>VRYO01002297.1:77227804-77237884 GCA_009812075.1 Sialia sialis | reverse complement strand
ACATTAAGGCACATACAATGGGGTAAAATGGATAATGAGAAACTCTTGTAAACCTTACAATTGAAGCACATAATTTTTGAATGTAATGTTAGTATCAGAACCAAATTATCTCCAAATACTTAATCAAAGTATACTTCAAATGCACAGACAGATACAACCTTGTAATTAATTTGCACTGTCCGCTACAGGACCACCAAGTGCCTGTTTAGATTTCCCTGATCACCTTTTCCTCCTCCTCCAACTGAATCCTTCCTGCCGGTGAGCTTTCCTGTGGCAGCTTTGCCATGAATCCACATGAGATGCCCACTGTTGCCTGTGTAGAACAAAATTCTGTCTGCTTCAAAATAAAGCCAATGTCACTGCCAGGGACTGACAGTGCTCAGCCCACAGCCTGTGTGTGCCTGAGTAGCACATCCCACCCTGCACTGGCGCATGATGCTTCACTGTTCACTCTGTCCATGACCAGAGGTGAGCTGTGATTTCACACAAATCATTTGGCATGAATTGTGCAGCCTATTCTCACATCTGATTCTTAATAAATCTCTAAAGCCAAAGTGCTGAACACAAAATGGGCATAATAGACATTATGCACATGGTCATTAGTGCTTCGCTGAATTGCGATTTTGCACCAATTATTTTTCTACTGAATTTTCCAAATGTCCATTGTGACTTTCTATGCTCCTCATTAGGCATAGCTGACAGCTTTCTGGCATTAAAGAATGATTTTTTTCAATTAGAAGATCACAGTAAGTATTGTGTTATCAAGATGAACAATAATACCATTTTATACAGTGTGCCATACATATATATATATGGCATAAAAGTGAGTTGAACAACTATGAGGCCATTTTTATAACCTGCAAACGTACTGGAAGTCATTGTCTTTCATAGCTCTTCAGACCAACAAAACTGGGAGGACAATGGATTTACAATATGTCAGCTAAACAAAAGCAGAGTGGTTGCTTGTTTGCAGAATGGAGGGAGTAGTGCTGTTTATGATTACACACATGTTTAATAGACTTTTCTATTTTCAATATGAAACAAAATAATGAAAAATAACCAGATTTTCAAGTGCATTCTATTAGGATATCACAATGTTGTATAAGATGTGAGTCACATTGTATGTTTTATACTTCAATTGTATTTTTACTTACATAAAATATTCAGAAAATAAAAAGAATGGAAAGCAGGATATGGTTTGCACAATTTTACTTTTGTTGATTCAGAGTCATTACATATTACATAAATATACATGCTATAGTATGCCTTTCATCTTAGCTTACCTTTGTATAGACTGATTAAAAAAAACAGACTCCCAGTAGGGTGAAAATTCAGTCTTCAAATTGAGGCTATGTTAGTTTAAAGAAATAAGTAATCCAACCACATAATTTTGCTACTTTTTTTATTTAACATTTTTTCAATCAACAGGCCAAGAAAACAGGCCAGCAATGTCTGCCAGCAATTGAAATTGGCAGGAACAAATTGACTCAAGTGCATCTAAGTTTCATTTTGATTTCCATTGAGATATTAGAAAAAATATGGCAGGAGTTTGAACTGAGTTTGAGCTGAATACACTTTTTCCTACTTCAGTTTTGCTTATTGAATCACATTAAGCTGTCAAAGTAACTCTGCTTACACGAAGTGCCTTTCCTAAGCTGATAGTGAAATAATCTTTCATTAACAATGTTAGTTTTTACTACGTGAAAAAAAGAATCCTTTTATATTTATACATGGATGTGGGTTATTTCCCCCCCATGTTCTTGTCTGCTTTAATAAATTTTACGTGAAAAATGTGTTATTTTCTTGCTTGCTTGATTCCATTTTACTTCATTTATTACAGAAATGAACATGAGAAAAATTATTGGGTTGTAGGGTCGTTGTCTGGTTTGCTGTTTGTTCTCCTATCATTTTCCAGACCTGAGAGCTCAGTCTAAGCTCAGCTGTGACAGAAACTCCTCTCATGGTCCTGCCCCATTCATGCAGCCAGGGGTGATGGATTTTGTCAACCTCAGCCAGCATACTCCATAGGCTGCTTCAGTAATAAAAGAGCCCCAAGGAGCTCTGAGAGTACTTCTGAGAGCCAGTTTCCTTCCCTAGATTCCATCCCAACAGAGAATTGCTTTAATAAATCCAGGTTTGCCTCACTTGAGCATCACCCTGGTGAACAATGTTCCCCAGGCAAGGGGAGGGCTAGGACAGCTCTCTGACTCCTGACTGACAATGTACCACCTGGTGAGATTGCTAATGTTGTTTTTCTTCAGTGGTTCTCATCAACTTTCCAATCCTAAGGGAAAACATTACATGGTGTAGCAGGAAAACAAGGGGTATGGAGGGTAATGTTGAATCTTTATATTACAGAAACAAATTTTTAAACTCCTAATTAGTATCAAAGCTAAACATTTTCCCATTGCCATTTTAAGTTTTCCTTCTTTACAAATACTCTTCTGGTTTCCCTATGTGAAAAATGGCAGGAGCTGGTACTAAAAACTGTACAACTCTGAAAGAAATAATTGGGATGACAAGTTTTCAAGTTTGCAGTACTGCCAGGAGGTATAACTGACCATTTATATTTCAATGTTTTTTACAAAGGTTTCTTTCAACTTGGAACAGAGAGGCAATAATTCTGTAACTTGCTATTAAGCGAGTAGATTGCAAAATATCCAAGAAAATAATACATTTTTATAGAGAATGACACTTTAAGAAACATCTATGCTGTACCTTGGAATATAGGTATTGAACTCAATTTGAGCCATGGAAAAAGAGTCAGTTGGGCACTATAACTGAAACCTCAGCAAAATCCATCCTAACCAAACCACATTTTTAATAATAATGGGTAGAAAACTGGGAGGGAAAAAAAAAAGCAGGAAAACATTTTTAACCAGAATACTTAACGTAGCTATTAATTACATGTAATAATAAACAACCTAGTAGGAAAATCAGCTTTAATACTTCCTCCTGATTTTGGAAATTAAATTTTCTATTTATATTTCAATTTATACTAATATAAATGCAAGGAAAATTTAATTCACAACCCACAAAAGCATTTTTAAAATGGTGTTAAGTCACCATCTCACAGAATGCCTAGAACAAATAATCTGATCTCAATACTACGGCACATAGGACTATAATGTAAAATAAAGTTCATTGCTATGCATCACTGTAATCCTCCAGCATACACCAACAATATAACCTGAGTAACAAAAGAAACTGATGTCCTTTTCAACTGAAAATAATGTTAAAAAAACAAACTGCCAAACCCACAACCAAAGTATGAAAGAAAAATAGCAATGTGAATGAGAACACCCATGATTCAACCTTTTCTATTCTGATGACAGCTCAGAGATCGCACTTGGATTAAATGGATTGGGTACTGCCTTAAGAATGGTCTCAGTAATGTGGACTCTAATGAATGTTTAAAACTTAAAATGGACAAATATCCCTTTGAAGTTCACAGAATGACTTTATAAAGTATATAAATCACCTCCAACAAACACAAAAGAAACAGGGAAGCAGTCCCTGGAAGTTCTGTTGCTGACTTTTAAAAATCCTTCAAGTAACCACAACAAAGAAGAAAAACCCCATAAGGGCTCACCACAGGGCACAAATTTAACCCTGTCCACTTTCATCTTTGTGTCCACAACTGTTTGTCAAAGGGATTGCTTTCTCTCAAATATCACTAATTTTCTATATTTGGTGTAAAAATTCATCATACTGGAACAAAGCATGCAGGTGACAATAATGTGTGGAAAATTATTAATATAGATTCCAGGCTGCCATCCTTAGGGGAAAGAAAACTGCTGTTGCACAATCTATCTTTTGTTGAAAGCTAATGGGAAAATTTTCTGCTTGTATGTGGACAAATAAAGCATAGGCAGTCCATAGGTACATAAAATCACACACTGCCTAAGAAAATGCTGCTTCCATATTCATTTTTAAACAAAGTAACATGAATTGGAGCACGGCTCTAGATGAGACAGCCTCCACCTCCATGTCAGGAGAGCTTCCAGATGTGTCCTCCACCTCCATGTCAGGAGAGCTTCCAGATGTGTCTGGGGATGCTCTGAGGACTCTCTGTGGGAGAAAGCCAGCTAGAAGAGTAGCCAACAGCAGACCAGGAAAGTGACAGAAACACAGTGGCAGAAACACTCCCAAACAAGTGTCATGAATATTTTCTTGACTTCAGGCACTGAGCATATTCTTTGTTAGTGCTTTATGGTTATTCTATGTAGGCAAAAATAAATGAATTAAGCATTCTATAATAGTTTAGGAGTTTCTCAAATCAGTGTGTGGCCAGGAACCAGTTAGTGCCTTCTGTCTATTAAGAAACAGAAACTCAAAATATGGAAGAGCTACTCTGTGGGACAGACCCAGGTGAGAAGACACCTCTGACAGGGCTTTAATGTTTAGTTATATATTTATATTTACTTATATATTATATATGGTTTTATGGGATGGTGCCTCATATCTGCTGAATTACATCATTTTAAGCCATCTTCTGCCACTTCACCTTTTCAGGATTTTCATAATTTCCTAGTGGGAATTTTATGGCACTGGTCTGGAGGCTGCACACAAGTATCAGACGGGCTTTTCCTTCCTCCCCTACACCTCTGTCCTGAAGCAATACATGCCTAGAGGAAAATCTGGATTCTCATATGGAATACCATGCTTTAAAAGGCAATCTTCTCAATAAAAGTACAAACTCTGTGAACTATGCAGAGCCATGTCTCCTTGCACATGCTTTGGGGCCAGGGACAGCCAGGCAACAGAGCAATGATGCAGCAGCGCTGCCAATCCCCAGTGGGTTTTGGTAATGTGAACAGCGTGTGCATATGAAAAAACACTGAGCTGTGCTTCTTGATGCTGGTCATGTTATCCACAAACCCTTTCAGAGGGTTTGCTCTGGAAATCAAGAACGACAGCTTGTGAGAGCTTGGCACCATGCCTCCTCTTCTGAGCCCCAGGCTGCCAAAGCCCAGCGATTAAAGAAGAGAAAAGGGCTTTCAAGCACAACAAGAAAGGATGCAGCAAGTAAGACAACTGCTATGTACACAGCAGCAATGCTGGTGGCCTGAAATGAACACGGCTGAATAGTTGGCAAAATGTCTACAAGACAGAGGAGTTCAATCTAGCAGCAAAACTGAGGATTGAAAACACTGAGGAACAACAAAATGGGATATTAAAGCAACTCTGTTTAAACATCCAGCGGAGATGAAACTGGAATTTGTGGAATATATCAGAGGTACGAGAAAGATTTAGAAATTTCTTAGCATTACATGAAACAAAGGGATGTCCAGGTAAGGGTAACAGGGATACAAATAAAACCTGGCGAAGTAGAAATTAAAAAGAATTTAAGAAATTAGCGGTGGTCACAGAAGTACATCAACCCCCTCAATTTTGATAAAATACTTGGTCCATAATCCTAGCCATATGCCAAAAGCCTATTACAGTCAAGACAGTCGATTATCCAAGCAGTACAAGGTTCAGAACACAGGACAAGCCAAGACACACCGGTGGGTATGAGAAGTTTAACAAACATAAAAAGTAAGGGGGAAATGTGTGGGATGTGAAGGTGAAAGTTCACAGTACAGGATACATGAGGTACTCTCAGGCACTTTAAATGGCACTAGACATTTAAGTTTAAACAAATCAACACTCAGCACTGACCAGAGAATAATTCAGCTTGCCTTAGAACAGATGTCTGTATTTTGTCACAAGAAATTACTGCACCCTAATGATGGTGCCTATTAAACCTCCACCCATCCAACAAGGATTTATGCACTTTGTTTCCATACAGCCAACTACATCAATGCATCTGAATCAAGAGCTCTCTTTATGCACAGCAGGAAGTTACATGAGATAGCCAAAATTTTGTTTGGTCAGTGGCAGAGGAGAAGGTGGACTGAAAAACTGAAAGTAGAGCTTTCTGATGAAAAAACCCAAACATTTCCAAGGCTTGCATGACTTGGCAGGTAGGAGGTTGTTTATTTTTTCCCAAATTACACATTATTCAATTTCTAGCAGACAGTATTCTTTTTCTTAGAAGTCTGGTTTTTTGATGTACCATACAATAAATAACACTAAATCCATATTAATTAAATTATTACCTCTTACTGTGGCCAAATATGTTGCTCATGATACTTATTTTTATCAAAAGTTTATTATGAAAAAATGATATTATTAAAAATATAATTATTTATATTTTTGGAAATATTTTTAGTTTCAGAGTTCACATTAAATTTCAAAATAAAGTTATATGCTGTTCTGCAGAATATTTTATACTGTATTGCAACTTACATATTGTCTAAGAAAATGCCACTTTATATTTCAACGTTCTTTTTAGATTATGTTGCTAAAGTACTTGGTGATGTCATTTTCATAAAAGCTACTCGACAAGTCATTCCTATCCATGTCAAAACTAAACTGAAATGCAGCATTTAGTATTCAAGGGCTGATCACCCAAACCAATAGTCTGCCAGAAACATGCATTTATGAAATGCCAAAAGAGAATGCTGGAACCACTTCTGAAATTATATTAATATTCAAAGGATTTTGTAACAGCAGAAAAATAAAGGTCAGTAAGGCAAGTAAAAATGGAGATATAATCACATTTTTCATTGCAGAATACAGTAAAAAGTTGAAAAAGACATAATAGGCTAAAGATATTTAATCGTGTAACAACTGTTATTTGAGATGTTCTTTTGCACATGAGCATAATCAAAGAGAACCAAGTAACCTATTTTATTTTTTAATAAAAAATTCCAAAACTATAAACAGTAATCTGGAACTTAGGAACTGTTATTCTTACTTAGGAAATACCATTCTTACTCTTCTTGGTAACATTGACTGTAATGTCTGTTACATTTTTATTATTTTTCAAAACCCTTGTTTTTATCAGGCTCAATAAAAAAGTTTGCTGCAATGATGAAACTATAGCCTGTCAAAAATTAATCCCACTCAAACTTATTAATGAGATCTTGATATGCATATGAATACATTTAAAACTATGGTATTGGAAAAAGAGAGGAGAGATCTGGAAAAAATGAAAATATAATTAGGTAAGAATCATGTTCAAAGCTGAACACTATACAACTGATTTTTTAAGACATAAAATCTGAGCCAATAGAGATTTCCTGCATTTGGTATCTATGTATTTCCTACATTTGGTATCTATTTGAGCAACAAAAGCAGAATGCAAATAAATTATATTTGAGAATTTCTTCTGCTGAACCCCTTCCAAAGTCACTGAACAACCTACCTGACCATATCAGGACTAATATGGGCCCAAATTCAAAGTCAAGCTTTATGATTTCACTGTCCATTAGGACAGACATAAACATTCAGGCATTTATGCTTTGCCAATTAAATCTACAGTAATTTCAAGATTATAAGCCGCACCTTTTTCATTGAAGAATCCAGCCTACTCCAGTAGTGTGGCTTATATTCAGGTGTGGCTTATATATGGACAAATCCCGTGGTCTACCCAGCTACTGGGAGGTGCGGCTTATAATCAGGTGTGGCTTATAATTGTGAAATTACTGTACATTTTTATCACAGAATAGAATGGTGTGGGTTGGAAGGAACCTTCAAGATCTTCTACCTCCAAGTGGTAGGGACATCTTATGTTAGACCAGGTTGCTCAAAGTCCAAAGCCCTATTAAACACTTCCAGGGATGGGATATCCAAAACTTCTCCAGGCAACCTGTTCCAGTGCCCCACCAACTTGTTCACAAAAAATGTCTTCCTCAATGCCAGTCTAAACCTACCCTTTTTCAGTTTAAATACACTGTGCCTTGTACAGTCACTACAGGCTCAGGCAAGAAAGGATTTCTGTGTCTGATTTGTAAGCCTCCTTTATATGTAGAAAAAAACCCAGTCAGATTTAGATCTCCTCAGAGCCGTCTTCTGTCCTGGCTGCGCAGCCCCTGCTCTCAGCTGTCTCCATAGGAGAGGTGATCCAGCTCTCTGACCTGGTCTGGAGCCACCAACATGTCCATGTGTTTCATATGCTGGGAAGCCCAGAACTGGACACAGTACCCCAGGTGGGGTCTGATGAGAGTGGAGCCAGGGCTAGATTCCCCTCCACTGCCCTGCTGGCCATGCTGCAGGTGCACATTGCCAGCTCATGTTCAAGTTTTCATCCAACTATTTCACTATACTCCACATTGATACATCACCACTACTGGCCTAAAGAAATAGCTTGAGGTCATTCTTATGGAAATGTGGTGTTGCACACATTGAAGTAGCATTCACACCACCTGATTTCAAGCATGGACCTTAGTTAGATAAATGAGAACACTGATTCTCCTGGGCTAGCCCACAGAGCCCAACAGCCTTGCCTGAAGGATGGCAGAATGCAGCAGTGAGTTCACCTGTGCTGGTATGAACAGCAGACATTAAAAAGATGAAGTTTCCCCTGTGAGTTCACTGAAGCTTCAGAGACATGCATGCTGTTTGCAGAATTTAGCATACCTGTGTCAGGCTCACACCACAAACTGTGCAGGTACAAAGAGAAAAATCTACCTAATCTATCTAGGTTTAGGCATTGTCCAGATTAAGTAACAAAACACTTCTGAACTGAGAATTAAGTAAAAAAAAAAGAAAAAAAAAAGACTAAAATAAAATTCTACCTTAAAAAACCCCTCTAACAACAAAAAAGATGAACGAAATCCAAACACATGCAAAAAACTACAAGCAGCTCAAGGTTTAAATAATAACTATGGGAATGGTGACTTTTTTTAGAAGTCACCAAAGACATCTAAAAAAAGTATAAAAGAATAAACAATATAAAATTATCACTTTATATGTAATCTAAGCATTTTTGGTTTTATCCAGAGATGCCAAAAAGCAATAATGTCCAAGAAGCAAAACATTTCCAATCACTCAGATATACTCATATTAGTTCAGAGGCGCATTCATCTTCTTAATGACACCAAACCATGGCCAATTCAACATATAAAGAATGACTTTTCTATAAATTAAAATGAGCGCATATATCACAAATCACAGAAAAAAAGGAAAAACAATTACAAATATGTCATAGTGTATGGAAGAAATCCCAGTTTTTCATGCTCCTTAATACATGAGCCTTAATGCAATGATGCTTCATTTAAGTCTATAAACCCTTTTCTTTAACTTACAGAAAATGAAAGAAATAAATCAAGCTCAAGATAGGAAAACTCATTAGATTGGTAACACCTGTTACCACTTTTTTGCAACTCGTATCTAAAAAGATTCTTAGATTTCCTCTCTGGTATCTGGAATCTCTTCTAATATTTGCCTACAGTACTCTCCCAAACTTTCACCCCATACATAAAATACATTCCAAAGACACAAAGGAGTTGTGCTTTTTTGGTTTTTTTTCTTTCTAATGACATTTTTTTCATACGATATAACAAAAAAATCTTCGCACAAGTATCTTAGCAAAATTTAATTAGGCATGCTGAATAGAGACACATAACATACGCTTCTGTGCCAGCCAATGTATTATGAAGAGTTATTTGATACTGTATTTCATGGTATTTGGTGATAACTTACCTGTGAGAGAAACAAATTCTCTCCTCAATCACAGTAGCTTTTTCAATTATCCAAGAATATAATTTGCTCCTCTTTCTCCTCTCAATTTTATAAACCACTGAATACTATTTCCAGAGCCAGGAAATGACACTGGATGAATTAATAATTCATTGTAGTATGACATCTCCTAGATTTCCCTGCTGAACTACATTCTACAAATAGTATAAAACAAAATGTGAAAATTTGCCCTTACTGCTATATAATAAGAGCCACATTTTCAGTTGTGACATGGAGAAGCCCAGTTTGGAAAGAAAAGTCCATACAACAAATAACATGGTCTACCATCTATCGTAAGCACTTTCTCACTGAAACCCATGTGAAAAAAAGTAATTTAAGTTTACATAGCAGGCTTCTTTGCTGCATTTTTGTGCTACACGTGTAAAATCCTTTCATCTATTTTTAATTATAGATTATTCCCTTCAGTAACAGATTGCCAGTACACATTTGAAATGTATTTCTGTACATGTATTAGGCCAAAATTCCCTATAGTCCTAACACTGAATAACA
>VRYO01002297.1:77193682-77216859 GCA_009812075.1 Sialia sialis | reverse complement strand
GAGTCTCAATAAGGTGAATAGCTTGTGAGAATAATTATCTGTCTTTTGTAAAAACCTAAACAATTCCAATACTTAATAGAATCAGTAAAAGTTTGTAGAATAAAAGCTATTCTAAGAAGTATTGATTGTGATTTGTATCTAACTCAAACTGCCTCCCCTATCAGGGGAAAAAAGGACATTACAGCTCACTAGGGGTGATACACAGAGGTATTTTGCAAGAAACTGGGGTGGTTGAACAACTGGAAGTTGCTAGAATACAAGCAAAACTGGAGGAAACAGAGATAAAGATGATCTCTTCTTTTAATCTGTGCCTGCCAACAGATTTATACTTTTTCTGTATAAGGAGAAAGTATTTTATTTGGAATGTTTCTTTCAAGTAAAAACCTAGCTTTATAGTGTGAAAGCCTTTGGCACCCTTTGACACGCTCAATTAAAGGAAAAACGGAGAGAATGCAAATTATAGTAGGATTTAAAGAGTCAACATCCTTTTGCAAACGGTTGTTGAATACTTCAGTTTCAAAAGATGAGTAGTCTGCTTTTTGTTTGTTTCCTTTTCCTTGCATTTTTCTTTGTTGCTGATTGTTTGTTATGGTCCTCATAGCCCCAGAGCAGTTCGTTTCAGGAAGCTGGAGATATTTGGAAGACAAAAAAATGTGCTGCAGCAGAAGCAGTGTGCTGTTCTAACTTTTGCTCACATCTTGAAGGCAAGCTGAGGACCCAATCCTGCTCTTGGTCATAAACCTGTCTGTGGGGTGAAATGGCTATAAGCTCTAAGGTACTGTGTCTTTATAGAGATAGAAATACAAAGTCCTTACACTTTTAAACACAAAAAAAGAAAACCTAACAGAAAAAGACAAAATGGGTGAGTACCAATTAGTGATGCAAAATTACTATTCATGCTCCTAGCTGAGCTAGTTTTTTTAAATGCCACACATTGCTCTATCTTTCCCTTAGAAATTTTCCAGCTGAAGATGAGAAAAGAGTACTTCAAGGGTATAGCAATACCTCACCTAAGAAATGAACATTTTTGAGATTTTGCATAAAGTCCAAATCAAACTTCCCAGCAGGCTGGAAGTAAATCTAAAGGTTATCTTCTAAAAAACTAAAATAGAGTTTTTACAGGATTTTCCAAATTTCTATCTCCCACTATAAGAGCTGAAACTCCTGGCAACACACTGAGCTAAATTACCATTGTCATAAGCCAGAGAAAGAAACCTCACCGGCACAGGTGGAGTGGCACCAGTGTAAAACCTGGCGCAGCAGACCGCCAGGTGATTTTTGGTTGGATCTGTTGTTTTTATTTTTTTAAACTTTCTAAAGTCCTTTGTAACTTCTTATTCTTGTTGAGATTGCTGCCACTCCCACTTGGAAAAAATATTGCATATGTACCTATACTGCATGACCTTAAACATTTTGACAGGCAGTAACACTCAAAAGCTTTTAAAACTAGGCAAAAAGGACACCATCTTTGATCTCACATTTCAGTGAAGCAATAGAATTGGGAAATAATATAACGCAATGCTTGGACAACAACATACCATAGACAAAACCTGCAACTTCTTTTCTTCCCTTTTGGGCTGTCCGAACATTAATTTATAACTTTTTTGATAAACCAATGAAGTCAAGAGACTCCTATCAGAGAAGTTAACTTTCCACTATTAGGACCCTACACTCATGGTAGTCATGACCTAATGAAAAAACACGTTGTGCTTCAAACCAAAAAGCTATTGAGCATTATTCATATAAGATATTTAAACATTAATTTGAAGGTTGCAAGACTAACTTTACAGAACTTAGAATCTACCAGGAAGAGACCAGAGTGCACTGCAACTGTCCCATATTTTCAAAATCTTTTTTAAGGCATTCACATAACACAGTTGTTAAAAATCACCCTAAAGCCAACATGCTAATAGTTGCATGGATCTCAGTAGTTTCTCTGTGTGCTGATTTAGGATCTTTTTCGTTGCAAACAAGTTGTTAATGCTAGGTGTTTCTTATAAAGGAAAGGTAATTAAACAAATTAACAGGAAAAGCACTTAACCCACAGATTAATGAAAAGCATATAGTTCAACTGCAATTATCTACTCTTTCCTTAAGAGCTAGCTTCAACAAAAACTGAAACTTTAAGAAGGCAGCAGTTAGAAGTGCTCAGTAGCTGATAAAACACTGAGTCAGAGAAGTAGTTTATATGGTTTTTCAAAGCTACAGTGCAAGTTTGTTCTCTAATTTTCCATGTTTTATAGGAAGACAACATGAATCTTTAATAACAGAATCCTTTCAAAAGCCAAGAAAAAAGACATAAGTAAGTGGAAGATTAAGCAATGAGAGAAATGGGTAATAAACAGATAGCGTGTAAAATAGGAAATGGTGTTCACAGGATTTGTCTAGGTAAAAAAGTTTTTAATTGGAATGGCAATTATACGTCAGTATGCAGAAGATTTAATGCAAACACTGTGACTCATATTTTCCTTCACCAGTGTCTGACAGCTCATGTGCTACAGTAAAAATCAATGGTTTAGCTTTTTAAAATCTAATATGTGACCTTGCTATTAGGACTCTAATTTCCTAATCATGCTCTATGTAAGTAAAATGTGGTTCTAAAATATGTTTGGAGCAAAGACAATAAGACCCCCTTTAGTTTAAATAACTGACCAGTCTTCTAAATGTCTTGCAGGTGATGAACAATGAGTATTCAGGAAAAGATATGCAGGTTAGAAATCTATTTTTCATTTATTTAACAAAACGAAAAGTAACCAGAAATCTTTCTTTGTCTAATACTTAATATTTTATTAAAGCAAAATTAAAACATTCTATTGTTGTAAGGTTATTCTGCTCTTCCAAACAGACTCCTTTAGATCACTTTTAAAATAAAAATATTCTTAAAAAAACCCAAAAACTACTGATTAAGTTATATTTGGGCATCTCTTCAGTAACTTCTAACACAACTTTCTGTGACATACATTAGCTCTTTGGTATTTTGTGCGCAATCTGAGCTGTTCATAATACAGTTTTTAGGTAAGTTGCATTACCATTTAAAATTAACCTCTCCTTTTCCCACACTGTAGGCACAGCAGACACTCAGAAATTTCAAGTCACCCTTCACAAGTGCTCCCTGTTGCTCTGGAAGAAAACAGCCTAAAATCTTTAGTCTCTAAAATTTACCCACAGGTTTCTTTAAAGAACATAAGGAAATTCTGAAGAACAGACATACCTCTGTTGACATAATTCGCTTCCCAGAGAGGGAAACAGCCCCCCTCTAGGACCAAAATTACTGACTATAGCCAGAGCAGTTCACTGTTGAGCCAAGAACTTCCCCATTGTCATTTTGGCACTAAAAAAACCTCAAATCAGCAGAGCAGTTCTTTTTGAAGATTTAAGTATCTAGGGATCTAGGGAGTAAATGTAAATAGCACTTTTCAGCAGAAATTCTATTTCTGCTTCTCTGATGCAACTCAGCCTCCAGCTGCACCAGACAAGGTGAAAAGCACCCGTGCCTGCAGTCTGTCTAGGGACTACGATGGCTCATGGCTTAATAGAGCTTTAAGGAAATTCCAGTTTCTAGAGAGGAATTACATAGATTTTTCTTGGATACTGGTGCAAAACAAAGATCTATCAGCCAATATACATAAACTGATTTCTTTTATGGTTCAAAAAAACAACAAAAAGCCTCCAAGCTTTGGTAATTTGTATTTAAATCAGTAAAAAAGTACTCTGTAAATGATACTACTGCACTCGTTTTTTGACAAGAAACCTATTATAGGCAGAACAAGTTGTATTCTTCTTAGCAATGTAGCAATTTACACCATTATTTATGCTCACAGTTAAACATATTTTCCTCACATTTTACCAGTATCTCAAATAGAATAGCCTCTCTGAAATGCTAATTGTAACTATTACCCATGCCATGATCATTCTCTTTTGCTAGGAACTGGTAACAGTGATGTACACTGATCAGAAAATTCCTACCTCTCTCTGTAATTGCACAGGGATTTTGTTTTCTTTTGAGTCAGTAGTATCTAAATTAGATTAAGATAAATTGCTTATGAGTCTTTCTCTACAGAAACTGCATTCATGACTGCTATATTTAATGTCAGTTTACCCTAGAACTTCATATTTTTACACCACTTTTATATGAATTAGTTTCCCTGAAGCTCATACTCAATTTCAGATTATTCTTAAGGACTAATAACCTTTTGAAGAGGAAAAGAAAATACTCTGAATTTTGCTGACATACTCATGAATGAATGTAGAACCTGTCATGCTCATTATGATCAGACAAAAATCAAATTATATTGACAGACGAAAATCAAATTATATGATCAGAAGAGTGACCAATCTCAAAATCACAAGTCTTAGTCTGTCTATTATTGTGTTTAAACATCTTTTCACTTTCCTGTCTGGGAAATTAATGCTCTCAGCAATAATAATCTGAGTGGGTGGCTGAGAATGGAGTGATGGGCATCAGATGTAGTACTGATGATATTACTGCTACTTAGTAGCACATACATTCTCTCATCCAGAGAAATATTTATGTTTCCAGAACTTAGACATAAGTAATTAAAATATTTTACCTGTCAATACCTGGAAATAAAATCAGTAGTGTATTAACATTTATTATCTTCTAATCATAACTAAAGTGTTACTAAATACATGACTAAAATGTCATAAAGAAAACTATGAAAAATTAAATACAATCTGTGTGCCCAATTTGTCTGGTTTGCATTTTTTTTTGTTTTTTTTTTTTTTAATATTGCAATTGCAGACATCATAATGTCTGCGCAATTGCTGATAAACATTACCAAGACCAAATAATGCCAACCAAAAAAATCCTGATTGGTCTTTCCTTTATTTTGGCGTATTATTGCTCTCATAATTTTAGCTACTAAGATTAATGACAGATGTGACAGAAAGGAAAGAAGAATAATGCACAACATTAGAGGCTATATACAGTTAAAATACAGTGAAATTAGTAGTCATTATTTCTGTGTTGACCATAATACTGCTGTTCTACAGACTCTAAAAGAAGACATCACATTGCAGTCAGCACTTGTTCTTTGGATCAAATATACATGAAAGCTTTCTTAATGTCCTGGTATTAGCTGCGATAGGATTAATTTTCTTCCTACTAAATGGTACCCTGCTGCGTTTGGGCTTTAGAATGAGAATAATATTGATAACACACTAATGTTTGGGTTGTTGATAAGTAGTGCTTACTCCAAGCCAAGAATTTTTGAATGTCCCATGCTCTACCAGTGAGGAGCTGCACAAGAAGCCAGGACGGAGCACAAACAGGACCGCTGACCCCAACTGGCCACAGGGATATTCCATACCACAGAAAATCATGCTCAGAATATAAACTGGGCAGGGAACTGATTGAGAAGGAGTAACCCTTACCTGCAAGTATTGACTCAGGAGCATTGACCAGGCTGTTATTCCGAACACCTTTTTTTTTCTTTACCTTGAGTGTATTTTTACACACACTTACGCAAAATGTCCACTCTTTTATTTTTTCCAAGAACTATACCTTGACTAAATATTCAATATTTTAAAAAAATCTCTAAAGAAACAGAAAACAAAAGAGAAAACTCATTTATATACACCAATATTAAAGCAATAATATATAACAGCTGTATTTTCACAGGAGAAAGAGACTTCTCTCAGAACAAATGAACTTCAAACTGGTTTCTCTTTTAGGTGAATTATTTAAATAACAGTGGTACTACAGCGAATGTAAAGGTCCAAGCAAGGTTGGCACAGCAAGAAAAAATTATATTTAAGTAAATGATGTACCTTGAAAAAAACAAACTAGCCTTGGAGTCAAGACTGTATTACAGCCTTTTGAGCAATTAATAAACAGACAGGCAATCTAAGTGCAACACCTAAAACAACATAAGTTTCAATATTAATTGCAACCAGAATCCAGACACAATACCTTAGCTTTATCCCTCATGGATCCTTTTCCCAGGATGGACATTTTTGCACCTGTTTCTTCTTGTAACCTCTTTAAAGAGTTTCCTCTTGGTCCAAGCAATTTCCCAACAAAATTGAACTAGAATGAAAGTAAGAGAACTATTTTAAGTACTTTTCCAAAAACTTAATAAATAAACATGATGATTAAACAAGAAAATTTTCCTTTTCTATAAAAGAAATACTCCTACCTAGCTTTGATCCTGATTGACACAGATACAAGACTGGAAAACCAAGATACTCACTCATCTAGTGTGACAGACAGCAAAAGCTTTCATGGTTTATTTGAACCCCGGGAGGCTTCTCTCTAGGATAAGAGGCCCACACAGCTGCTAGGTTTAGTCAACTGCTAAACAAAATATTTGCTCATGGGACAGTACTGGTGAAACTCAGAGAATTCCTAGCTTCTTTCCCAATTTAGCTAGCTCTACTGGCAAGTAATGTATCCTGCAAAGTCAGAGCTTTAGACAGACTTTAAGGATTTGTTGCTTCGCACATCGACTTGAAAATAAGTGCTGTTTTGTGTACTGGCTTCAAATACCTATTTTGCCAGCACCAGAAAAAATGGCAACCAATAGCTCGTGGTAGATATTCAAGGGCATTTTCTAAAATGAGCATGGCTTTGTCTGCCACATAGCTAATATTCCTAAACACTGCACACTTCATGTTACACATACATTTTTTTTTTTCTATATGAAAAGGAGAGATGTCTAAAAGAAAATCAGAAGACAGAACAATAAATAAATGAGGTGGTAATAGCATGTCAACACAAAGCAGCAAAAAGGGATGAGTCTATTAAGTAATTTGTTTATTCTGTAATCAATAGTCTTTTCAATTTACAGTAATTCCAAGATTATAAGCCGCACCTTTTTCATTGAAGAATCCAGCCTACCCCAGTAGTGCAGCTAATCATCAGGTGTGGCTTATTTATGGACAAATCCCAGTGAAATGCCAACCCCGAAGTCAGAGCCAGCAGGGGAGAGAGCTGCAGCGGAGCCGCTGCCGGGTGGGCAGTGAGCCAGCGGCACAGAGCGGGCACCTGGGGCTGCCTTTAAAGGCTTGGCTGGTCTATGAAAACTGTTTGCAACTTGAGCACCTGACACCAAACCCCGCGCTGGTGCGATTCTGTTACTAACTCGTTACTTTGTCACATGTGGATCCTTGCTTTAAAAAAAAAAAAAAAAAAAAAAAAAGTGCACCTTATACTGGGGTGCAGCTTATATATGGACAAATCCCGTGGTCTCCCCGGCTACCTGGATGTGCAGCTTATAATCAGGTGCGGCTTATAATTGTGAAATTACTGAATTATTTTTCCTTATTTGCAACATATTCGAAAAATGCTATGGAATGTGGTCTTCAGAAGCTGACTGGATATCATCAGCACTTGTTTAAGATGTTTTAGAATTATGTACAAGTTTGAACAGAAGTATTCAGGTCTGGCTTTCAACAAAGAATAAGCTCCACCAAAGCAAAAGGAGTGTTATTGTATTTCAGAGAAGAAACTCATGACAATAAGAAATATGAATCAAGAAAATACTGCTGTCAAAAATACGCACAAAAATCTATGAAGATGTCATGATATACTTTGTTTTGCACTACCTTCTATTTTAAAAATGGAAAAATGGGGAAATACTCTTTTTTTTCACTTTAGCCAGCAAGAATATAATAACACAAAAGAATCGGCCATGTTGGTAAAACCCAAACTCTGAATCATGTGAGATGCTCCAAATCCCAAGCTGACTTTTAGTCCAGTGTCTTAATTAAAAATAAATTTTAACTTCCTTCAAATACTGGCTAAACCATCTATGAAAACAGCATGTAATCACAGGAAAAATAAATATGTACAATAAAATCTACTGCCACCTAATCCAAAATATTTCATTTCTGCAAGATAATGCATCTGTGGGAGAAATAGAAAGTGATAACATTTGCAGGAAAATTTAGCATGATTTGAAGCTCTAAGATCAGATTTTTAAAGCCTGTGTGCTTTTACCTTTTTTCAACTCTACCTGTTGATTTAATAAAAGTTATCAACTCTTCAAAATAAGGTAGGATATTGAGTCAATGTCCCAGTCAATGTATCAACAATCTTATATCTTCTGCCTCTTCCTGGGAAAACTTGGCTTAGAAGTTGTTGGCTTCACATTGATTATTCAATTTTGTATGAAAATAAACCAAACAATGAGCAAGAAATGGCAAGAGCTGAACTTTAATTGTAGATTGTAGACTGAATATATTGATAGCCATAATATTTCAAAAATCACCCATTTATATACCCATGGATATAAAGGTTTATTAGGGATGGCTGAGAAAACAGCAGAGCTTTTGTTTCTCTGCAGGGACCCTCCCTTACGTGCGGAAGGGAGGGTGTCACAACTTACACCACCAAGTCTTTTGTGACACTTATGCACCACTAATCAGACAAGAACAATGTCCTGCTGCATTCTTTTCAGTGTTTCTTAGTATTAAGAAAAGCTACCCCTCAAAAGGTGAACAAACTGTAATGCTATGTAACTTTAAAGGAAACTAAGAGAAGGCCATCCAAAGCTTGACTACATTTGTTCTCTGAATGGAATAAAAGTATTAAAGTACACTCTGTGAAGATTTATGTTGACTATTTGTATTTAAGCACTTCATAAACTGTATAATCATTACCTTGAAATATTACTGAAAAGGAGCAGTATGGCCAGCACAGACCATGCTACACACTAAGTGGATTTTAATCACTTCACAGGAAATAAGTGGCTGGGGATTTTAATTCTATTGATTATGTAGCAGACAGACACTCACATTTCATCCACTATCATAAAACACACATCAGGAAGGAAGCAGTTATTAACAACTAAAAAACTGAATTGCTCTTAGTTTGGTTTTGTCTGAAGTTGCAGAAAAGCCACAGCACAGTATCTGACATCCTACTGCTGTGCTCAGTCTTCCCAGCATGTCTGGAGCCACTGCACATCCCCAGCACAATCTATAATCCCAAAACTCCCCAAGGTCTGAAAGTACTGGTAGAGTAATTTCGACTCCATAATTTGTAAAAAATTACAGTAATTTCACAATTATAAGCTGCACCTGATTATAAGCCGCACATCAGGGTAGCTGGGGAGACCACGGGATTTGTCCATATCTAACTGCACCCGAATATAAGCCACACCTTTTTTTCTTTTTTTTTTTTTTTTTAAGCGAGGATCCATGTGTAACAAAGTAACAAATTAGTAACAGAATCTTGCCAGCACGGGGTTTGGTGTCAGGTGCTCAAGTTGCAAACAGTTTACATAGACCAGCAAAGCCTTTAAAGGCAGCCCCAGGCGCCGTCCCCGGCCGGCTCTCACTTCCAGGTTGGCATTTCACTGGGATTTGTCCATAAAGAAGCCGCACCTGATGATTAGCCGCACTACTGGGGTAGGCTGGATTCCTCAATGAAAAAGGTGCAGCTTATAATCGTGAAATTACTGTATATACTTTATGTTCACATACAGGTAAAAGTAGCACATAAGAAAGAGGATGTTTCAGTGAACAGCGGAAAATGTAGGAAATCTGAAAAACAACTTCATTTCTCTTGGTTTTGATTTCTTGTTAATGAAGATATGCTGGGCAGAACCGATTTTAATATTGAAAAGTTTAAGTTTCAGTTACAGCCACACGCACGCAACTTGAGCACAGAGACAGGGAAGGGAAATGTGGAAACTCAGGTAGCTGGACTGCATATAATGGTAAGCCTTGCCCACAAACACACATTCCTGCAACAGCAGCTGTAACTTCAGATCTATTCTGCAATCTCAGATCCAATCCAATTCTGCCATGTGTACGAATTTTCTGTAAATAATAGTAGCTCTAAGTCTCTGAGATACTATCTGGTCATGTTAGGGGAGGATAGCTGGGAAATGCTGACATATAGAAGAGAGAGTATTAACAGAAAGCTTTGACTGCTGGGGAGCAAACAAACTTCCACTTGAAAAATATTGTTGTGTCACAAGATGTTTTTATAGGTGGCTTAACTTTTCAATCATGTTTATGAACATAAGCTAGGCTTTCTATTTGCTTGCAGAAGCCATTCCTGGTTTATGGCACAGATTTTTGTATATCATTTTCTTAGATTTTTTTATCATTTGTCTGGGGGAGATGATGCATGTCTTCAGGGGAAAATGATCAGGTGAAAATAGGCGATGCTTCACTTATAATCAAATGCACATGATGCTTCATGTATCAACAGCTGTGAATTAAACCTTCTCCTCTGCAAAATAAAACCTGACAGAGAATACGGCTCAATAGATCTTTCCTTTATCTACAGCCAGTATCTCAACCATCTTCCCCAACCAATACACACACACAGTTTCAGCAGATTTATTTGCATCCTGATTACTTTCACACTTCACCCTATACAAGTAACCAGACAGTAAAGTGCCCAAAGCCAAAGCTCTGGCTCCTCAGTTTTCGTCGAAGTTTTTGCTCAAACTACCTCAGGACAACATATCACAGGTATAACAAATCTAAGGTATAGTTTACAGCATCAGCATTCAAGCCTCAAGGTAAGGATACTGGTGGAAAATACATGTTTACATTTAGAAGAGTATTTGTTTTCCTATCTGATAACACTTGAATGCATTTCTACTAGAACTGTAACACTTCTTACTATATAAAATCTAATTTAATAGGATTTTACAACCAGAATCAAGGAATATGCTTACCATTCAAAAAACACATTTGTGTCAGCGACTGTTTCTGTTTTATACGCAGATTGGTGCTCACAGCAGTAACAAAAGCTAGATAAATAACAAATGGGATAAGACAAATGTTTCCAGCTGTAAGATAATACAGAACAAAGCCCTGAACTGGGAGAAGAAATTAATTTCTTCTAGAAGCAGCAAAACAGAAACAGCCTTGGCTTGACAACATGAAACAGGTTATTATTTCTCACTGTTTTGTTCACCGTTGCTATCAGTTCCTTTGTAGAGAGACAAAGTGTCATTCCATTTTCAGAGCTACTTATCCTCACAAAATCATGTCCTTCTTCACAGAGAGCAGGACAGGAGTAAGGGGTGGGGAAGAGTATTTCTAAATTCAGTCCTGTTCTAACGAAAAGGAGAGAAGACAAAATCATGCCTGAATAAAACCTTACTGATTGAGACCTGCCTTCAATTAAGGTCCTATTCTTGGACTTCTGATAGATCATATAACTTAAAACAGCATTTATTTTAAAAGTATCTCATGTTTTGATATGCACCAGGGATTTCATGTTAAGGCAGTACTGGACTATTATGAAGGCAAATTTTATTTTTCTCATTACATTTTGTAAGCGTTGTATTACAATGCCTGTAATAATATGCTTTAACTTTTGATCAACCCTGATTTGCTCAGGCATTTGGACAGAGCATTGTAGGTCTCATCCTACTGGAACTATTCTATTCTATTCTATTCTATTCTATTCTATTCTATTCTATTCTATTCTATTCCATTCCATTCCATTCCATTCCATTCCATTCCATTCCATTCCTCAGCAGATTCTGCAGAGTCCAGGTTTGTTTTCCTCTATAAGTAGCTGCTTACCCCATTCAATACCAAGTACTTCTTGGCTTTAGCAAAATTAATTTACAATTACAGATAAGAATGCAACAATATTTTTTTACTACAGCAATGTGATGGAATGCTTGCTGTCTCTTGGAGAAGAGCTTCTGAGACACCTGTTTGGTAGGACTGATCTTTGCAGGGCTTTACTTTAGAAGGGCATGTCAGGAGACAGCAAACAGCAGAAGCAGAAAGTCAGTGTACGCTGGAGATCTACTCCAAAGAATGTGTGCTACCACTTTCTTATAGACTTGTATCACAGAAATATCTCTGCAGCAGTCCCAGAACAAAAGGAGAAAAGGAGAAAGCTGCCCTTTCCTAGAGAACTCACTGGGTCTCATCTCTGTGTTAGGCTTTGAACAATGCCAACCCAATGCCAAGTTGTGCACAGAAAAATTAAATGCTTGAAGGCAAAATACAGCTTCTTGAAAATTCCAGGCCAAATTACTTTCAGGTTTAAATCAGTGGAATCGCTTCAAGAATAAATTAAATCTGATTAACAAAGTTAGAATTATTAAAGTTACTGTGACTAGAAGATTTATCTAGAAATAAATGGGTTTTTATTACACCTTTTTTTATCTTGAGAAGTGCTGGGAACATATATACAGTGTGCTTGAAAAACATGCTGCAATACTTGTCTGACTATTTACTAGCTCATTGCAAGCATCTAAATCTACAGTGAAAAAATATTTTTGGCATAACTCCATGAAACAGATGGTCAGTAACTCCAGACAAAAATCTTCTAGATAGAAGTCTTCACTGAGATAGGAAAAATATCCCCTCATTTTCCACTTTTAGCAGTTTTCTGTAAGAATTCTGGTAATAAGCTGTGGCATTCAAATGAAGCAATTTAAATGAGCCTTAAAATGAATATAAATTTTCTGATAAAAAGAAAAAAATTGGTGTCTAATATACCCCTATTCAGTTAAACTTTCTTATGTCAGGAAAATTTGAATGGCTCTTTCTCTAATACACGCACTAACGATGTCATTTATTAAAGCCTCCTAATCTGTAAAACACACAAGCATTTTATTTTATGTGGTTCTGTTTTTAAATCTAAGGCGAGGTAATTGAGGAAAAGCCAAGGAACAAATTGAAGTTTTGGATCTATATTAAATCCTCAATTAACAAGTTGCTAATTGCAAAGGTTTTATTACAGTAATTTCATAATTATAAGCCGCACCTTTCTCACTGAAGATCCAGCCTACCCCAGTAGTGCGGCTAATCATCAGGTGTGGCTTATTTATGGACAAATCCCAGCGAAATGCCAACCTGGAAGTGAGAGCCGGCCGGGGAGGGTGCCTGGGGCTGCCTTTAAAGGCTTGGCTGGTCTATGAAAACTGTTTGCAACTTGAGCACCTGACACCAAACCCTGCGCTGGCGCAATTCTGTTACTAATTTGTTACTCACTTTAAAAAAAAAAAAAATTTAAAAAAAAAAAGTGTGGCTTATATTCAGGTGCGGCTTATATACGGACAAATCCCGTGGTCTACCCGGCTACCGGGAGGTGTGGCTTATAATTGTGAAATTACTGTATTTAGTTGCAGAGGTATCCAGAGAGACTCCCTGTACCAGGCACTGCAGAGCCATGCAGGAAGACATGATCTTGACTCTGAAAAGCTGTCAAGCATGTAGCAACTGTTGCTTACTTGGGTTGTGAGGAAGTGACTGCTGAAAATACTGCTATTAAAATTGTCAGGCTCAGACATCAAAGAGGGTATTACTACTCTAAGTAGGTGCAGCAGCACCAGCTTCTACTGACAGAAAGACAACACCAGAGCCTGCTGTTGCACCTCAGAAATGAAAAGGAGGATCCTAATGTTCAAGGCAAGGCTGGATGGGGTTCTCAGCAATCTGCCCCTGCCCACAGTCTGGAACCAGATGATCTTTAAGGTCCCTTCCAACCCCCAAACACTTATACAGTTCTCTGTAGAACTGTCAAACTTTTATCTTTGGCTTTTGTCTTTCTCCTGCAACCTGGATTATTACACTGCTCTTCCTAAGGTTGTCCCTATTTGTCCAGCTCAGCTGGGGCAGTGGTGAAGGCCACAGGAATGGTTCTTAGGCTTCTTGAGCCTGTGCTGGGGAGGGAATAGAGATGTCAGCAAACAGGCCACCACAGTTCACAGTGATCATGATCCCAAACCCGTGTCTCTGAAAGGCTGGGAAGTTTTTGATGGCTCACTGCTCCTGAGAAACTGTGCAAGAAGAGCAGGATTTTTAAAAACTGCGGAGTATGCTGAGCTAAACATGACTTTTCCTTGGGACACAAAGCCCCCCAGCTTTTAACATTCCTTCTAGCCAAGCTTGAAGTAGTCAACTTTTACTATTTACAGGAAAATAAAATACAAAGTAATAAGAAATTCTTGGAGTTATGTGTCTAAGACTGACTCATTTGCAAGACATTATCTAAAATGGTATTTATATAAATATCAACAACTCAGGCAGTAGTGTACCACTGAGCTTTTTCCAAAGTGCACAAAGAAGTTTATACTGAGCATACTCACAGGTATGGAAATAGGTATCAAGACTACAACACTTAAAAGCACAACCAACATTTGGCTAATTGGACTTATTACTCCTACAGATACACAATTTGCTGGTCACAGTAATAAACACCATCTGCTCTTGGCTAACTGGCAGCAACCTAACAACACTTTTCTAACTTGAGGAGTTTGTAATGTAAAACGAATATCTAAAGAAGTCGTAATACAGTACGGACTTCCAAGCACATCATCTTACTCTTACTGAGGTGAATATGATTTCATATTATGTGAAAGATTTTTCTTTGCTAGATTATATATTTGCCAAGATAAGCTCCGAGTCAACAAGAAACAGGGTAAGTTAGGGTTGAATACCCAGCCACAAAAATAATGCATCTTTCCCATGTACATTAGTAGACTACTCAAATGGAGCATAAAACACAAATTTCTGATCAGTCGAGGAAATTATAACAACAGTTAATTTGGACCCAGTGTGTTAATGGACTGATTATCATATAAGCATATTGTATCTAATTTTGTAGACACCATTGTATTAAATCACAAATGGCTTATGTTAATCTAATTAAAAACTATGTTAGTCAACTTGATTTTGCCTTTTGCTATATAAGTGATAATGCTTACAGCAGCATTTAAGCATCAATTTACACATACTGTGCACTACGCAATTTTATTGTCAAGTCATGTCCATAATCAAAGCAAAGCATTACTTTAAAGTGACTGACATATGCAGACTTACATAGCTCTGTGTAAATTACAGAAGCCTGTGAATGCACTCCAAAATATTTTATGAAACTCTGGTTCTTTCACCTTCCCCTGCTGCATTTCCTATACTGCTTTTACTGTTTCTTTTTTTTTTTTTTTTAATTTGTTACTAAGGACAAGAAAATATTTTTTTTCTTCCTTTCATCTCATTATCTTTTACTATACTTGGAGAAGAAAACCAAGCATCCTTCAAGACTTTTTCATGAGGTCTTGGCTGATTTGAGATGGTAATGGCAAACAAATATTTGAAGAGGAGCAAAGCATTCCAAAATAACATTCACAAGGAGGAAAGAGTTAATACTCAGTTAATTCAAGCACTCAAACTGCTGCTGAATTCTGTTCCCAAAGAGCTCAGGTAAGACATCAGTCTGATTCCAACTATAATTCAGGTGAAAACGATACAAATTTAAGAGAACAGATATTGTGCTCCCTTTGTCCACTCAGTCAGATGTGACAGGACAGAATACAAACTGGGACAACACAAGATAAATACCATTAAGTAAATTGCCACTGTTCATGAGCTGATTCTCAAAAGCCACCTCCTGAAGAAATCTGTTTGAAGAGCAGACTGAATAGACTCCTTCTCATTTTTTTTTTCACACAGTGGTGAACTTAGAGAAAGAAAATAGCCAGCATGAACTCCATTATCTGACAGAGAGGTTTATATAGGTAACATACTGGGCTCAGAAAGAGCATGCCATTCTCTATACTGGAACTGCCCCAGCTTGCATTTTAATATGCAGACCAGAGGACCTGCAGAGCCTCCTCCTCCACACTACAAAGGGCTAACTGCAATAGGAGTAACCAATGCAGCTAATACCCCATTTTACATTACATTTAACTCTGCTGATTGCAAACCCAAATTTAAAATATATAGAGAGTAATCCCTCTGTAGTTAGATAGCAATGCAACAGATTTGCTAACTGTAAAGAATCAATCACTGTGCCAAATAAGTATACAATAAATACAATTCTTTCCCCCCATTATCAGAATTTGGTTGTTGGAGTGGGTACAGAGAAGGCCATGAAGATAATCAGGGTGTTGGAGCACCTCTCCTATGAAGACAGGCCGAGAGAACTAGAGTTCTTCAGCCTAAAGAAGAGAGAGCCCTGGGGAGACCTTAGAGCAGCATTCCAATCCCTGAAGGGACCCTACAAGAGAGATAGAGAGGAACTACTTACATGGGCATGTGGTGCAAGGACAAGGCAGGATGGCTTTAAACTGAAAGAGGGTAGATTAAGATCAGATATAAGCAAGAAATTCTTAACTGTGAGAGTGGTTTAGGTAATGGAACAGGTTGCCCAGAGAAGCTGTGGATGCCCCATGCCTGGCAGTGTTTGAGGCCAGGCTGGATGGGGCTCTGAGAAACCTGATCAAGTGAAAGGTGTCCCTGCCTGGCAGGCGGGTTGGAACTTTAAGGTCCCTTCTAAACCAAACCATTCTATGATTCTATGATTTGTAAATGTTCATAATTTGCCAAGTTGATAGCTGATAGCACTCACTAATTGCAATTCAAAGTATCTACTCATTCACTTTAAAAAAAAGAAATTACTGAGTTTTATAGCATTTGACTATCAAAAGAATCCAAAAATCTGAGACTCACTTGTAATGCTCTACTGATGGCATTCCCTTGCAAGCAAACTGTGCTTCAAAATTTGTTAATGTAACACAGAAAAAAGTACTTTCAGGATAACACCTTGAAAGACCAAGACATACAATATGTGACAAATGAGACGGCAAGCACAAGCTGGAAGGCCTGAGTGGCTTTGAATAATGCAAATTATAATATCCAACAGTCTTGCCACTGCCACACAAAAACTCCTGGGTGAACAAAACTGTGGTTTGGATACGCCTGTCTGATAAAATATTAAATGTTCTGCTATTTTTCACTTGCACCTCTTTTTTTATTCTCACACCCCAGGCTAAGGTCTGATTCACACTTAGAAGAGTATTTTAGAAGTAATATTGAATTCTCCTCTAACATAAGATTTACGAATGCCTCAGGTATATTTAATAACCATTTGATTTTAACTTAATATTTATTCCATCATAATTACCTTCCTTTAGCACATCTACAGCCTTCAAGAAGGATTAACATGCTTGCAAAATACATTTTAAAGAGAGCCACCAACATGAAGGCAGTGAGAATTTTTGATTCACCTTGCCAAGACAATATGTCCCAATCTCCAGCTGGTCAGGGGAGCCAGGAGTCGCTCTTAGAAGGGTTAAAGTGACACAGCTAGCCATACCCAAGTAATAGACTTGGTATCTAGGAAGGTGATTCAGTCTTTGAAGCTCACTTTCATGGAGGTACCTGACCAAGTTGTGTGACTGCTGTCTATGTGCTGAATTCCAAGCCCATTTGTCCCATTTCCACACCCTTCTCTGCCTGGAGCTGCTGTTCATCTCAGTTTAACTGCCTCATTCATTCAGTAACTGTGTGAACTTTGGCATCTCACACACATTTACATCTACAAAAATCACAAATATCAGGTCTGGAGCTCAATTTATAGGTCCTGCAATGAACAGAAGAACAACTTCTAGTTCTTTTGGGAGCTTTCCAGTACTCTTTCATATTCCTCCAGGAAATCACTGCATTCAAGCGTTTCAAATGAGAAAATGCTTTGATTTGTAACTCTCAGCATTTATAATTCCTGTCTGTCTGCAAATGCAATAGCCACTGAAATGAATTAAAACAATGACAGCAAATATGTGACAAAACCATGTGAAACAATAAGGAAAATTAACTTCCAACGGACACAGAGGGGAAATATAAGTGCAAGTTTATGTGGAACATTATATTCTGTGTAAATCTCAAAAGTGCTTTGAAGGTTTTTTTATTTGATAAAGACTATATATGTCTCAAACATTTAGATTATAGCAAACTGATACATTCTTAAAGTCAAAAACTATTTGTTCCACGTGTAATTTACTGGCAATGTTTTCTCACTGCAAATTTATTTACAAAACAATTCTATTACCCTCAAAGCTGAATACACCTGTAAATAATATTGCACCAAAATAAGAACAAACCATCGCACTTCAACCTGTAGTAACAATGAAATCCATGGACAACTACCCACTTGTGTAATCTTCGCCACTTAAAATACTATACAGTGATGCTGACAATGCATTGATAGCCCTATCATCAAAATCACAAAGGGGTATATATACTTGCATCTCTAGATTAATATGAGAAACTGTTTTATGAGAAGATTATTTATTTTGAAATCAGTGCATAACATCAAATTCAATGTAAAGCATTTACATATAGAGATTTGCCTCAGATTAAAACTTTTACCCTTGCCACGTCTTTTCTTATGGCATGTGGCATTCTGCAGTTTTTGTAATTACAACAGAAAATGGGTATTTATGAGTGTATTGTAAAAGTCTAATTTCCAGACTAAGTTTTGTCAAATGCTTGTAGATGCAGAGCACAGGCATTACATGTTTGGTTATTCTTAGGCCACATCACCCACTTAGAGTACAGTAATTTCACAATTATAAGCTGCACCTTTCTCATTGAAGAATCCAGCCTACCCCAGTAGTGCGGCTTATATTCAGGTGCAGCTTATTTATGGACAAATCCCAGTGAAATGTCAACCCAGAAGTGAGAGCTGGCCGGGGAGGGTGCCTGGGGCTGCCTTTAAAGGCTTGGCTGGTCTATGAAAACTGTTTGCAACTTGAGCACCTGACACCAAACCCCGCGCTGGCGTGATTCTGTTACTAACTCGTTACTTTGTCACACACGGATCCTTGCTAAAAAAACCAAAAAAACCCCAAAAAAACAAAAAACAAAAAAAAAAAAATAAAAGATGCAGCTTATATTCAGCTGCGGCTTATATATGGACAAATCCCATGGTGTACCTGGCTACCAGATGTGCAGCTTATAATCAAGTGCGGCTTATAATTGTAAAATTACTGTAATGAAAGCAGCTGTCTCATTAATCTTTAGCAACTACAAAAGAAATTAACTCCAGGCTTGCTAATAAACATGGGTGCTCAAATCCTAAAGGGGCTTTCAGCTGATGAATTCCAGTGTCACAGTAATCAAGCCTGAACCTAGAACTTCACTATTCTGGCAGAAGTATCACAGAATATTTATAACCATGACATAGACAGAGATCTTTACTGGTGGCTCTGAGGAAAATGTGCAGCCTGCAGACCCCATATGTCTGTGCAGACTCCAGACACACAGTAGCAGCAACAATTTGGAGTCTTTACATTTAAAAAATGGAAAAAGCCAGTGGATGTAGGACAGAACTTCCAGACATGAAATGTAGGTCATTTGAGAGCTGAGAGCAGTAGCCTGCACAGCTGCAGCCTTTGCCACATCCTCGTTATGGTGTGTGCAGACTCAGAGAGAAGGGGATGCTGTGAGGCAGAGCTACAACCACAGGCTCAAATAGGAGGAAGAAGTGAGAGACACCTGGAACTGAGCCCATGTACTGGATAGGAAGAGCCTGTGCAAAAAGAGAAGATCTCCTCTGAAGAAAGAGGAATCCAGCTGGATTTGCCTAAAAATCAAAGACATGATATGCAGGGTATGAAATAATATTTAACTCAATTATTAAATTCAAGAAAAAGATCTTTTTAAAAATCCAACATAGTATTCAAACAAGGAAATAAAAATTACCACATGCTATCAGCTTAAAAAAAACCCAGTCAAATCTACACAAAACAAGTAAAAGAAAAATTAGAGGAACAACTTAATGAAAGTATAAACGAAAGAAAATAAAATACTATTCAGAGATTTGGAAGCCAGACAGAGAGCTGGTAGGGCTAACAGACGTTCAGGCTATAAAAGGAGGATTCAAGAAAGATGAGGTCACAACATAAAAATAAAATACTTCTTCTCCATCTGGATTCATAATGGAGGAAACCGAGACAGGTTGTTGGGAGGAAGGAAGTGCAAGAAACATTTTCTAAGAATTTCCAATTATATTACTACAAATCAGCATAAACAATGCATTTAGTGAAAAAAAAAATAAATACATTAGATAGGTAAAGAACCGGGAGATGGATATTTTAAAGATAAATAATTTCTCAGGCATCTACAAATGTTCTCTAAAGAACAAACTGACCTGGACAAGAAGGTACACTGACAACCAGATACCTGATTTCCAAAAGACCAGGCTGACATGGAGAAGGAAGAGGCTCTCATGGAAACAGAAAATGTGTTTAAACACTGGTGAAAATTTGTAGTAAATTATCAGTATTCACATTGGAACAAAGTAATAAGTTGAATCTTCCAGAGATCCATAGGAGACTGAAGCCAAAGAAAGCAATTTCTCACAGTGAACAGTAAGAAAACAGAATTTATTGATGATGCTAAGCTAAGTCAAGGTTCTGAAGGCTAGACAACTAGCTATAAAAAACTACATCTTATGACACAGTGATAAAATTATAGCTGAAATTCCATGTAAAAAAGTGTAAAATACATTTAAATGCATTCCACCTTTATAAACAAAATGATGCGCTGATTCTAAGTCCTTGGAAATTGTATCAGGAAAAATAACAGCTCAGGGGGAAGCAGGAGACCCTTGCAAGCAGCAGTCTCAGAACCAGCACAACAAAGCTTTTTGCACAGGAATCCTCCTAACTGGAGTTTTAAGAAGGTTTGAGTAGAAGATTAACCATAAGATACTACCCTGAGCTCAGGACAGCCCTGTTGCAAGTTGGGGTAATATTCTGGAGATGTATCTCTGCATCACTGCATACTTTGACTCTATTCCATTTTGGTTTTAGTCACAGTTTCCAGTGTTCATCACTGCTGGAAGACCTAAACCACAGCATTAGTCACACAAAAAATGGATTATAATGTCATTTGCAATATTTTGTGAGAGTTTAGTCAGAGATAGTTGAGCAAGTATTACCATCTTTTTACAGATCACATGTTATGTTCATCCAGTGTACTATCGCCACATTTTTACTATGTAAAAAAGTATTAGAAAAAACAAAACAAAACAGAATTTTGATCATACTGTATTATACTGCAAAATTAATTATATTTCTATGCAAAATTTTATTTTGAGATATAGATTACAGTAATTTCACACTCATAAGATACACCTGGTTATAAGCCACACTTCCGGGTAGCCGGGAAGACCACGGAATTTGTCCATAAATATGCCGCACAGGGGGATAAGCTGACTTTTTTTGTCGTTGTTGTTGGGTTTTTTTGTTTGTTTGTTTGTTTTATTTTTTTTCCCGGTGAGGATCCAGCTCCAGCTGGCCCTGCCCCCCGGGGCAGCGGCTCCAAGATGGGCCAGGACCTGACCCCGCAGCGGCAGCTCCGGCTCCACCCCACCTCGAGCCGGATCGCCTCACACTTCCATGTTGGCATTTTGCCGTAATTTGTCCATTTATAAGCAGCACTGGGTGAAAAGCCGCACTTCCAGGGTCAGCTCAAAAATTCAGTCAAAAAAGGTGCGGCTTATAAGCGCGAAATTACTGTACTCTCAAACTTTAGGCATACATACAGAATTCTTGTATTTTAGTTCAAACATAATTGACTGAAATTTATTAAAAGATATTTTTAAAGTACACTTTGATTCAAATATTAAGCTCTAAAGATCCAGTTTTGACAGTGCTCTTGGAGTCCTATCTAGAGATTCTGTTCAGATGCACAGACAATTTATAACAGTGATGGCAATTAAATAAATTATACCCTTCATTTAAATAAATTATCATCTCTGAAAAATTAACTACAATCCATCTATGGCGGCATGTTTTCCTCTGCTATTCAGGAAGAGATGTCAACGTGCGTTTTTTTATTTCATCCAGACAGAATATGACAAATAAATTAATTCCTTGAGTTTCTGCAGACTGCAACTGACAAAAACAGGCTGAAGGCCTAATCCTACTCCTCCATTTGTCCAGGAATTTTCATAATTTTAGGACTAAGAAATGGGTGCAATGTAATTAATGAGAATGTCACAGAATTATTGCTCAACACTCTGGTTCTCATACAATTCACACTTGGTTTGCTTCAGATGGAAAAAAAACAAGGAGTAAAGAATGGGTTTCTCTCTGTTTTTTCCTACTGATTTACTAAAAACACAGTGATTAATGATCTGATGCATACTTCATAAGAATTAATCTAAAAAAGGTTATTATTCATATCTTACAACCTTGATTTTAAAAGATAGGACTTTATAGACTTTCAGTGTAGATTGAGACTTAATAGCTAAATTGAAAGTCATATAATTGTGAATAGCCTTTTCAAGTAGTAAAATTAATTAAAATTGCTTTTTACTGTGTCACTGAAAGGCATCAAATTTATTTACAATATGACAGAATTCACCAGGACAGACTGACTAACTGAAAATGTCTTTGCTATTAGATGTAGAGATCAAGGTTTATCTGTAAAACATACGTTTTTAAAAATTTCTATTTTTATAGAGTTTTGAGGCACTTGTAGGCCATAGGCATGAGGTAGCTGGTAAACTCCAGAATAATCATTTTTGAGAGGTGATTATAAAGCAAAGATTTATCTGTTATTAACATTAAAGCATACAAATTGGTTTATCTAAACTTAGAAAACACAGAAAAGATAAGAAATTAGTCAAAAAGAAAGCGAGTCAGAGATGTTTACAGCACAGATTTATGGAAAGTCTTCAGAAAAGGTGGCAAAATATTCTTTTACTATCACAATTACTGTTAATTTGCACAATCTGATCCTATTGCATACTTTGGCAAAAAATGTATGTCATTACATAAAATTAATGAAACATTCAGTGTACTCAGTTTCTCCTAATTTTCATATAAATGGCTTCAAAGTGCTCTTGTAAACTGCTAAATGACAACATTCAAAGCAAATCAATATTTTTTGTTTTATACTAAAAGAGATTGTTTAAATACCATTGTCAGTAAACCCATATGTATACAAATAGATCCTTGTATCTTAAATTAATGCCATCAAACATTCTTTACTGTAACCTCTCATTTTTTTATAAGCAGAGCACAGTCCCCATTGACCTGAAAACTAGAAGTAATCAATGTGCCAATGTCTCCAAGCAAAATTTAGTACAGCATCTCTGAAAACAAATCAAGCTCTAAGCAGAAACAGCAGTTTGTAAGGAACTATAAATACCTTCCCATTTTATACAAAATGGCTCCTTTTAACTGAGATTTCCCTGTACTACCAGAAAATACAAGCCAGAAAAAAGTATAGATTAAAAAGATATTGGGCATGTTTTCCCTTGTAAATGTTTTCTTTCTTAGCTCTTTGTCTTATCCTGTATCACTAGCAGTTCTAACACAATTAATTACTATAAATCCTTACTTGTTTAAAGTGACTGTACACATCTAATCAGATCATTTTCCTTTAACGTGACATGGTACTTCTCAATCCCATATCCCTTTAAAAAGAAA
>VRYO01002297.1:77180035-77193672 GCA_009812075.1 Sialia sialis | reverse complement strand
AAAAAAAAAGCCCACTCACTACCTATTCTACCTATTTAAAGTACAGTAATTTCACACTCATAGGCCACACCTGTTTATAAGCCACACTTCTGGGTAGCCAAGAAGACCACGGAATTTGTGCATAAATAAGCCACACCAGGTAATAAGCTGCACTTTTTTTTTTTTAAAGCAAGGATCCATATGCAACAAAGTAATGAGTTAGTAACAGAATCACAGATCTTGAGGTTTGCTGTCAAGTGCTCAATTTGCAAACAGTTTTCACACCCCAGGCACCCTCCCCGTGCCGTGGGCCCTGGCATTCCCACCCCCGGTGCTGGCTGCTGGGGCCCCCACCTGCTCACCAGCGGCTCCCCACGCCGCTCAAAAGCTCGAAAGTGCGCCTCACCGCCTCGCCGCACAAAACTGGCAGCGGCTCGCCACCTGCTCACCAGTGGCTCCGGCTTGCCACCCACCAGCAGCAGCTCCGTGGCAGTTCCCCGCCCGGCCGCAGCTCCACAGCAACTCCCTCCCTGGCCGGCCGCGGCAGCTCCCCATCTGGCCGGCTTGCACTTCTGGGTTGGCATTTCACCGGAATTTGTCCATAAATAAACTGCACCTGGTGATGAGCTGCACTTCCAGGATCGGCTCAATTCTTCTGTGAAATAGGTACGGCTTATCAGTGTGAAATTACTGTATTAAGATAGAATACTATTTAAGACAAACTTCAGAAATAATGCTCTAGTCTTGCCAAATAACTGATTTCTCTTATAATTCATTAATCCATTTATTCTATGTTGTCACAATCAAAATTAGCTCACGTAGATATATATATATACAAGGAAGTTGTAAATTGCCAGGACTTTGTGAGATATATTATACTGGGGAGCAGTGTCCCAAAGGAAATAGTATATTAACCATAAACCAGAAAATTAACAGCTTTAAATTGACTAAAATATAAATTATACATATGCAGGACTGTTCTCCATGTTTCAAATATTCATATTGATGTGTTATAGCTCATTTAATTCAAAGTAATTGCAATGCAATGACCATGCTGTCATTTGAATTACATGTCTGCATAGACTAGAAGAACCCATTTCCATTTCTCCACTCTGGCACAAATGAGCAGAAGAATTGCTGTCCATGGTCAAGTAGCTCTTGCTTCTGCTTAGACTTTGGAAATTATTAAACCATCAAGCAGAGGCGGTTGCACAGGCTGGATACCTGCATGAACACAGTGTCTGGAGACAAACCTGGTGCTATAGCTGGACATTGGTAATGTCAGCGTCGTTACAACTGTTCAGGCAAGGCCTTGGGCCAGTCAATGAGCCCTCTCCAACAATCTCCAAGCAGTCCTTAGGAATCAACTAGGCCAGGAGTGATTTCCAAGATGCATTTTTAATGAAGCTATCTTTTTACAGAGATAGGAGATGCAATGCTAAGGATGTGGCTAGACCATACCAGCAGGTGGAGAGCTGGCAGGCACTGGCACTGCTGGACTTGCCACATCTGCTTTGGTTACAGCTCTAATCCAATAGCAAAATATTTATTGTCTCTGCTGTCCTAAAGTTTCATCTTGATTGGATTAATGTTGTAAGATTCTGAGAACCCTGTGACATGTTTGCATTAAAACAGAATTTCCTATAAAAAAGTCAGTGTTTCAGTTATTACACATAAATATTAATCAGTTAAATCTCTTTCTCTGTAAGGCTGAGACAAAAACTATCGATTACCATTATAATGCTAAAAGGGAAAGAGCATGAATTTCTTAGCCTAAAATACTTTTTGAAAACTCTAAGAAAAGATAACTTTGCAAACAAATGTAATTAAAGTGTTCTGATGGAAGAAGAACAAAATATGACCTTCTCTTTCTACCCACCTAAGTCAACCACCAAGTTACTGGTAGTAGCAGACTGAAAAAGCAATTGTGAGTGCATCACCAAACCTGAGGAGTTTTCCACACTCCCTTGGTAACAAAGTACACTATCTTCTTAAAAAAAAGGATTATATGAAATTAAAAATATTCAAATCAGTACAAAACGCAAATAGACGCAAAGACCAAGAATTCTATGGGTCAAATGAATGCTAATTAACATATTGTGGGGGGGGGTGTGGAAATGAGGCACTGTTTTGCAATGTCTGAATGATGTACACTTAACGTACAAATATCAGAATCAACCTTCTAGAAATATTTCAATGATTTGGGAAAACTGTGTAGGAGTATACTTTCTCCTCCTGTATGTGCTGGCTAGAGCCACTCTCAAGATACTAATAATGAAACTTAGAAGCCATTGGAGGGAAAATTAAGTTTCTTGTCATGGATTGTACCAAGGACAAGAGTTAAGGAAGAAGATAATGTTAAAAGATGGACTGCCCCGTGTCAATATTGAGTGTCTTACAAGAGATTTTGTGTTCTCCAAATCCCTTAGGCAAGGAAAAGAACTTCACCTTGGTCTGGACCTCCAAAAGGAACGGAGAGGCTGCAACAGTTTACCTGGGAGAAGTGCTATAAACCCACACTGAGCAATCATGGTAAGACCTAAATGGTCCAGAGAAGTCCCACAGAAACAGCAGCTGCAGAGCAAACTGCCAGCAGGCTGCAGGTGGAAGGCTGAGCCCAGCACCCATAAAGGTGCTGTATCTAGGGCAGTCTGGCACCAGTATCAGCCCTCCCTGCACACAGTACTACTCAAATATCCACCTGAGACAGCCAATCTGGGGACATCTCACAGCTCAGGATCATGTGCTGCATCACATCTTCTCCATATTTAAAAAGGCAAAGAAAATGTAGCACAAACAAGTCCTAGATGCACAATGGAAGAAAGTGCTAGTTAAAAGGCTGAGGTTTTGTTTACAGTGTTACTAAAAATGTATTTAAAACAAATTATAAAGTGGAGTAGTTAAATTGCATTTAGTTGTTTGGACACTTACTCAAAATTGATATGGTCCTAATATGAATTAACTTCTGAACCAAGTAAATGCAGAACAATCGGGATAACAAAATTCATTGCACTTAATTGTCCTAAGATACCCTAAGAGCAAACATGTTCCTTTAATGCCAAGAGTAGACATCTAAATCTCATGCCTTTTTTTTTTTTTTAAACACAGGGACATTGAACACCTTAGAAACCCTTACTGACACTGAAATCAAGGCTGTCTAATGAGTACAGGTGACTATTCTGCAGTACTGAGTGACAAATTAACTGTTACTTCAAAGACAAAATATCACCTTTCCACCACAGCAAAATGGGGAATTTTTCAGCCAGATGGTATAGATTTTGCGGAGTTATGCTGTGCAGCAGAAAATATTTGGGAAAAAATTAATTACTGCAATCACTGCTGTATCAACTGTAGTGTTAGCCAGATTCCTTAACATTTTTTCATATTCATCATATTAACCTCTTCCAAATTCAGAAGCATCAAATATTTGTTTAAATAAATACTTCTTACTTCAGTGAAACAACATAATTATGGAGATGAAGACATTTTAACATAAGGCAAGCATGCCGTGAGGATATCAAGTGACGTTAATGGAACTTTTAGGAAGAAAAATTTATTTGCAGTAAATGAGGAAGCAGAGAGGTACAGCTATGATACCTTCAGCTTAAAAAATACACCATCTCTCTTTCAAGCAGTTCATATCCTATAAAAACCTTATTACCTATATATGCTGCATTTCTTAAAGAGCATGATTTTCATGACCAAGCAAAGTATTTTGAATGTTTGCTTTCTTTTCTAATAGGAGTGTCATGACACTTAGAGAAAAAACGTTAAACTGGAAGTAGGATGTCCCTCCATAAAAACAGAAATAAAACCCCTAATCATGCCTTAATGAAGGCTACCATGAAACTGTTTATAAAAAGCAAATTATTTATGAAGTCTTTTTCTTGTTGCTTATTATTAACCACATTTTACATCACTTTGGGAAATTTAGGTTTTGTTTCAATTCTAATACCTTTTAAAAATTTGTTCCAAGGAATTTTAAAATGGAACTATTCAAAATAAGTAACTTCTGCTTTATAGGAAATTCCTTATTTTTTTCTTCCAAGTCAAACAAAAGAAAAAGAAACCCAATTATTAAATCATGAAGTAGTTAATAATCTATTACTCAGATATTTTAAGAATGTTCATGATTTGAAAAATTTAATTTTATTTAGGTTTATAGCTTTTATTATTGGACATTATTTGATATCATTAATTTAAATTACATATCTGAGGTACTTCCTTAACATCCCTTTTCTTCTTCTCCAAGAAACAGATGTTTCAACCTGCACTTGTTAGAGGCTGTCACAACTCAAATATTACAACAAACATATTTCAATTGTCTTTGTTTCATGTTCTCAGACAATAGCAATGTATTGATATGAATGCTGCGCTATGTTTTAAATGCAATTAAAAATTAATTTCAAAGATTTTTCAATATTTTTAAGAAGTAATCTAATTAGTCTGCAAAACAAGAGAAATACTTTTCAGCAATTATTGAGTGCACCATCAGCAATGATATCAAATTGGGAGGTTCAGCTGATTCTCCTGAGAGACAAGAGGCTTGCAGAGGGATCCAGAATGATTGGAGCACTGGGATATGATTAATGGCATGAAATTTAACAAGCCAAAATGCGAGATTGTGCACTTGGAATGAAGTAACCCTGGTGACATAAAAAGACTGCGAGAGAGGAGGCTGGAGAGAAGCTTTTCAGTAACAGACCTGTGGGTTCTGGCCAACAGCATCAGTCAGCAGGGTGAGCCTGGGCAGGGAGGATGGCAAACCCATTCTGGGATGCATCAAACACAGCATCAGCAGCCAGACAGGAAAGGTGAGCATCCTGCTGCACTCAGCATCGGTGCAGTGTCACTTTGAGAACTGAGTGCAGTTCTGGGCTTCAATTTAAGCAAGATGTGAAGGTCCTTGAATGTGTCCAGAGGAGGGCAACAAAGTTGGTAGCAGGGATGGAAGGTCTCAAAAGGAGTGACTTTTTTGATGATTTTGGGCTTGTCAAGTTTGGAGGAAAGAAGGCTGAAGAGTGACCACATTGCTCTGTACAGTTTTCAGAGGTGAAGTAGAGAGAGGTGCTGAGCTCTATTCCCTGGTACCCAGTAACAGGACCCGTGGGAATGACTCAAAGCTGTGCCACAGGAGGTTTAGACTACACATCAGGCAGCATTTCTTTAGCAAGAGGAGGGAACAGTGCAGGAGCTTGATGCTCCAAAGCATCAGATCCTTCTGAAAACTGTACAGAGCAGCTGGACACGCTGTTCAGTAAAGCTAATTTATTAAACCTTTCCTTCTTTGTATGAAGGAATACTTTCAATAACTTTTTGAGCATTCCTGGCAAGCATATTTAACCAGATACCAGACAATATAAAAGCAAATAATTAGCAAAGGAACTATTTTATTGTAATGCCAGTGATTATCACAGAATCAGGTACAGCCTGATGAAATTTCCTTTTGTTCTATCATTGGTTGCCTGAGGAAGAGGCTGACCCTCACTTGTCAGGGGCCCAGAGCCAGACACAGTACTTGAGATGCACCCTCATCAATGTCAAGTACAGAGGGAAAATTACTTTAATACAGCAATACAAGATAAAGTGCCATCATATAAATGTACAATAAACAGACATTCAGTTGTTCACGGCCATTAAAATAAATTCATGTTCAAGATCTTTCATAAGAGATCTTGAAATCAAGAGGACTTATATAATAGGAGAAATCCTTTGAAAAGAACAACAGCTGTTTACATGCTCTTTTTGCCAACATTTTATTTTCTCCTCCAGCCCAATGCTACGCTAAAACCTGTGCTATCTCCAAACACCAGACAGTTTTTTTGCTACTTATCAGTTCCCCGTGTGATGCCACTAAATGGTCTTGCTGATTCACACAGTAGAATTTGATTCCTTCTTACACCTGCTCCCCACTGCCTCAGTGGCCTTAGGGAAACTGTCACTGGTGAAACCCATCACGCTTTACAAATCTGCCTATCCTCCAACTAAGCCCTCAGCAATGAGAGTCCTGGCAGAATGAGCGTCTTGATGCACAGATACTCAACCTCAACTAACAAGGGCATAGAGTCAGCAAAGAGCACAGCCATTATTGCTACTATTACTTCTAGTCATTCTACAATTTAAATATGTGTTCTAAAACATTTTGAAGTGTATTTCCAGAGTATCTCCCAGGCAAGGCACGTTCAGAAACATTACATACAAATTCATACGCAGAGCTTGAGCGAAAGATTTGTTCAGATACTTGGCACTACATGGGATCTTCCTTGGTGCTACTTACAATCCAAAAGTACTGCTTGCCAAAAAGCAGTTTTATGCTTTCTCTGTGAATCTACATTTAAGCTGATGACCTACTTCTAGAACTGCAGTATAATCAAAATCATGTCCCAGTTGCATTTCTACAGTCACAAGAAGAATGCTGAGAAGACCGAGAGCCAGGTTTCACCAGCCTGAGCTCTCAGGGGCAAGGCATGCACATAGAGGGCTGTTCTGTAGCCTAGAAGACTGTGTAAGATCTTCTGTATATTCTCCTACTTCTTTTCCATTTGCTACTCATGAGCAACAGTACCACCAATAAAGAGAGACAATGACCATCAGAGCTTGGAATGGAAACTGCAAAACAACTCAATCAACAGGATCCTAGTCCAGTATACTATTACAAATGGACTCACAAGAAAATTACAATTTTCTGCTGTGACAAAGTGCATATGCACACATAACACATGCAGAGATAACAACTATACAAATTAACCTAATTTTTACACATGCTGCTTTAAATATTTGACCTAGTGATATTTAAATATTGGATAAATTATGTATCACTGCTGAATTTTTACACAGCAAGAGTTATTGGAAATAATTTGATAAACTGAATTTTTTTGATCTGAAGAGGTATTTTCCTTTTGAGTGTAAGATGACACTGGATGATAAAAACTTGTCACACAATGCATTTAATCTGATGTAAACAGATCAGTTTTATGGAATTTGCATAGAACTCATGCTTAAGAACTCTTTCAATATTTGTTGAATTGAAAGCTAATAGAAGTTAAAATTTAGTGAAATACTGTTATGTTTCCAAGTGAAAAATAAGTCAGGAAACATCTGACAATTTAACAGTATGGCCAGTTTGGCTCAAGTGCCTGGCAATATTCTCTAGCACTTCCTCACATAACAGACTAGTTCTGGCTGAAGAGACAGTCCTTGCTGTTGGGGCTTAAATGACTCTTTGTTATTCCAGAGTCCACTGGCATAACCTCATGCTCAAACATGCTCATATCCCAAGCTCCTTTTTCCAAAGAGAATGGACATCTTGCAGTAAAAATTAGCAGAAAAAAGGAATCTTTAGAAATCAAAGAATACCAGACTTCTCTTGGGTATGGGTTCAGCAGCTTTTCCCTCATCCTGTTAAGAACCATCCAGGCAAAATTCATGCATCTGCTTTCAAGCCACATTTGTCTGACATGTTCACAAAGAGATTAGCATAAGGTCTGAAGGAAGCTGATATTAACTGCTGTTAATAAGTATTCAAAATAATAAATATTAAAATAAATATTAAAAATAATAAGTACTAAATATTTTAAATAATAAATCTTAAATGCCAGCATAATATGGATTAAAACCAAAAATTTCATTTTTTGATTAATGACTGTGAATTATTGTGCATATTAGGAACTTAGCATTTCTTAATATCTGAAAAAACTCACCACCCCTTCTTGTGACCAACTTATATATTAATCTTAATAGGTGGTGGCTAATGGATCCCATGTTCCACAACACCAAGCTTGGTTAAAAAAATAAAACACAACTTCCAAAAGACCTAACAAGAAGTCATGGAACCTAACAACTCCACAAAGAGCACTTTTTCAGAAACTATAAATTAGATATGTACTGCTTGATAAACATGCTTTTAATGTATAACTAATTTAGCACAAAAAAACCCTGTTAATCTTCAGCGAATACAAATGTCAAGATTTTGAGAGAAAAATATACATGTTAACTGTTATAATTTAAAGCAATCAATAGAAGGAAAGACTATAGTCAAGCACGTCTTCATTTCAATGATTTTTATAACAAAAATTTGGGTTTTTCAAACTGGTTTAGGGTATTTTCCCAAATAAAGTATAAAATAGCTGCCTCTGCCAGTTAGGCATTATGATTGATGGATAGTCACTCATACATAGTCCTAGAAAAAACCACCAGCTGTGCAAAACCCCTCACACTAGTAACTGGAAAAATCTCTCAAAAAAAGTATTTTAAGAAAACCTTCTCAAATTGTTCTGCTGATTGCCATGAAATAATTCTATTCTGATTGATTAATATTGTATGGAATGCCTCAGTATCCATAGAGAGTATTTGTAACATATTCACCTGCTATTTGAGACTCTCCCATGACCAGCCAGGTAGGTGTGTGTACAGTGCCTCACAGTTCAGCTGAAAAATACAATCATCTAGATTTCATTACATAAAACATACTGATATGTGACTGCTAATAGCACATACTGTGGCTAATTAGGAGTGCAATATATAGCCATTTTTTTTCTAGCTGAACATAATTGTGCTTTGTTTACTTTCACCTGTTAGTAATTGTGAATTTCACAAAAGTTACAGTAATTTCACAATTATAAGCTGCACCTTTTTCAGTGAAGAATCCAGCCTACCCCAGTAGTGCCGCTAATCATCAGGTACGGCTTATTTATGCACAAATCCCAGTGAAATGCCAACCTGGAAGTGAGAGCCGGCCGGGGAGGGCGCCTGGGGCTGCCTTTAAAGGCTTGGCTGGTCTATGAAAACTGTTTGCAACTTGAGCACCTGACACCAAACCCCGCGCTGGTGCGATTCTGTTACTAATTTGTTACTTTGTTGCACATGGATCCTAGCAAAAAAGAGAGAGAGAGAAAATAAAGTGCGTCTTCCATTCACGTGCGGCTTATGTATGGACAAATCCCGTGATCTACCTGGCTACCCGGATGTGCAGCTTATAATCAGGTGTGGCTTATAATTGTGAAATTACTGTAGTTATACAAGAAACTATCTCAGAGGCTAGTAAGCAAGTGGTAGTCATCAGAATTACGTACTTGTTTTTCTGGAAATGCCCAAAATATTTTAAAAATGCTCATTAATTTGTTTTTTTCTAGGAATCTGAAACACACAAAAAAGAAAACAAGCTGTAGTGATGAAAACAAAAGTAAAAAAGTCACCCTCAACTGGCCTGTTGAATTGCACTTAAAAGGTGTCATTCTGACAGGAAACACCCTTTGCTATGCTGTCATTATGGTGATGCTTAAACAAAGTGCTGATGGCATAGTTCTGCATTAGTAGTGTCACTGTACACCCGCTGCATGTGTGTGAGCATCATTATGGCTAAGAGGAAAACCTATTTCCATCAGCTGTAAACAAATTATTGATACAGAAGGTTGCTACTAAGTATAGCAGGAATATTTTTGCATTGCTGAACTTCTACAGAGAAACCAACATGATCCAGTGGAAGTCTCAGCTATATTGTGAATTAGTAATGGACAAAAAAATATGTTAAATACTTTACAACATCAGAATTTACTATGAAAATCATTTTTTAAACATACAACAATGCAAAAATATATAATATGCGTCTCAAACTTGCCACTTCAGTGCTATTTATTCTTTTCTGAAACTGCCTTAATGTTAGGTTGAATCATACATTTCTCTGTGGTAAGTGGAGACAGAAAAGCAGACTGGATTGCTATTCTATCCATGTAACATGAAAATCAGTTTTAATAGAAGGTCTTCCGAAGAAGCCTAATTATGAACATGTAGGGATCACCTCTACTATTTCTTTACAAGCAATCTACTTTCCATATTTTTCCCTCAATCAGCTGCACAGGGTTACCTACAGAGCTAGCAGCAGGTAGCAAAAAATTGACAAGATGAAGAATGCATTTGCTAACAGGGAATTTACATACCCATAGCTCATATATCATCACAGCTTACCCAGGCTTTAATGACTTCTCTGAACTGACAAGATGAGAATGCTCACACTCTTTGGGACTAATCAGAAGCAGCAAAATGCTCCAATGACCACAATTCAACTGAAAGTTGCATAAGTGGTTATCTCACCTTAAAGACAAATGGTGGATTTAGCTTAACTTTGCACAGTTATAACACCCAATGAAACAAACCCTGTTAAGAAGGCATTGAGGGTATGAGGAATCAAAATTTTAAAGAATTAAAAATAATATTTGTGGAAAAGAGTTCTAAAGTTTATACAGAGGGACTAAGCATTATACAGAACTAAGTATTACGTAGAAATGTCCTCCTGCTACATTCATCCTCCTTTAATAACACGGTATCATTATACAAGATGGACATTTCTGCATATGAGATAATGTGACAGACTACTTGTCAACAAATCTTTCTAGCTTGAAGTGAAATGGGAACAGTTCATTCTTGCTGTATCAGTTGAACATATCAAGGGCTGAAAATTATATCTTTATTTCTCCAAAACGAAAGTACATCTCATTTGCTATACTCAAGAAGAGAATAAAAAGTATGCCAAGCTATAAGAGGATGCTAAGAATATATTAAGAAAAAAGATATTACTTTCAAGGTAAGTAACTACTCAGTGGATCAGTCTAATTGGGAGAAAATTATTTTAGCATGGCTTAAAGAGCAGGACTCACAAACTGCAAGACCAAGAGTCATGAAACTACACAGAGGACTGGAAATTCCTGCTAATGGCTTCTATCTAAGTATAATATTTCTTTAGCAACATCATCGTTTTCTCTTTGATCTACCCTACTTAGAAAGGCAGGAACTTTTAAGACACCAAATCTTTATGGGGCAAAGAAATGGACAGGCAATTTTTGGCTGACCTCAGTTTCAGAGGGCATATAGACTAAACCCATTCAGATGTTTCTTGAACAGACAACAGTGCAAATTACAGGCGCAGTTCAGAAGTGATATATGGCCTCTTATTATTTTCACAAATATGCTGCTACTGCAATAATAAATCTTTAAAAGACATTGCTAACTCCGTGTGAGGTCTTATACTGATGTTTATAAATCTGCAAGATTTGATTGAAAGAAATAGACCACTGCTCTAATCTCCAACCCACAAATTACTTTCTATTGAAGCAATACAGTGATTTCTTTTTCCAGAACTATAAAAACTTATGAAAAATAAATCACATAAAAAGCTTAGCGAGAAATATCAACACTTCTTTTTCCCCCTTCTTCCTTATGCATAAAGAAACAATTCAAATGTTGTTCCTCTTCCCCGGGAGAGCAGAATTTATCTGCCAAAGAACACTTTTTTAATCATTATGGACTTATAAAGGGAAAGAAACTAGGGAAAGAAAGAAGGGAAAAATCCAGGATGATTAAAAAATGGAGAAGTGGGTAGAGTGAATAGTTCAACATCACATTCTCCCCACTCTGCCCACTTTTATGTGTTAAATTACCTTTTGTTAATACTAAATAGATTCAGTTTTTATTCACATTTCCCTAAACAAACTGGTCTAGTTTTGTTGCAAAAACATAGTTCTTAAGTCATCTATAAGAGTTTGAGGGCTATCCTGCAGTGACAACATGGGTGTCTGGTACTTTCCTCCTGTGAATGTGTAACTCATTTGGACAACAAATGTCGAGATGCCAGCAAAAAAAAAAAATCTCTCCGAACCTGAGGGATGAAGAGATGTTGGTACATCATTCTGCAATATAAAAACATTTTTGCAACAACTTAAAACCTGAAATGCATTAGAGAATGATATACAGAAAACACACAGTCATTGCATGTACTGTACTATATAAGATACATTTAAATACATTAGTCAATAAAGAAATAATAAAATACTTATAGTGATCCATATCAGCATAATGCACAGACTATTCAGCATTTTGATTCTTTTGATCAGCTATCTATTTAACAATAAAGCTATCTATTTAACAATAAAGCAACAGTCATTACCACCAAAAAAGTACAACCTACAGAGAAAATCAGGAAAGTCTTGTGTATTTATGAAACAGACAGATTTGACAACTGTACTCTTATGTAAGTATATGCTGTTTGCATTTTATAATGCTTTTCAACTTTTTAAAAAATATTTTTACACCAATAATCCTGAAGAAACATTTTTAATTACAATAATTATTTGCATGGTTAAGTGCATGTAGAGTTTTTTCCCATCGCACTTATTTAATTTTCTGTTAAGTGAACAAAGGTCAGTTGCACATGTACTAAAGACACAGATCCTCTTCTAACGTCTCTATGAAGTCAGTGGTGTTTTAAGCACCTGTTAGCACTGACATATTCATTGGAGACACTCAGTTACAGACTACAAGCAACACACAAATATTGGAGTCATCCTCAGGACATCTACAAACTTGGCTGGAAGAATTACTGTGTCTCCATGTGCTACCAGACACAGCAGGAAGAAGCCAAGATGAAAGTAGGGTCTCTCAGGGAGAAAAAAAAACAGTTTTAGACACTTAATAATTCAACTCCAAGGTGAGCTGTACGGGATACAACCCTAATGGTCATGGCTTTTGTCTGCAGGACCTAAAGCAACACTACCCTATGCACAGTGTGCATAGAAACATTCAAAATAACAACTCAACAAGGGTTATGTTTACCAAGTCATTTTACTATCTTTTTAAAATTAAATTTTGAGATAAATTATGTCAAAAAGATATGCTAACATGGAAATTTTTAATTTTAATTTATGCAGTTTACATTGCATATGGGTGGGAGGCAGGTTTTTTAGTAATTCAGTGGTGAAAAGCTCCCATTTGAAGAGAAAGATGTGGGATGTCAGGAACTAATACAAAGGAAAGAACCCATGCATCTCTCAAGGGTCTGAGACTGAGAGAGAGAATTTTGGAGGTCACTAGAGTGTTGCATTGGCAGTACTTCTGAGAATGACCAATACAGTGAACAACACTGGAGCAGAGTCAGAAGAAAATATTTATGCTGTAAGACTATCAGTATATGCACAAATGAACAGATATATCTATGGAGTACTGAATTCTTTCTACTTTAAAGAACCGCATGTAGTTAAATAATCAAAAGCATCCACAGATGCTGCAGTATCAGCCCCCATACATAAGAATCTCTGAATTATCAATTTCTTCTTCCTCTTACAATACATTATTGAGGCCTTAAAAAAAAAACAAAAACCATTTTTGTTTTCATTTCCATAAGCATAAAAGTGTACCTGAAAAGAATGAAGCTGACCATATGTAGGTCATGCATAGAAATGCTACAAATATTTAGTCAGGACAGAATACCAGATACAGTACTACAGAACAGAGAACTACATAGAGAATACTACAATACTACAAGAATACATATCATCTGCTATTAGAAGAACATAAAAGAAGGGTTAGGTATCATAAAGAGACAGACTGGTCTACCTGAAATAGACAGATGGGAAGACAAGAGTGTGTGACAGATAACTTACTAAAGGATGGACAAAACAAACACATAATCAGGTGTCTGCTATATAATTAATACAGAAAGTAAAAGGGCAACACCTGTTCGGCAGTCTGGCATCTATAAAGTTTTACAACTATGGAGAAGCCTAGAGAAAAGCTGTGCCCTTGAAATTACTGGGACTGCATCTGGTGATGACTTCACATGCAAGGCACTGCTTAAGACTGCATTTCACGCTTGCAATTTGCTATGCATA
>VRYO01002297.1:77147581-77173354 GCA_009812075.1 Sialia sialis | reverse complement strand
AAAAAAAAACCTAAGCTATTTGAAACTGAAGCTTGACCCTTAGCAACACTGAAGCCCCTACTGCCAAAGGTACTAAAGAATTCTTCAAGTAACAACTGAAGTTAACAGTGACTGCCAGGAAAGACCAAGCATAAGTGCTGCTGGTGTAACAGCACTGTAACTTGAATTAAAGATAACCTCTAGAACACTCTCAGTCTGTTCCAAGCCTTAGCTGTAGCAGTTACAACATGGCTCAGATGCCTTTCTTAAATGCATTAAGTAGCTTGTTCTGCATCCCATCAGTACATCCCATCATCCTTTACCAGGAAATTAACCTGTAATCAAAACTGATTTTTCTTTTCTTTCACAGGAAAAGGCCATATAGATGCCTTTTTGAAGGAGGGGGGGATAAGACGGGAACTGATAGGGACCCAGCTTTCTAAACAAAAGGACACAGTTTACAATAAAAACTTAACAGCATACTTCCATTGGGGAAAAAAGCTACCGTTTATAAAAGCCTAATGTTACACACAGTCTAGTGTGGTTTTGTTTGTTTTTTGTACAGGACAGTAATACACATTAATAAACAAGTTTTTATATAATGATCTGTCTGGTAGTTTGTGCAACTTTCTATACTGCCTCTGTGCAACACAAATCTATCCTGTGCTGATGATGGTAAAATTAGCCGTATTTTGTCAGTTGCTATGTCATGTGAATTACTCATCTTAAAAGGTTCTCCTATGTGTGTGCACATGTGCATTGTTTATGCAATCAACATTTGGTTTTGAATATCTCTTATTCCACAGATATTTTCTTTAATTCTATGCAGAAATTTAGAAAGAAGAGCGGACCTGTGAGGCTCTGCTTTCAGAAAATGTTCAAATAAAATAAATAATAAGGAATAAAACCCCTGTTTTGAGGTAAAGAGAGCTAGCACCTTCAAAGAAACACCATCAGAGAAACAGCTGAGCTGGAGAGGCTTTTCCAATGGTTTTCAATGGTTTTGATCAGGTTCTAAATTTAGGTGCAGTGTAGAAGTTGTCAGCTTACTAATAAAAGAAAAACAAAAATGACAAAATGGTCCTTTTAGGGAACCTATTTTACATGAGAACATTTAGAATTCAATTATTTACCCTGGAAAAGCCGTTTTTCTAATTCTTTAAGAAAGCTTCTGATCTTAGAAGGATGAGAACATTTTAAAACCAATCTATAAGCAACACTAAGTGCTCCCACATAAAAAAAAAACTCTGTTACTGAGTGCCTCCCTCTAAAACTGTATACCTTACAGTCTGCTCACATGTTCTGTGATAATGCAGGGGACATAACTGAGTGGGAATCCTTTCTAGGAGAATCCCTTCTCTCTTTTTCCATCCCTCACTAACTGGAATGAAGGGATTTGTCCCTCTGTTGTTCCAGCAGTACCTTTAGCCAAACATGACAAGCATGAAAGGGCAATGCATTCAGAGAATTTTTTATAGTTTCCAAAGTATTTCAATGATTGATCACATTCTTCAGTGACAAATTATTTTTGATTCTCCTTCCCCAGAACATAGCTATAAATGTTTCTGGTACCAGTTAATTCATTTTTTGTGATACCATTAACAATAGAAAGTTCAAATGAATAGATGTCTCCTGTTATTACCATTCATTTCCTTGTCTGACTAAAAAGGTGTTTTGAGGTTACAGCATTCCTAATACCTCAAAAATGCAAATAAATAATGCACTATTTTAAAGTGTTCTTGTTTATTCATTGCAATGAATATGTGCTATTAAAAGTGATTTGTTTGGTGGCAGTTTTCTCTTGCCAGCTCTTACATGAAAGCAACCAAGTTCTACGCTATATAAACAGCTCTTTATACTGGTTTCACTTTTATTAATTCCTCTCCCTGTTGTGAATGCCACTTTTTGATAGTGGGAGAAAAAAAAAAAGGGAAGGGGTTTTCCCTTTTGTTAATTTCTTAGGTTCAAATGCTGAGTTTCTGCATAATCTAAAACCCTAGTAATAGCATATCCTTGACAGAACTAAGAGTATTTCTACACCTGTGAGCACTTCTTGTTATGCCCAAATTAATTCTAAATTCACTGCTTGCTTAGTGCTAACAACAAAGATAAATGAGAGCACTGAAGTTACTCAACCCACTCAGAAATCTGACTCTTCAGTTTGCAATCCCTTACTGAACTCAGAGCTATTGTAACTAGATTACTAAAGACACAAAAAAAAACCTGCTAAAAAGCAAGCAAGCCAGTTGAAAGACACTGTGTTTTAATGGGCTGCAGCCAAATACAATTTTTATGTCCTCTATCTGTACACTCTCTCTAGGAATCTTGCTCCTTGGCTTCACTGTTCCCATGCTGATAAAGTTTCTCCTTTTATCCAGTCTGAATATCTCTTGTTTCAAGCTACACTTGCTCCCTCTTATTCCCCCAAGGAGCACCAGTGTGAAGCATCTCGACACCTTCCCTGCAGACAGGAGGGAGGCAGCTCTTAGGTCCTCTGAAAACAACACTTCCTCCTGACTTACTCAGTCGAGCTTCCTCAGCCTTCCCCCACAGAGCACATGTTCCAGCCAGTGGTGGCCCTGGCAGTCCTCCTGTGAACTCATTTGTCTGTATCTTCCTTGTATTTGGAAAATTAGAATTAGACACAGAAACGTAGGCAATAATTTTGTACCAGCAGCAGATGAAGACATTGGTTACGCCACCATCATTCCTTTCCCAGCTTACATGTCCCTTATCTTGAATGTGAAGGAAATCTCTGCAGTTTCACTCTAGAGCAGTGTGAGTCAACTTTTGGACTAAGAGGACAAATTCAGCAGTGTGGAGCAATAATGCACCTAGCTCTGCTCCTGCAGACACAACTGACTCACTGCACTTGGTCTGGGAGCTTGAGCCTGAGGCTAAAACACTTCCTTGCAGAGACATTGCGTTCTCATAATCTGCTCCTGGGGAAAAAAAAAATGAATTTTCTCTCTTCATTGAGGGAACAATCATGAGAGGATTTGTAGAGATTGCCTCCTCCCTGTATGCCATCCTTCTGGCATAGCCATGAGAGAACACCTTTTCTGTACCCCTCATCCCATTCTTTCCTTCTGAAAAGGAATCCTTAAAAAAAAAAAAAAACAAAAAAAAACAAAACATGGAAAATACCTGCTGAAAATTTGAAAGCTTTGTTTCTGTTTTCCACTTTTTCCCCCATCATCCCTTCCCTCTAATGATATTCCAAACAACAAGATGTAAAGTGCTCTGAAAGTCATCTCCCCTTTTCATGCTCGTAGCATTTCTGCAACATCAAAAAATGTGGCAAATGCAATTATACCTGAAAGAAATGGACCAAGTCTTCTTGCAGAGGCTAAAAGAATAATAAAACATGATTTGTACTAACACTGAGCTAATTACAGGGACACCACTCCTGCACTACAGTTCTGTTAGTGTCAGCACTCACATTACAAATCCCTCATTCCAGGACTTATAATTCCACTCTACATTAGTTAGCTACTCTTACAGGAGTGCACAACACAGTTGTTAGTGGCTTCATTAGTGACACTTTGCTAAAAATGGCTTTGATTTTAAATTACTTTTAAATTTTGTAACTCCCTTGTCTTCTACATAGTGTAAGTCACAAACAACTTGAAACTAAAGCAAGCCAATTCAGGAAGACAAAACCCATCCGAAAGGTGATTTATATGCTTGGACTTAAAAGTGCTTATTTTTGCAAATTTTAGAGACAATAGTTGCTGTATTTAATAACCATCTTCACTATCTTCCCACTCAGATATGATATTAGGGCTTTCTGGAAAAAAGGGTTTTCATTAAAGAAATATCTAAATACTATCATAAGAGAATTTCCTAAACAGCAAATGTCAGGTGATGTTTTGGCAATAAAGCCACCAAACATCAGTGTTTCAAGTTTCATATGTGAACACATTTATTTAGAAAAATATGCTGTGATTTCTGGTATCTGTTAAAGTACTTGGATGCCTTTGAAATCTGCAGATAACCTGTCCACTTAAGTATGCAGATTATTTTAGGCAACATGACAATTCACTGGACATTCTACACTGAGAATGCAGACTCCTGGGTCTGAAAATTACCAAAACAAAAAGCACTGTTTTGCATCATGCTGGGACACGACATAGAACATCATCTTAATTATATCCACTTTCTTCTTTAAAGTTTGCATTTACATTCTCTGGGACCTATGTGAGTAACTGAGATTAAGTTTTACAGCTTATATAGAAAAAGTTCTATTTCTTCCAAATTCCACTTTCACTCAATCATAAAAAGAAGTATTTAAAGCAAGGTGATAAGGAGCAGCCTAAGGCTATACAATCTGAAACAATTATTTCCAGTATATAAGGAAGAAAAAAAAAAAGCAAGAATTCATTGCTGGTAAAAGCAGTAACAAATTGCTCTCTTTCAGAAAAAAAGGGCTTTTTCTGGCTTTTTGCGACCCATCTTTTTTTTTCCTCAATAAATGACAGAGAAATAACTTATTCAAAACTAACACTACATTTCTTTAACTTCTGAGAAACATGTTTATTCTTATTATCATTACTGAACAATTCTCTATAGTCTGTACAATTTTCCTTTTAATACTGCATTAAGCATTGCTTCAGTGAACTTTACATAGGTAAAAATCATCAGGTGAAGAAGATCTACTCTCTTGCTGAGTTGACATAGACAATAAACAATGGAAGGAGTTTCTCTCATCAGTAGATGGTCTATCAGCTTGGAAAACAGTGATTAGTGAGCAAATGGTATGCAATTATGCTATGTATGCCATGGTGTACACTTCTGGGAGTAGACTAAATCATGGGTGACACTATTTACCTTAGTGCTACCCACTCCTTACTTCAATAGCAGGATTATGATCTCCAAAGGTAGACAGAAACATATTTCTGCTACAGTTTTCACCTGTTTTAAATTTGTCCTGTTGGAACAAAACTGTGCCTTCATGTCTAGGAAAAGTGACAGAAGAATTGTCTCCTCCTTGTCTTTTTTAAGAACTCATATGTGACAGAACTATTAATTGCTACGTTTCTTGAAATGAAAGAGGGATTGCATGGTTTCCTCCCAGTGTGTAGTATTTTTCTTCTGACTTACAATCCCAAACCACGGATATGTAATAGTTAAAAAAACCACAGATAACCTGTGGTAATCACAGATAAATTAGTGGTTGAAAATCTAAATCTATCAAATGAACATGATTCCAATTGATTCTTTTGTGCTCCTGAAAATTTTTATATACTGATGCTACAAATAAGTTACATAGGCTGAAACTGGAAGGCATATTTTAAATACGTTTTAATAAAACACACACACACACACATATATATATGCATTCTAATAAAAATGCAAAATATATACATTTATGAAACAGATTTCTTCATTATTAGAGCATATACAGTAATTTCACAACTAAAAGGCGCACCGGATTATATTATAAGACACTTTTTTTTTTTGGCAGCGAGGATCCGCGCGCAATGAAGTAACAAATTAGCAATGGTATCACAGGGTTTACTGGCAGGGACTCAATTTGCAAACATTTTTCACAGATTGGTGCAGCCTTTAAATGCAGCCCCAGGTGCCCTCCCCATGCCGTGGGCCCCGGCACTCCCGCCCCCAGCGCGGGCTGCTGCAGCTCTCGTGGCTCACAGGGCTCAGCTCACGGGTCGGCAAATTTCCAAACTTTGTCCATATATAAGGTGCACTGGAAATAAGGTGCACTTCTGAATTTCGATCAAAATTTTAGTCAAAAGGGTTCGCCTTATAGTCGTGACATTACTGTAATTTGTATTTGCATTATGTCAAAGTGTCACCTGTTTGTTTCTCAATGTGAGTAAGAAATGAAACAGGTAAAGAAGGTCACTGAGGTCAAACACTCTAGGCTAAATAGCTGCAATTCAGCATGTAAGAGCATTTTCAGCATAAATTTCTTTCATTACCATATTCCTCTATAGAGCAACATGTTTTAAAGTTTTCAGATGATATGTGGGAAGCTTGAGAAACAAGAAGAAAGCCACCAAAATCCATGACGTTGCAAAGGAGTTATAAAACCATTCAAAGGACAGACCTGAACAGAAGGAAAACCTTGTCACTGAACTAACTGGTCCAGAAAATTCACATTCACTCTGCTTGGGTCACACATGCTCTGGAGAAGGCTGCTTGCATGTCCTTGTTGCTGTAATTTGCCCTCTGTGTGAGGTGACACACATGGGGCCACGTAACTCCCAAGCCTTTCACAGGGAATCAAGCAAGGTGATCATCTACCTTGTGCAGTCTTCTTCCCTAGTAACTATTGACCTCAAACTTGACTTCAACTCAGTTTGAAAGACGAGGCTATTTCAAAGACAAGCAAAATCTTTGATGATTGGAGAACACCTAGAGCTGGACAGCAGAACTGAGTTCAAAGCAAAGCAAAGGCTGTGCCTTATGCTCATGCCGTAAGTGAACTGAAAATCCATAGAAGACAAAATTTTTGTCATTATACCCATCAGCAAAATATCAAATCAGAGCTCACAGCTAAGCAAAAGACGCAGATGTGCTCAAAAAGATTCCTTAGCTCTGAAGTTCAAGGAACTTGTACCTGTGTACATGGTACCAACATCTGAATTGTTCTATGATGAGCTGTATTAATTCCTGTCTAGTCCTTAGGTCTATTGCAAAAGGATCAAGGCAGAGTATTATTTCTTGTGTTAATATTTTATAAGCAATTTTTAAAAATCAGATGAGAGTTATTATAAATTACATTAATGACTACTTTGAAGTGACCTTGTAATACTGCTTTAACAGAGGAAAAAGCTTGAAGAGTCCCAAAATAGATTTCATCTTCAGCTTCAAGAGGTAAAAACATACTACAGGAGTGTTTGTATAAGACAAAACAATGCATTTGGTTTCAAGAACTGATTAGCCCACGTAGATTCTGCAGTCACAAAACATTTGATCAGTTTAGACTAGAATAATGGAGGCATGTGAAAAAATGACCAGCAACTACCTGCTGCAGTAATTTTGAAGCATCCAACATGCATTTTTTCCTTTAAATATTGGATCATTTTCAACGTTTGAAAGCAAGCAAATATTTAATTTAATAGCAACTTTAACAAGCTTCCAAAACATACTTTAAACCCCACTATTTTGCTTAAAGTTATCATTTTACTGTTCTTTCATTCTCTGCTAACACATAAGAGGATTGTAGCATAAAAAAAACACATGACATTTCTATTGCACTCTATGTCATTATTAAAAACATAACTATTATTATTAAAAATACGTATATGAACTTGTACTACAACTAAAATAAATAAAATCTCACATCCTATATGATAGCAGCATTTCAAATGAAAAAGCTGTATTCAATATGGTTCGCTGGAGTTAATTTTCTTCATAACAGACAGTAAGGCGCTGTGTTTTGGATTTGTGCTAGAAGAAGTGTTGATACCACAACAAAGTTCTACCTATTGCTTGCACACATTAAGAGTTTTTAAACTTGAATTTTTAAAGACCTACAAAAGCCCAGACATGCAACAGAACCAATTTGCCATAAAGTATTTTCTTCTACTGCCCTGCAAGTTTAAGATGTTAATGTTATAAATGCTAATTAATGTCACTGGCAACTGATCCTCTTAAAAGCTAAAAGGAAAAAAGTGTAACAAGTCATCCAAACCAGATCACAAATAGGTGAGCTTTGAGCTTTTGGATCAGTACACATCATTCTGCTCCTGTGGAAAATCTCACCCTAATCAATAATTTACTTTGCAGTTCTCATGAAGCACGGGTCCAATCTGAAAGCTTTAGTAGATATGATTCACTGTGCATTTAGATACAAAGTGTAATTTTTACAGTTCAGTACCATTTTTAGTCCTAAAGAAGCAACACAGACCAGTGGAAGTGAGGTAGATTCTATTTCTTATCATAAATCACCAACAGGCTTGCAGAACTCCCCCAGATTCCAAAAGCAGATTCCTTTGAAAATACTGAACTTGTACTGATGATACTGAAGATAAAATTTAGCCCTCAAATTATCCATTAATACTGAGAGCAGAGAAAGAAACAATGCTGCTGTAATTGCCAAGAAAACCCCAAATATCTTTGGGTGTAGGTTGAGCATATGTCCACAATCAATCATACACAACCAGTGCACCATTAAACTGAAATCATGCTCCTGATTAAAGCTGTTGTTTTAAGCAGGGTGAATTCCTGCCCACTCTCACACTCATTTTATTAAAGCGGAATTTTAAATTATATTTTTCTTCCCCCTCAAAAAGGAATAAGAAAGAAGAATAGAGAGGAATATAAGAGTTTTGGTGGGTTAGAAAACATGAGTCCTGGCTAGCATTCCCAATGGGGAATGGCTAGGACTTGTCTGTATTTCACACAGTTGCTACCAGCTACCAACTTTCTCCTGCTCATATTTTTACTTGTCCCATTTTCTACTGTTGTGTTTTCTAGACTGTCAGCTCCTTGGAGAAAGACCAGTGTAATTATTAAGTGTATTGAGTACAAAGGGTATCTGTACCTTAGTTTTGGCATTTGAGTGCTCTGAAATACAAAATGGTAAATTCTAACTACTCCAAAAGTCTGCCTTGAAATATGGAAGGCAATACCAAATTCCAGTACAATAGCAATAAGTAAATCCCAGTAAACCACTAAGCAGCAATTTAGTGTCCCTGCTTGTAATTTCAAGAATGAGTTTAAGGAAGAAAACACTGAAGGATGAAGGCTGAACTATTTATTTTTATGTGTAAATAAAGGGAAGATATCCTGAGAGACATCTTTCATCATCGTGCAATCAAAGGTGGGGAAAGAAGTCCTAACGATGGGAGCATTTTTTGTGCTACTTGTTTTTAACTATGTTTATGCTTTTTTAATTACATTGCTAAAGATTTGCCATGGATAGTTAAATGAAACAGAAAGGCAAATCTCTAAATTCTATCTGGAATACACTTTATTCTCTGCATCAGGAACAATTTTATGAAACAATTTTTAAAGAGGTCCATACAGAGCAGCATTTCTCAGCATGATAAACAAGGTAGTTAATGCTGTGGGAGCTGATTTCAACAGCAGTGTTATGAAAACAAATAAAGCATTATTGAAAATGGAGACAGAAATAGATTTTATATAATAAAAGCTATTTCTGTAACCATTCAAGAGATCTGCAAGACTGGCATTGGCCCTTAGAAGCATTAGACTCAGGGTTCATTTCTTAAATTTACCTGGCGAAGTTAATTAAAGAGATGGATGATAGATCAGGTCCTACATAGGCCAGGGGAAAAAACCTAAACTTGTCTGATATTTTTTATGTATTTTACTGAAAGTACAGGTAAAGTATTTGTCTGGATTTTCCAAATGCCTGTTGTCTTTAAATGGAACAGAAGATTTTTATCTATTTTGGGTCTTGAGTCCAATAGGAAATACTAAAAAACTGCACTGAATAGCTGAATCGCACCATTTGCAAGAAAATTTTGGGGAAGGAGAATGAGATTTTGAGGTTTGAGAGGTTTTGCCTTTTCTCTCAGCTTAAATACAGGAACTACTTTTCCAGCTTTTCTCTCTTCAAGTGTTCACATATCTGATTTCACTTTTCAGAATTAGCTGGACAGTTCATACAGAAGTGATTTAAAGAAAATATCTTGGATACAACTATTTATTTGAAGCAAAAAAATCATCAATACTGAAAAATGGTAATTTTAATTTTGAAATATTTCTGCAAGTCTATTTGAAATGCAATTAATAATCAAAATGGAAACTATACATTAATAGGGAATTTGGTAAGAAGTATAAATTAAATATTAGAAAACTCTAAAGATTATTCTTCTAATATCTGAGTGCTTAATAGGGCCTGGTCTTTCATCACGGAAAAATATTTATTCAAGTATCTTCATTAGATTATTATGAACCTTAAGTACTAAAGCACTTCATATAAATTTTCTGAAATTTTTTTCTGTATAGCTGTGACTACATAAGTCGAAATTTAATGAAAAAATCAAATAGTAATAAATTCTTGATTAAACACAGTACCTAAAGAAGTTTTTGCCCGTTCCTGGTGCTGTGTAGATCAGAGATTCTGAGTGACAATTACACTTGAATATGAGAATTGAATTGCCTCAACTAAAAAGGAATTTTGAAATTTACCCACACATTTTTAGAGCAATTTTTATAAAGCAATATATTTATAAGCATTCTTTTGTTACAAAGATGCATGTTCAGTTATTTCATTGAGACCAGGCAGGGATAGAAATCTTTCAAGATATATGAGATAGCATTCTTTATTTATACAACTATTTGCAGGATCAATTTCAGTACATTAATAATTTTCTGCCTTCCAATGTTCAGGCTTCTCTTTAAAGAACTCAGTTGAAATACAGAACCAGGGAAATCTTTAGTATTTAGTATTCTAGCATCTTGCCAAGTATAAAGGATTTTCTCGTCTTATACAGGAGAAAAAAAATACTGGCAGGGCAAGTAAAAATCTCCATTCTGTTGACACATACTTAGCTCCTTTTCCTCTTATAAAAGTGTTGGAGTTTTTTTAGTCTCCTGAAACACCTATAGGATTAGTGACACATCAAATGTTCCTTTGCCTTATGCAACAACAAGATATTTATTTCATTAGATCAATATAAATCAGAGAGAACTCATGGCTACTCATTCAGCTCGCCAACAGCCCACGTCCCACTTCCCTTAGAAATGTTCTATTTTCTTGCCATTCCATTTAATGGACATATTAGTATAACTTACTCTTTCTATCTTACCTAAAAGTGAACTAAACACACAAAACACCGGCAAATGATTATTATGACAACAGTTGCTTTGAAAGCAACAATAGCAACCATCAGGTTTGAGAGAAACAAAACATAAAAGAATGAGAATGCTAAATAAAAATCACATTACTTGTCTGAGTTAGATGTTAAAGATAGAATAACAACAGAAAAGTTCACCCTTCACAAAAACTTCTTTAGCACTGCTGAGTTTGTCTAAGTTATTTGCTTAAAGTCATGAGTTTATGAGGTATAAAACAATACAATAATATTTGGCAGTGAATCTTTAAAATAGTAACAGATGCTGTGCTGGTTTTGGCTGGTTTCTTCCAAGTCTGGGGCTGTGTTTTGGATTTATGCTGAAAATAACATTGATAAAATAGAGATGTTTTTGATATTCTGAGCAGCATTTACAGTGTTAAGGATTTTCTGACCTGACCTACGAGGATGCTGGAGGTTCTCAAGGAACTGGGAGGAGATACAGCTGACCCCAAATACCAATGGGATATCCCAAAGCACATAGAGTCATGCCCAGCATATAAAGGTGGGAGAAGGAGGAGATATTTGGAGCGATAGCATTTGACTTCCCAAGCCACCATTAAACGTGATGGGGCCCTGCTCTCTGGAGATGGCTGAACATCTGCCCTGATTTTGCTTTGAGCCCATGCACAACTTTTGCTTTATCTATTGAAGTCTCTTGTCTCAACCCACTGTCAACTATTCCATCCCTCTCCCATCCCACTGGTGTAGGAGTGAGTATCTGCATGGGGCTTGGCTGCTGGCCAAGGTCAAACCAAAATAGAGGCACTGCAATCTTTAAGACTTTTATACATATACTATTTATTTTTGACTTGTCAGCCATTTCATGTATCTGCACTCATAGAAAGCAAAAGAAATTAACAAACGGAGCCATTTCTTAATGACTGAAATCCAGCTAAGCTGAAGCCAGGAATAACAGGGGCAGAATTTCACTGAAGTCAGCAACATTTTAGCTTACAATGTGTACTGGACAAGTTTGCAAACAAAAAGTTACTATTTTATGTGCTACATAAAGCTGAGAAGTCATCACAGTAAAAGATAGGAACTACAGAAAACAACAAAAGCCAAACTGCAGGTGAGTAAATGGCAAAAGTCTGTATTGCCATGTAATTGACAAAGTTTCCCATCAAGCATCTAAATGGTCACTTTACTTTTTCAGCAACAAGGTCATTTCAGATTTTTGTTTCTTTTTTTTTTTTTTAAATAACTCACTCTTTTCCCATATCTGATGTATTTTAAATACATTCAAACTGATGTGTGCTGAAGTCTTTTTAAACAAACCCTGAGATATTTTCATGAAGGTCTTAGTTGGAATTCACATATAATGAAAGTAAAAAAAAAAGGCATTGTGGGATAGAAAGAAGGATTAACAAAGGCATTGCATCATTGTTTCCAGCGGAATTTAGACTGCATTAAAAATAGCTACTGCATGGTGGAGTGTGTGCAAATGAGATGCTGTTTGTACCTGGGCTGCTGGTATTTAGGATAAATAATCTCAGAAATGATAACTGCTGAAGTATCAACTAACATCCTGTGTCTATTTTAGATCCTTGTTCTAGAGCAGAGGAGAGAGACCTGTGTCTTTACCAGAGCTGGTAACGTGAGACAGCTGTGGCTAATCACAGTCTTTCACATTCTTTTCCTGTTGTCTGCATCAGACTGTGGATGCTTGAGTAGAAACAATTTCATAACATTTATTCTGCAACATATTTAAGAGCTATCTAGGCACTAGAAGCCTTTTGCATTAACTCTTGGTCAAACCTTAAAATACTGCTGCTGACTCTACAACTGTCATTAAAGCTCAGGCTACAGACCATAATTTAAGCCAAGGGTTCCTTGAAGCAATTTGTATTTTTAGATGAAGTTACAGTAAGTGCAAATGTCTTCCAGGAGTTGCCCTCATTCCTAAATAGAGAGCCTATAAACTGGTGTTTTAGATGGCTTTTAACTGGGTAGATTTTTTTCCCACAATTTTATACACTTGGACACTTTCTGCAGAATTACAGAACCTTGCTTACCCAGCACTGCCCAAAAAAGACTTATCAGCAAACAATGAACGAATGAATGAAAATTATGTTCTTCCAAATATAAATGACTCTTAAGTGAAATCATTAACTGTTTATAAATACAAGTATGATCAACTGTTAACATATTCTACCAAAGATATAAAACTAATCCTCTTCTAATTATTTTCTGTATTTTCATTATTTATAAAGCAAGCTGAAGCGAGCGCTGTGGACTGATTTGACTAATGTATACACTTGCCAAGAAAAGACAAAACACTAGATCACAGCAATCAGTAGTTTGATCCAAAGTGCACATGCAATCCTTGATAGATGGCTCCTAGAGGTGATATCAGGAAACCTGAAGTTCTGGGAATAGATCCATGCCAAGTACAGAATATTGCTAGCAAATCAACTACAGAAACCTCGCAAGAGATTATTCTGCACTATTGAATAAGTATTTCATTTCCTTCACACTGATTTCTTTTGCTCCACAACTCAAAAGCTGTAAAAAATGCCTTATATCTTTTACTATTCATTAATATGACATGTTCATTAAAGTAAATGAAGCTCATTTAATCATATTCAGGTGCTATATAATAGATAGATAATAGGGTTTTGTCTTTTAAACAGTTTGTCTTTTATTCTACTGTCCTCACCAAACAGTATTCTGAGTGATTATCACACTGCTGCTACCAAGTCACAGCACTATTACATCCTGACTAAGAACTTCAGGTCACCTACAGCATTTACACAAAATACCACAAATCAAGGCAAAGCACCTCAGGCTCTGCAGCAAGAAAGTAATTCCTTATAGCACTGTATGTGCTTCTAAGGGCTTTACCATTTGGGTTATTACATTAGCTCAGTTGTATATTCACTAGTCAGGAGGTAAGTGTCAGCTGGAATCATTGAATCTCAATTTTGTTATACCTTTCATTTTGCTTGTTGAGCTTTTTACCAATTGTAATTTATTGCTCTGATGAAAGTATAAAGCAAAAAACCTCAGAGTGTAATCAAGGCTAATGGTGAACCAAGTATCATGTGATAATAAACCAGCAAGCAAGGAAAAGATACTCTGGAGACAAATTGAAATGCTTATCATTTCAGTATGAATACTATTAGAATAACTGTTTATGTAAAATAAGAAACCTGTACAAGAAAACCAAACAAACACTCAATTTCCAAAAAAAAAATCAATATTCAAGATTCAAAAAACTTCCAACAAGCAGCTAAATTTTGCAAGAAATTGAATTCTTTTTCTGCATTAGAGTATGTAACAATAAGAATAAATTAGAAAGTCTGATATGCTAAAACAAGGAATAGCTACCAGTTACATTTAAATAGAAGCCTAATTTCTTTTTTTTACTATCACAAAGCCTGCATATTGTGAGTCAATAAAAATGGTAAAGTGTATAACTTTTTCATCATTATATTAATAAATATTAAACAAGTGTTAGACTAAATTTACAGTACCTTTGGATATTGCTTGACAGGGATGAGAACTCTCTCTGACAGCTTTATGTTTTTGTTGCTGATAACATCAAGATATTTCTTTTCTTCATCTTCCTTCTTGCCTTCTGAACCCTGAAATTTTTCCATTTCTGAAAAATATCATTAAAGAGAACAATCAGTGACATGGTATTTGCCATCCTTAGGAAGTTTAATCTTACACATTCCTATCCAGACTGTGCACTGAGCACCACAGGACAGGGACTGTCTTTAAGAGAACCTGGATGCTCAGCAGCACTGAGAGGCAGAGGTGACAGTCCACAGGTCACGCTTCTCAACTAATTTTTCCCAGCTGAAAGGGAAGTTAAATGATCTCAGATGGAGCAGGAATAGATGAGGCTTACAATTCCAGCTATCAGTCTTTTAAAGGGAATAACATCATCACAGCTTGATGCTTTTTGTAACTGTGACCTGCCAGAACTAAGCAGGATTCTAACTGCAATGCTAACTTTCAGTAGGAATACTAGAAAAGTGAAGAAACTTCTTGCTGTTACTGAGCTTCCATTCAAATACTTCTGAATTAGTTAAAGGTTATACAAAACAAGGTAAGAAAAAAGTTAACTCTTGCTCAAAAAAATCTTCAATTAAGAAACGCCGTAAAAAATTGAAAATTGTTTTTTATATATTTGCTAATTTCAGAACACCCTAGAATTTACCAAAAAAACAAAACCAAAACAAAACAAAACAAAAAAAAACCAGGTAGAATAGTTTTGAATTCTTCATTCCCTAAAGCTCTATAACCAATGGATAACAACAAATAATTGAATTCATCATCCTGCAAAGAACATCTTATATAGTGCCTGAGAGCTCCCTGCTAGCACAGGTACTACTGAAAAAGCTGCTTTTGCAGCAGTGACACTGCTGACAGCACAGAAAATGGCAATGCTTATAATGAGCTAATTATAACTGAATTATAGCTGAAAAGGGACAGCTGTGGGTCTCAGAAACATGCCGCTTCAAGAACTGGAAAGCAAAGTGGAAAGGGGGTACACAGCACGATCTAACATTCATATACAAGTTTCTCTGACTTCTAACTAGCATAAAGGAAAAATGCATTGAAAAGAACAGCCCATGTCATGATTTGTTAATAAATGTTTATGCTGCTTTTATGAGATCAATTCATTTATTTAAAGCCTGCACTAGCAGACAGTTCTCTAATGTTGCCATCATAAGCTCTTTTAAAACTTCTCAGAGAACACGCCTAAAAAACCTCAGATGGGATATACATTCAATAATTTAGGATTAAAAAGTTATTTATAATCACTACAAGCGTCAGAAGAACATTTCATTATCATAAAATACTTGAATACATGTAAAAAATGTGGTATGTTGCACTCAGTAGAAGATTAACCTGGAAAGCAGCAAGCACCAATTAAGTAAAACACTCATTTTGGACAGGTTTAATAGATAAAAAGCTCTTTGAAAATAGATACAATGCACTTATACAAAGGGTTGTGCTATGGGGCTACAGAGGGGAGAGACAAAGGTGCATAGAGAGAGAAAAGTGTTACAAGCATGGTAAGTACTACATGAAATCAAGGAATTTCCCAAATGCATTGTGAACGCCATACTAAATTAGATAACTCTAAAAGGCAGGTGGGGAAAGTCTATCTACATGTTCTATACTAGAACCATGGAAGTTTAACTTTATAAATAACTAAACTCGTTCTCCTGGAAAGCTGAAGTCTTAAAAGCCTTATGATCAGCAGGGTTGGGTACTAAAGGTTAGGACAACATGCTCCCTTTTGAATCATCTATCAGGCCTTGCAAACAGTCCCAGTCTTGTGCTTTGTTTTGACTGAGAGTACATGGAAGTTTTGGAATGAAAGTGGCGTCTTTGCTGGGCTTATCAGACTTACGTGAGCAAGAGTTTGTTGATCTACCAAGACTGAGACAAGCTGTGGCACTTGAACTGGTTTTACTCGATGATGAGCGCTCAGCTCTAAACCCAGAAGAGCCAGTCCCAGCTTAATATGGGGGGCACAAGAAACAGCAGTGGGGAGCTGAGTTTCCACCAGGGAATGAAAGGCAACAGAGAGCCCATTTGAGGGGAGATCCCGTAGCACTTAAGGTCAAACACACAGAAGCAAATGACAAGGGATTATGATGAGGGCCACACTGTACGCCCAGAACTACAGCAGAAGACAGCAGGGACACTGGGGACATCAGGTTTCCTGCCAGGGAGCAGTGGCAACTAGCCCATGACCACAGCTAGACAGCTTTGGAGTATCATCTCCAAGGAGAGAGAGTCCAAAAGCACACCCTGACAGTGCTTGCTCACCCTCACAATAATAAAAAATAGTTCCCCAATATTCAGAGGGTAGTTCTGGATTCAGGGCACCCCTGAAAAGAGCCTGGCTCTGTCTTCTTTGTACCTTCACTTCAGTTATTGGTGTACATTGGAAAAGACTCCCTATAGAGTCTTCTCCAGACTGAACAGTATGGAGGCAGCACTCTTAGCCTTCTCCTTGTAGGAGAGATGCTCTAGACCCTTCATCATCCTTGTGAACCCTTACTTGGCACTCTCCATTATGTCCATCTCTACTTCTGCTTGAGAGCCGCACGCTGGACAGACTGCTCCAGTGGAGCATCACCTCTTTTGACCTGCAAAGCTGACTGAGGAGTAAGAAATGGTTTCTTTCTAAAAAAGAACACAGGGCTGGATATGATCAGTGAAACCTGTGAATTTATATGAAAAATACGGCATTAGGATTTTTCTTGACAGTGGAGCAGTCATGTGAGATGGGCCATCTTGGAAGTTTTCATTCCTTGGGGCCGGAGTTTGTGTCTTCTGGGTGTGGTCACTGAAAGCCCCATGATGTCACCAGGGAGTCATTGTGACACCTGTGACAACAAGTCTTTTGGATGCTTGGGGAAGCCTGAAAGGCTACAGTGTCTGGCCTCCTCCAGTGGAGACAGACATCTGGAGGTGGAGGGGAAAAGGATCCCCATCCCATTGTATGCTTTCTGAGGGTACAGAGAACATCTTCTGGACAAGGACACTAACAGAGCCTGGGGTGCTGGTCCCAATCTGCCATGCACTCAGGCTCTGGCTGCAGTTGCTGAGAGGCCAGGAATCCCTTTCCCAACTTCCCAGCTTCTACCTGCACATACCAGAGAGGTCAGTTACCATCAGAGGTTACCATCCTGCCTCAAGAGTTAGAACATGCCAAGATACCCCAGCGTCACTCATCTGCCCCAGGATGGGCCCTGGCACTGGTGGCAACCTATGTGTTGTCCTGAGGCAGAGTAGGCAGTTCTTTAATGCAGACTGTGTCCCAAGCTCCAGGGAACATCAGCTAATCTCTTTGGTTTGCAGAGCAAAATGGCCTCAGAGGAAGACTTGGCAGAAAGCAGCATCTCTTCCCCTGCTACCAGCACCAGCCAGGTGTCCCGAGCTGCACATCCAGGTGCTTCTGAGAACCTAAGGTGCCCAATCTGCCGGGCTCCCATGAACGACCGAGCCTCTGTGAGCTGGCGTCGGCACCCCTTCTGTTTTTACTGCATGGTGGAGTGGTTCCACAAGAGAGTGGACGGCCTGATACACCAGCCACTTTTCCAACATGCATTCCACACAGTGGGAGACATTAACTCTGAGGTGCAGTCCATCGGGGAGTCCATCAGCTCTGCCAGCCATACTCTAGGAGAGCGAGCAGGGTCCCACTCTGCTGAAAGATGCCAGCATCATTCCCCAGGACGCCAGCACGGCAAGTCCTACAGCAGAAGCTGTGGTAGCCGTGGTGGCAGCCGTGGCAGCAGCCGTGGGGGTAGCTGTAGGGGCAGCCGCGGCAGGGCCCAAGAGAGAAGAAGCAGGTGTCCAAGGAAGCATCACAATGGCCGCACCAGGGTCCGGCAGGCCCAGGGCTACAACCACTCAAGCAGCAGGAGATGGCGGCAGAGCAGGTCTCAGAACACTGCTCGTGACAAGGGCCGAGATCCAAGGACCAAGATCCGCGCCCTCTCAAGGAAGCGTAAGCGCCGTCAGCAAGAATTCCAGGTTTCGTTCATTGAACCGAGGGCAATAAAGAGCCGATCCCGGCAGAGGTCACGCAGCTCTACCAGCCAAACGTTGAGGGAGTATCTTAGGAAGATGGAACGTGATGAGGGACGAGCTCTGAGGCATGACTGGTACATGCGTGCCTCTTCAGGGAGGAGCAGGCACCAAGAGCAGCGGGTTTCTTACAGAGAACCACAGGTGACAAGGAGCCGAGCCCCAAGGAGGTTCCACAGCACAATGGCCCTGAACGAGAATCCAAGGAGGATGGAAAGTGATGAGAGAGAGCCTTTAAGGATTGAACATGCCTCCCCAAGGAGGAGTGAGCGCCTTCAGCAAGGACATCAAGTTTCTTTCATCCGACCAGAGATGACGGGCCAATCCCGGGGGAGGTGCCGCAGCACACAGCACCCAACAGGGCAGGAGAATCAAATGAGGATGGAAAGTGACGAGGGACAAGCTCTAAGACCCGAAGGGGACATCCCAACCTCCTCAGGGTGGAGTGAGTGCCATCAGCAGGGGCACCAGATTTCTTTCACTGAACCATAGGTGACAAGGAGCCAATGCCCATGAAGGACCCGCAGCCATGCTGGGCACAAGCTGGCAGTGCACCCTACCAACAAGGAAAGTACTGTATGCCTTGCTACCAGTGTCAGGAATGACACTACTTCAGACAAAAACAGCCCCTACTAACAATTGCAAAAATAAAGACATATCCAATGCTCAAGCCTGGGGCCAAGGATCTATTTTCCATCACAAAATGCATCTGAAATTTTAAAGACATCCTGCAAGGCCCTTTCAGGTTAGGAGGATAACAGGCATGAAACTCCAGTGCTGCTTTTGTCATTCTTTTCTATGGTGCCCACTTCGTATAAAAATGGGATACTGAACATTTTGTATGGGGGTTTTCTCCCTATATTGGATTTCCCCAACCTGGTAGCATAGACACCAATGACTTACTAGGAAATTTCTTGTCCTTCCACACCTATTTTCTTATGCTTTATCCCAAACATCCCCCAGAGTAACTTTTCCTTTGACCACTCTTCTCATAATGCAGCAGTGAAGAATGTAGTCAGTTTACAACTACTCAGTCTCAAAGGCTCTGCCTATAATGCCAATCCAAAACTAATGCCTGGTAGAAAGCCTGTGAAAAGCTTTTATTTCTCCTTCTTTAAAGACTTTAAAAATAACCCCCAAAGCCTTCATAGAGAAATTTGCCCGGTGCTATGCCCTGTACAAAGCCTCAAGTTTAATGCCCAGAGTGGCAGTACAGGCCACAGGCTCCTTCCTCATACCATGGCCAAAGACTATCAAAGTCATCAAAAAACTGTGTTGTGCCAAGAACTGTTACTTTCACATAAGACTGGAGCAAAAAGAGGAGTCTTCTCAAAAGACAAAGGCAATACATTAATTACTGGAGCAAGACAAAGTGTACTCAATTTTTATATTGAACTACAGTCAGCCTCTACTGTGTAGACTCCTTGTGTGCTAGTACCACCACAGAAAATAAGCATTAAGACTGTCTTATGAAGGAATCCAGGCCAGGATCAAGCTTCCAACTTGCTGGCTCACAGCACCAACATGCAGCTAGTTGCTTTAGTTGTAAATTTTGAGTTGCCAACTGCAAAAACTATGGTCACTTGCAACACACGCTACAAAAACAGAACTAATGCCTTCAGTGAGATGTTGCATTCATTGCATCCCTCATGCATGCATTTAGCTTGTTAGTTTTCTGTGCAGTCACTGATAAATCCCCCAAAGGAAAAGAGGTGACTGCCACGTGGACAACGAACTTCTGGGAGACAAACCTGGCTCTTCATGAGCATATGGAATCACTCAAACCTTCCCATGTCATGAAATCTGGAGAGGCTTTCTTAGCTTGAGTGTGTTTTGAGTCACAGAACCGCAGAAAAGTGGAGGCGGGAAAGGACCTCCAGAGGCCATCTAGTCCAACCTCCCCGGCTCAAGCTGAGTCACTAAGAGATGGTGTTCACAGCCACAGAGCTTTTGAGCACATTCCTGCACATGTCAAAAAGGTCAGTCACCATCCTGCCCTGAGAGCTGTAACATGCCAGCACACTCCAATGTCACTCATCTGCACCAGGATGGCACTAGTGGTAGCCCAAACACTGTCTCAAGACCGAACAGGCAGTTCTTTAATGCTTGACTTCAGTAACTTTGCTGTTGGCTGCAGACTGTGTTCCTAGTGCAGGGGAACATATGCTGGTGCCTACAGAAAGCTATAGACCGTACAGGATTTTGTGACCAGCTGTATTAGGTCTGCATGGCCTGGTTTTGGAAGGGCTAGGAGCTACAGGGGTGGCTCCTCTGAGAAGCTGCCAAAAGCTTCCTCAGTGTCTGGCAGAGGCAATTCCTGGTGACTCCAAACACAGACATGCCGCTGGTCAAGGCTGGGCCAATTATAAGTGGTGGTAATGCCTCTGTGATAATATGCCTAAGAAGAAACAAAACAAAAATGGTGGGGCAGTTGTAATTGCAGTCAGAGAAGATGTGAGAAGAAAAACTCTGCAGACACCAAGGTCAGTGAAGAAGGAGGGGGAGGAGATGCCCCAGGCACCAGAGACAACATTCCTCTGTATCTGTGGTGAAGGTCATGGTGAAGCAGAATGTCCCCCTGCAGCCTAGGATGGTCCATGGGATACAGAGATTCATGCATAGCCCATACAGAAGGCCCAAACCAGAGGAGCTGGAAACTTAGGAAGAGGCTGTGACCACATGGGAGACCCAAGGTGAGAGGGATCCATGCTGGAGTAGCCTGTCCTTGAAAGACTGCACCTCGTGGAAGAGTGACCCATGCAGCAGCAGTTTGAGGGGGACTGTTTCCTGTGGGATGGACTCACAGGGAACTGCTTCTTATGAGATGGACTCATGCTGGAGAAGTTCAGGGAGAATTGTCTCTCATGGGAGGGACCTATGGTGTGGCAGGGGAAGGACTCCTGTCCCTGAGCACCAGGAAAAGCTATGGGTGATGAAGTGACCATAAGTCCCATTGCCTGTCTCCTTGTGCCACTGGGGCAGGAGGTAGAGCTGGGAAGCAGCGGGGGAGCAGGGTGGAGGGAAGATGCTTTTAGGGTTTTATTTTACTTCTTATTCGGCTCTGATTTTGTTAGCAATAAATTTACTTTACATCTCTAAGTTGAGCCTGTTTTGCCTTTGATGGTAATTCATGGGTGTTTTTTCCAAGTCCTTACCTCAACCCATGAACCCTTCATCAAATTTTCTCTCCTCTGTCCAGCTGCAAAAAGAGTGAGTGAGTGAGTGAGTGAGTGTCTTTCCTGGGTGCCTGGCATCCAGTCAGCATGAACCAACTACATCAGTGGAAACAAAATGTCCATAATCAACAGCATTCCTCCACAGAGTGCAAACTCAAGGATCTCAGTGGTACTTTCACTGCATCACTGATCTTAGGTAAAAAGCAAAAATAAAGCATTTCAAAAACACACTTCATATATTTTCCACTTGTTTTTGCTCTAGCCAAATTAAAGCAAAGAGACATGGAGCTATTCAGCTACATCCTCCAGTATCAATCCTCAAACATGTCCCATTTTACCACTGACACAGTAATCCTGCACTTGCTTCTGTATAATACACGTCTCTCATCCCTCTTAATTGGGAAAAAACATGTCTATTGCAGTCATACAATAAGAGCCCCCCACTAGAAAAGTATCAGAGGCAAAAAGACATTTCTACCTATATCTTTTTAGTGATAATATTCCCTATGAAAATTTATCTTGATCAGTCTCCAGATGATGAACTGCAAAGTTCTGGAAATACTGTCAGCCCTTTTACGTGGATTTTTGTTTGAAGGGAGTTGCTTCTTTTTTCCTTCATGCATTTATAAAATGAAAAGCTAAGTTAGTAGCTCTTTTTCAGTATTCTCTGATTTATTCTTACAGTGCCAATAAAATTATGTTAATTACACTTCTCTTCAAAGTCCTTGACACCTATTAGAAAACTTCTCTAATGAACGTATTTTTTCTATTAAAATTAGGCATCCCAGAGTAAAAACATCCTTTTGCTACACTTAAGAGTCATGTCAAAACTCTACAAAAATAATGTTCTTCTTGTCATTCAGACCAACCCACCAAAAAAATTAAATCTACACAATCCTTTCTGCTGTCAACATTTGCCTCCCACATAAAGGAATTCTGCAGCCTATCTGGCTTTTCTTGCCTTTGCATTTGCTGTACTGGCACTGCTTCAATCAAGAATCATGGGCTGCTGTTAACAAGGTCAATCCCTCTGAAACAATCATGTTTCTATTAATGGGAATGACTTCCAGAATGGGAATATCACCAGCTTCTTCCATGCATGTACTATTATGTATATCAAGCTTATCTAGCACTCAAAGAAGTACACTTTTTCTGCAGATTAATGAAAGAATGTTTGAACTGCAAGAGGAAGACTAAGACTATGCCAGTGAAAAATAACAATCACTAAATCATTGATAGCTCTAATTCCAAGACAGCATTTTAAATTTAAGGTTCATTTAAAAAAATACACAGTTGGAACTCTGAATATCTGGAATCATGTTAACAAAAAATTCCAGCATTTTTTTAGAAACAGAAGATACTGAAAACATACATGAAGGCGAACTTTCTTTTAATTGAAAGCAGGGCTATTGGATTTTGAGTTAGGGGGAAAAAAAGCAGATGGCTCAATAGCTGAACAAATTAAAATGAAGTTAATTCATGAGAAGTAACAAAAATGACGTCCAAACCCCTAAGAATTGGTAATTTAAAAGTAAAAACATTGAGTATCTTACAGTAGTTGGGAGGGGTTATAAAGACAGTTCAACCAGCCACGAGCACTGAAGAATTAGCTGCCAGTTCACAATATTCGCCCAGAAACACATTCATGCATTGCATTAACAACATTCCTTTATTTTCTGTACACATACTCATCAAGTCACACAGCTAGGTGGGATGATTCAGGGAGGATAATGGAATAATTCTTATTACATCAGATACCAGTAAGGCAAGATCTCTGCCAGTGAAGAATTTAATATCTGTTAGATAATTGTGGGTCAGATCTACATGTTTATGTCATCTGTTGTAGACAAACACAAACTGAAGCTTTGATGCTGAATCACTTCAGCTCTCAAGCAAGAGAAGTGGCTAGTAAAATAATGCTCAGAAAGAATTCTGAAAGACAAGTCAAAAAGGAATGACAGAGATGCGCAAAATCAGGCACAGTATGAGAAGGAACAAAAATGGGTATTTAGTGTTTCTTAGGACAGGAAAGCATCTATTTGTTATGTTACAGGTTGCAAAAAAAATACTTTTATGTATAGGATATAATTATACAGGGGAACTGCTAAAAGCATATCAATAAAATCAAGTCTTTTTCTCATTCTTCCCTTATGATCAGATTCCATCCCATAAGGCACTGAACGTCTTTTCAACTTGGGCATGTCTGAAAATACAGCATCCATTAAACATTTACAGTAATTTCACGATTATAAGCCACACCTTTTTCCTTGAAGAATCCAGCCTACCCCAGTAGTGCGGCTTATATTCAGGTGCGGCTTATCTATGGACAAATCCCAGCGAAATGCCAACCCGGAAGTGAGAGCCGGCTGGGGAGGGCGCCTGGGGCTGCCTTTAAAGGCTTGGCTGGTCTATGAAAACTGTTTGCAACTTGAGCACCTGACACCAAACCCCGCTGGCAGCAATTCTGTTACTAATTTGTTACTTTGTTACACATGGATCCTCGCTTTTTAAAAAAAAAAAAAGTGCGGCTTATATTCAGGTGCGGCTTATATATGGACAAATCCCGTGGCCTACCCGGCTACTGGGAGGTGCGGCTTATAATCAGGTGTGGCTTATAATTGTGAAATTACTGTAATTCATAATGCAGATATTTTTCATCCTCGGACGTCATGGCCATTATCATCTATGAGGCTGCCTGTTGTATAGAACACAGAGAAGATGTAGAGAAGTGACCATATCCTTTAGTAGTACTCATTAGACTGTATGTGTGTGTAACACTGGGGTCAGACTTCCCTCTCCTCCCCAGAACAGCAAAGACATTGACAAAGTGGAGCAAGGTCAGTGCACGCCACTCATGGTCAGGGCTGCAGCACTTGCCCTGTGAGAAGAGGCTGAGAGAACTGGGCCTGTTTATTGTGGTTAAGAGACAGCTCTGAGGGATTAAAGCAGCTCAGCAATGCTCACGTTCCCACAGTCACGCTCTTCACAGGAGTGTGACATGGGCATGACTAAAAACAGGGGAAAAGTGAAAATACAAAGGTTTCACCTGTGTACAAGGAAATGTTTTCTCAAGACAGTCCAGCAGTGCTGCAGGTTGCCCAGATATACCATCTCCTCCACTGGAGGATTTCACGATCCATGTGGACAAATCCCTGAATAATCTGGTGTGAACCCTTGGCTGACCCTACTTTGAGCAGGAGGTTTCACTAGAGATTTCCCGAGGCCCCTTGACATATGAACTATCCTAGGATTCGATAAATCAAAAAATTTCAGACTTATCCTTGTCTGTCAAATTTCTGAAACTTATCCAAAAGATTTAAATGTTATTGCAGAAAAGTTAGAAGACAGAAATAGCATGATTGCATAAGCTCTGTATCCCTAGCAAACTTTTTTAACAAAATGTACTCATATAGGTACAAAATAATTAAAGATCTAAACCTTATATTTCTAATTAAATGAAAACCAAAGAGAATTAACAAGAAAACAAAGGAAAAAATGCAAGTGTGAAAAAACTTAGATTTCCATCCCCTCTCTACACTGGCAACTGATTTTTGCTGCCTGATACTTTGGCTCTACCCATCATGTAATCAGCAGCTTGCAGAGATATGCCAAATCATACTACTGATAGAAAAATAATTACCTAATGTATCCATCCACTGACCTATGCCTAGATCAATATAGATTAAAAAATCTATAAAGAGGATACTAGTAGTGTTAAATAACTAGAAAAGTCCTGAAATGGAAATATTAGTTCTTACTAAATTTATGAACAACATCTGCTCAGATGCACACCTCTCCATGTAATATTTTAAGTCTGATTGCCAAGTGTTCCTCAAGACAGAGGCCCATGTAATCCTAGGTCACTTGCTGAATACACTCCTGTCCTGGTTTAGGGCACATTTGGGAGAAAACTTCCAAAGGGGCTCCTCTAGAAAACTAATTTAAGCAACCTCTCCCCTAACTGGTTTGGGAAAAGATTTTGTTGGAGAGAAGTGGGAAAAAAAACTGTTTATTTAATAGGCAAAGCACTTCCCAGCACAAAAATGAACAATACTAAACAACAAAACCTCTGGCCACTTGGAAGAGATGACAAATTCAGAAGAGTCCCTTCCATGGGTTGCAGTCCTTCAGCCTGGGAAATGCCACAGCCCAGGCCAGGCCTGGTGGACCACACGTGTGACCTCCTGGTGCTCCTCTGGGTTTTCAGTCAAGAGCAGGTTCAAACAATTCCAGGAAAAAGAGGAAAAAAAAAAACA
>VRYO01002297.1:77088393-77108129 GCA_009812075.1 Sialia sialis | reverse complement strand
TGGTCAGAAACGCGCGATTCGTTGAAATTGAGCCCGCCACACACACCCGTACTGGAAACAACGTAGCCAAAGCGACTGCAACACATGCGGCTGAGTGTCAGGTAACTTCCGGGTTCGCTATTCTCCTGAAATTGTCCATAGATAAACCGCACCCGATTATTAGCCGCACCCCTGGCATGGGCTCCAATCTTCAGTAAAAAAGATGCGGCTTATATTCGTGAAACTACTGTAACTGAATACTTTTCACCCGTTAAATTTCTCTTTTCTTCACTTACTTAATTTTCTTCTCTATATCCATGTCTCTATTGCTACTCCCTTTTCCACTTCCCCTACAATCTTCCCATTACTTTGTTCTTCTTTTTATACCTTTCCTCCATTTTCTCTTCCTTTTCCCCATTCTTCCTTCTAACTCCTTTTTCACCACTAAAAAAACCCAAAAAATTCTTCAAATAAAGGTTATTTTAAGGTACAGAGTTGAAATTCAAGAAATAGAAAGTTGCAGGCACAAGTTCATAGCAGCTTCTAATTATTTTCTATTTGTCTCCAAATCAGGACATCTTAAGTGTTTGGATGGATGCAGAATCACATAGAGTTTCTGCTTTGTGTCAAAACCAAGCTGCTCCATTTCAACTTTATGCTGAAAACATCTCCCACTTCCACCACAAAAAGCACTTGGATAGCTTACAGTAAAAACATTCCTTAAAAAAAAGCATTATATCAAAATATTTCTAGCAAAAACTTAGTCCTCCCTTGGCCTTTGCATCTGACATATCATTCCAGATTATTCATACACTTTGGAGCAGCAAGAGACTTTTTGTGCTGAACAGATGGTTTGTGTGTTTTAACAAGCTGCTACTGCATGAACATCTTTTTGTCATGCACAACTCAACACAACTACTGCATATCCAGGTTACCTCACAGTTTAGTCTTCAGGAAAAGAAGAGTAACAAAACAGGGAACAGGAACACCTGTTTTCCCACATTCACCGCTGACCTCAGATCCCTTTGACACTGACGTGTAAAACTCTTCTTTACAGACTTATGCACAACCTGACCTGCTGGTGTTTGCAGCAAGTAAAGAACAAACCAACCACTCCTGTAACAGCAGTAACAGCATCTGGACAACCTCTAAAAAATGAAATAGAATCAGGGCATTGTGCCATATTGTATTTACAAAGACAGAATGATCTTTTTAAACACAAGTGTAGGATCAGGAAAAGGAGTCCATGCAATATAAGAACTAGGTGTGGAAGATTACCCACTAATGCATAGTAATAAATGGATAAAACTAATTTATTTACCTGGATCTACAATTATGAGGAGGATGTTATTTCGAATTTTACAATGGTCTAAATCCTACTACTTTGCATACAGGGATTAATGAAATAATTGCATATCTGTACCTGTGCAAAAGTTAAAGCTATTAGATAGCTCTACAGCCCTATGGAGACATCCGGATAAGTATCATTTACCAAAACTAACTCTCCATTTTCTTGTTGACCAGCTATCTAAAGACAGGAAGGAGCAAGGCCTCCTAGAATTCATTCCATCAGTCCTTAATGTGCCCTCCAAACAACAAAATAGAAGACAATAAGCCACCTAAATTTGGTGAGAACAATCAGTTTAAGTTAAAATGGGAAAGTTAGGGAATCAGCTCCACAGCTGCAGCAAACCGGTATAGTCCTAAGCATTTGGAAGAACAATGTCCCACTCTTTCCCCAGCTAGAGCTCACACTCTGACCCCAGAGCAACCTCTGACAACAACAAAATGTTCTTTCCACAATCTCAAAAAAGAAAAAATGCCACAAACAAGCTTACTTAGAAATATTTTGAAAAATCAGCAATATGCGCCTACATTAGCAGAAACACAGAGACAAAAATTGACACTGTGAGAGGTAACTTAACTCATTTTTTCAATACTGAAAAGCCATTTTTAAATATGCACACACAATCTCTCCTGATTTCATGGCGAGTTCTCTAACTTCATGTATTTGAAAGAGAGTTTTGAAACATATACTGAAATCCCAGAGAACATTAAACTAGGGGATTTGTTTTCTTCCTCCAGTGCTCAAATCTCTTAGGAAAATGCGTTTTCCTTGATTTGCAGTGCTGCTCTTTGGAAGTTGACTGATTATGAGCCAGGAGCTTTGATCCCTACTTTTGCTGAAGACACACCTGCCTTTACCAGTTAGCAAACCTAAAATGCTTCTGCTATAAAACAAACAGGCATTTTTTTCCAGATCCAAAGCACAGGAAAAAGAAGGAATGCAGGTTTTGATAAATATTTTACAGACTAGCACATAGAATTATTTTTTTCTAATAGCTAAATTGATTGCCAGAATTCAAAGTATTTTATGAATCAAAAGCTTTTGACTTTTTTTTTTTTTTTACAGTCAGTGTAACTCTTACAAGAAGAGATAGATGCTAGAATATCTGATGAGCACTTCAGCAAGTGCAGAGAAATTCTAAAACACCAGTGACCTGCCCGGTGTCTTTCAGCCTTTGCATCATGCTAATCCAAGAATAATAAACAGGAATGCCCAGTGCAAGCAGAGCATTTGAAGCTTTTAAGATGCCTTCGGTTATATCATATGCAGCCATATGTGACCATCAAAACTTTGTACCATATTAGTTAAGTGTGGATGAAATTCAGTATTGCCATATTAGCATTACTAGAAGTTTAGTTTGATAATTTTTCAGTATTCAAACTTTTAAAATCTCTTTCAACAAGATAGGTTATAAAATCAGGAACAGGCATGCATTATTTTAGCAGGGTTCCTTCTGGAGGGTGTGAGGGAGTTGGAGGTTTTTAATCTGCTGAAAATCTTAAATAATTCTTCTAGTTTTTATTAGTTTCAGCCCTTTTTAGAATAAGGAAATAGCTGTACTCATTTCCAGCAGGATTCTAATTAAAATATGACAGGATTTAGAGAGGACTGTAATAACCAGGATTACTTTTGCCTGCAAATTTTAAAAATAATCATTTTGTACTAAAAGTAATAAGAATACTACACATTTGAAGCTCTTTTCATGTGAAGATCTCAAAGATTAGAATGAAATTCAGCATCAGTCTACATCTTACGGATGGGAGTTTTAGAACATATTCCTTGAAAATATGTAGCACAAGCCAAAATTCCATGTACTATGCACCTTAGATCTTTACAGGAGTATTAATGGTTCCCATTTTTCTGGTCAGACTACACAATCTTATTTGTTTACACAGCGAAAGATTAAATTGCAGCATCAATAAAGTTCTTTACCTTACATACTTGATTTTAAAAACTGTCTGCTTCCTTGCTTATTTTGATAAGTGCACTGATACCCATCCAAGGACAGAAACATGCAAGATGAATGCACATCTTCCCAATGCTTAGCAGGACACACCTGCAAAACAGATTTTTTTATTTCTGTTGTGTAAGCTTTCTTAACACCTCAAATCCCTGGTGAAAACACTCTTCATATTATGTATTCTCAAAATATTTCAAAGAAATTTGTATATTCTAAGATCAGCTGTGACAACACTGAATTTTCCTCAAAACTGGAGAAAAGAGATTTCATTGAAGCATTATTTTTTGAAGAGGCACTCCAACCCTGAACTGCAGTCACCCTGCTCATCCACAAAACAGCTGTTTCATATAAACCAGCGTGTGGAGCCTACAGGAAGGTGTAACACACTCCCAATTGTAATAAACCTCAGGGAACAACTACCAAACAGCAGCTACATTTACACCTTCAAAAGTAAGGCCCAAGACATCTCATATTTGAGCCTGAAACTTGTGCCCTTGTGTCATGAGGAACTATTTCACTCTAATAGCACTGCTTTGCTGGCTTAGGCAGATGTTTAGCCTTTATTGGAAGACTCATGCACAGGCCACTGCTGATCATACAAGATTTTATAGACTACTAAACAGCCCAGCATGCTACAGCAAATCTCATTTTCGGTATCTATTTCTGCATATTGCCTAAATGAGAAAAACATGTATCCAAGAAGTAGAATTTGATGCATCTGTTGGACCTGACTAGCCCTTCCCCATAAGGTGCCAGGATATGAAGCTCTATTTTGGCATGTGGAGCCCAATCATGCCACCTCCTGGTTAGGAGTGGCCACTCTATTCTACACATTACACAGGTGTTCAGTGTTTAGGAAGGGAACAGTTGACTGGAATTTTCTACTCAGCTGTCCAGGTATCCTGACTTCTCTTGGATATAACTACAAATATTAACAATCTTCCAAATTCTTGAATTTTAAAATGCTTACTTAGACGTATAGAGGAAGAGAGAAGGACAGTTACAGCAGTTGCACCCTGAATATGACATAAATTTACTAAAGTAATTCCCAAGACAAGTAAAAGCTATTCTTCTCTTTCAAGGCAAACATTCACATTGCCAAAAAGACAATACTGTTGATGAGGCTCTGAGCGACCAGATAAACCTCAGCAAATGCCTTTGACCTTCCCTTATACAGCTGGCACTAAATTCTGCTATTTGCACTAAACTGCACCTTTAGCAGCTCCACCAATTCAAACAGAACTATTTAAAGAGCAAAACACCTTTTCTTTTAAACCAGGGTATCAGAACCTAAACTTCAATTACTGCACTCATATTGTTGCCTCTTTGCAAAACAATTTACTGTGTTTCAAAGTACATGTTTTCTTAGATCACAAATCAAATGCTCCTAAGCTACTTCAGATGTCTGAAAGAATTTTATTTTTTTTTAATTACATCTATGATTTCTTTTTCTCTCCTCCGAAGTAAAACTGCCTTTTATAACTAAAAAGCTGGGGTCAATATAAACATAACATTTGCTTTGCTGTATTCATTCCAACATTTTATAATTTTTTTTTTCATAAATGTGATTGCCACTTGGGATAGATCATATTTGTATTACAAGGACTGCCTCATAGCCCACTAACAGCAACAGAAAAATTCCCATTACCTTCTGTCAGCTTTGAACCAAGTCTGTAATGCCCAGCACTTCACTACTTTATGGAAATCCTGAGTATCTTGTATTCATCTAGAGTTTGCGCTTTTTATTGAAAAGGCTCCAAATGATCAATACAAATCTAGTTTCTAATGAAACCAAGGTACCTAAAATACACGCTCTGAGTATTACCATGTTTCCTGAGTCAATCTACCGGGAATTTACAGTGCATTTCTTGAGACAGAAAAGCAAACAATGATTAATGCCAATTCTTTTGTGAATACAGATTTCTTCTCACCTGATTTAAACATCAGGAATAAAAGAAACAATAAGCAGAATAGTGATCACTCACCGATTAACATTAATGTATTAATTTACATTAATATTTTTCATTACTCTTATTTTAGCCCACAGGTTTGTTGAGACAAGTGAAATCATAACTCTGCAAGTAGTTTTCAATTTTCACAAGTAGTTTTCAATTAAAAAATTTATAAAAATTCAAAAGTATCACAGATCCAGTTTTAGCAGGTCATAGGCTTGGTTTTAGCAGGTCATAGGCTTGATCAACAGCCTTTCACATCTATGGCTTAGGATATGATTGTCATATTCTGTATTTCCAAGAAAAATGATTTTCATATAAAAACCTGATTATTATCCCAGGTTTTTAACAGAAACACACACTCATAAACTAAAGTTGCATTCCTATATGAAAAGAAAACCAATCTCCAGTAGTCCCAAGAAACTCCAAACCCACGTATGACAGTGAGACAGAATAAACTTTCATTATGTCAACAGTTCTCTGCTAGCCAGAACTACTACGGCAGGCTTGTATGAAAGACCCTAATCATGCTCACTAAGTGCAAAGGCTAATCTTTTAAATAATCATGTCCCATCCCACAAGAAGCCTGTATGGGGATGATAGCTGAGCTATATGAATCTAATTTATGCAATGTGGGAGGTTTAAAGAACTCTGCTACACCACATGGAATGATCTAGGGACTTAACTCAAGATTAAAGGCGTGATTCTCATTGCCTTCAGAATACCAGCTGAAATTCTGAGGTCAATTGCACTGTCATTATAGAGAGAGAAATTAGCTACCTCATTACCCTAGTAATGCTGATATTTCCATGGGGAGAGATGCTCTTACTTTGGCCAGATCTTTCCAAGAGGTCTTTTTCCATTATGTTTATATTACAAAACAAAGAGGTGGCTTTAAAAGTACACTACCCAAGATACTCCAAAGCTACACACATATAAATAAACACGCACGCACATATATATGAACACACACATTTGCTTGACCACAGAAAGTACACAGACAGTTAGCTGACACTTTAGACTACAGTAATTTCACAATTATAAGCCACACCTGATTACAAACCGCATATCCGGGTAGCCAGGTAGACCATGGGATTTGTCCATATATAAGCTGCACCTGAATATAAGCCGCACTTTTTTTTTTTTTTTTTTAATGAGGATCCATGTGCGAGAAAGTAACGAGTTAGTAACAGAATCGCACCAGCGCAGGCTTTGGTGTCAGGTGCTCAAGTTGCAAACAGTTTTCATAGACCAGAGAAGCCTTTAAAGGCAGCCCCAGGCGCCCTCCCCGGCCGGCTCTCACTTCCAGATTGGCATTTCACTGGGATTTGTCCATAAATAAGCCGCACCTGATGATTAGCCGCACTGCTGGGGTAGGCTGGATTCTTCAATGAAAAAGGTGCGGCTTACAATCGTGAAATTACTGTATGAAATGGAACACTGATATAAAACCAGTTTTGAGCTACCAAGCAGTTCCAGCTGATTTTATCCTTCTATGTCATCCACACCTTCACAGCTTGTGACACACTTATTTTTGTACTTATAATCACAGACATCTTACGCAAAGCAATATTTATAAACATGCAAAAGTAACACATACAAGGAGCTGCTAATTTCCATGGCAGGGAGCAGCACTAGAACAGAGAGGCTTTCAGTTCTCCCTGCAGTTCTAGAGTGTGGTGCAGTATGAACACAAGCTGGGTACTGCTCAAGAACATGCTCTTCACTTTAGACATTTTTTATTTAACTAAGCATTACCCCACCTCATACATTTATCAGGACATCTCCTGACTAAAAGCAGAAAAATCTTGCCTGAAAAAATAACTACTAGTAACTAGGATACAATAAAATAGTTTAAAATTATATATTAAACTCTTTCAGGTCTTATAACAGCCTAGTACATGAAATAGTTCACTGGATACAGAAAGGCTCTTTCCAATAGATGGATATTAGCCTGCTCTTTTGAGTTCAACTACCTATAACAATTAAAAGTATTTAATTTTCATTACTGAATTTATTATATTCTCAGAATAAGAATGCTCAATGCATTTTGCAGAAGTTTGAAAAAACTTAGGCTGAAGCAAATATCACCAGCCAGTCACAAGTTCTTCTAGATGACTTACCAATGACTTTTCCATTTTTAATAGTGGAACAGTCATGTAGAATCTACTTCTACATGAAACAGGTTATGACCCATGGGGAAATCAAGTATCTTCTCATTAAGGCACTCAATTAGCCATTTAGAGACTAGGTTCATCATCAGAATCCACAACAGATTCCCTCAGTGATTTTTAAATAAATTGAGTTTTGTCTCCACAGCTCGAATTTAAATAGCAGTACCTTTTTCCTCACCTTTCTTTATGTTGCTTGGTAAGTATGCAAATACTCTGCCAAAGGAAATGTCCCTTTTCTGAGGATTCACCAGAACCAGGTAAGGACTAAAGAAAGTGATTTCTAGCCATCCCTTAATGTTGATGGATAAATAGTTACTGATTTAAGTATGCATCTGACAGAGGTTAACCTGAAGCACACACATCTACAAATCAGAATAAAAAAAGTAACTTGTTAGTTTTAATATTGGTTAAGTACACCAAAACACAGACACAAAAAAACATGCAACAGAATCAAACAAACAAGAATTATTGGGGGAAAATGGGCAGTCATATCTTTACAAGTAAATCCACTGTTGCAATTTAGGAGCATTTTTCTGGAATGCTTATTGCTTGTTCGCCCTTCTACAGTTTGTCACAGCAACACAACTGTTCTCAACCTCAGGTTTTAGCAGCCAACATGAAACAACACAGCACTTTCAAGTCAGAGTGAATGCTTGAGGCTCTGAGCTCCAAAGCAAATCTTCACTTATGCATTTTATACAAACTGTACTGGCAATCAAAAATGCTTAGGATACCATAAAAAGAACACCTGGTTGGCATCGTTATGGATGTAGCTGATTGCACATTACAGTCTAAAGAACAGAAATCCAGAGTCTGGAAACAATGCCTCATCATGGCTATAACCTAGAAATTATTCACTACTACAGAGATCCTTGCACTAGGATCCCAGTTTCTCCTGGCACCCAAAGGAAAAAGAAAAAAATGCCCCATTCTATGAATTTCCTTTCTATTTATATCCAGCAGCAACTAGTGCACTAATTTTAATTTTCTTAAGTAGTAACATTCTTACCTTAAGTGTTTTAACAGTCATCATATGTTAGACTCTAAAACAAATCTCTAGAAAGCTTGACAGATGGTGTTTTGAAGGATAATGCCAGGTACCTGGTGTGAATCTGACATTAGCATTCTCTCAGACAACTCACCTTCATCTTTTAAAAATTCTGTGAAATAATGCAGAGTCCTACTTATGCTAAGAAAGAATGAGAAACTTGTTCTTTTATTCAATATCACAGTTGCTCAAAATACAACTTCTGCATGAGCTTGACGCCTAGAAAAAACATTTTTTTTCCTTTGTTTTTTTCACTTTTCTTCGCCTACTTTCAGTTTTGTCCTTCCTGCATTTTCCTCCTTTCCCAGACTGATACACACTCTCAGTGGATACTTCCCCCCTCTGGGAAAAGATTGAACTGCAAGGTTCAAAAAATAAATTCCTCTAAGAAATAAGGACTTTGTTTATGGTATGATTAATAGAAAAAACAACCGTAAAAAGCAGCATGGCTGCCTCTTTAGCAGCAAGGCAGCTATGACAAAAGAGTACTAAACGTGCCTCTATTCATACTGAAATTCAGTAGGAATTTCAAAGCCATCAAACAAAAGCACTCCAACAAAACCTGGACTCCGTATTTTCATTCACGATCAATAGAACGTACATTAAGGAAAGACAATATAAAAACTGCTGACAGAAGAAAAACACTTACTGCTTAGCACGGTAAATCTGAATTAGTTATGATTTTCTTTAAGCCATAAACAGAACTTGGGAAATTATTTGCCACCTCTGAATGTGAGTTTATTTGAATGTGTGACTCTCAAGGGCCTGACCATATATTTCTTTGTTTTAGTCTCAGTTTAAAGCTTGATAGGTTGTCTTGATTTATGCATCTTTCTTTAGTACTTCTATTCAACATTAGGATCCAAGTTTAACAGGGTTTTTAAAAAAGACTATTAAAAGTCTAAGAAGAAAAACATGTATAAGAGGAACTTAGACTACTACACTTGGCAAAAGTTGAAACTGCGTACCACGAGGTCTTCACTCAACCACTATATTGAACTGTTATTAAAAGAGACTAAATTATAAACTTTCTAAAGAACTTCTACCTCCAGCTAAAGCAAGGAAAGCAGGACGAATTACACTGAGTAGCAAAATGTTATAACCAGTGTATTCTGATGCCCGCACAAAATCAAGAGGAAATTATCATGTCCTGGATGAAACTGTCATGAAATTGATAAGCCATATCCCATCAATGTCTGACACCGCGCAGTCGACTAAAACAGCACCGCATTAACGGCATCATAGCATTACCATAAAAATCCTATTACTTCAGCGTGGAAAACAGGATATAACGAGTGTAATGAGACGCCAGCATCTGGCTTTGTGCAAGCGAGCCCGGCAAGCAGGGGCGAGCCAGCGGCGGAGGAGCCGGGCGGGGAGCGGGGAGCGGGCGCTGCCGCCGGGCTGGTGCTGCCGCCGCCGGACGGGTCCCTCGGCGCGGCTCCGATCACCGAGCCCCGGAGCTCCCGAGCCGCTACCAACACCGCCCTGTGCCCACGCGCGGCCGGCTCCCACCCGCGGACCCGAATTCGCTCCGAGACAACCGAGCGCCGGCCCCGAGCAGCATCCCGGCCGGGGAAGCGCGGAGCGGAGCCTCACCGTCTTCCAGGAGGCGCATGGCGTGAACAAAGCAGGGATCCAGGCTGTCCTTCTCGGCCATCAGCTCGGGCAGGTACTTGTCCTGCTCCATGGCTGCGGGCACGCCGGGCGGGCTGCGCGGGGTGTCGGGCTGGGCGCTCCGCGCCCTCGGCCGCCCGCTCGCCGCTGGCGCCGCGCCGGGGCCGCCCCGCAGGTGCCGCCGCCCCTCCCGCGGCGCGCGCTGCCCCAGCCCCGCCTCCGCCTTCCACTCGCGCCGCGCGCGCGGGGGCGGGCACGTGCGCGGGTCAGCCGCGCGCCGCTGCTCGCGCTCCTCAAACCCCCGCGCCTCCTCCTCCCGCCACTGAGCGACCCTCGGCCACCCGCGGCCTTAAGTAGGGAGGCGGAGCCAGCTGGGCCCCGCCCCCCCGCTCCCATAGGTGGCTACGCCCCGCCGGGGCGAGACTCGCCACGCCATTGGCTGTCGCCAGGCGGGGGCCCGCAAGCTGTGCGTGAAGGTGTATCTGTCTGTCTGTCTGTCTGTCTGTCTGTTGTCTGTCCGTCTGTCTGTGTTTGTCCCTGCGGGTCGGTGTCGTGGTTTAGGGCAGGCATTCCCTAATTCACTGCTCCTTCTAAAACCACGCTGCCACTCGCTCCCCCCACCCTTTTCCCCCTTGCCCGTGGTAGGGTAGAAAGAGAATCGGAGGAATCGAAGGTAAAGATCGCGGGTTGGGATAAGAACAATTTACTGGAAACGGCAGTGAGATAAGAAAATGAACAATAACTGCGATGATATTAATAACAGAAGTGTTCGAGACAGACAAGTGATTCTCTTGCAAAATGCTCAGAATCGAGGTTACCCCGCTAAGCTGCCAACCCGCTCTTAATGGACCAGAAAGGAGCGACTCCCCTCCCCTACAGCCCCAGCAATGACCCGAGGTGAGAGCAGAACCACCCCCGGCTCCCGGCCGTGCCCCTCCTGGCTACGGCAACAATTAACTCTGGCCAGGCAGGAACTAGGGCAGTCTGTGTGCCGGTGTCTGTGTGTCTGTCTGTGTGCAGCAGCTGTGTGTGCCAGTGTCCGTGTGTCAGCGGGAGTGCGAGCATGTGCGCTGAGTGCGGTGTCCGTGGTGCCGCTGCGCGTCCGCCTGACCGTGCGCGGCCGCGCTGTGCTGTGGGAGCGCGGGGCTGTCCGTGTGCGCATGAAAGTGTGTGTGTGAGACAGAGAAAGAGCGTCTCCTCCGCGCGGGAGAGGCTGTGCTGCAGTGCTTCCTGCGGCTCTGGGGGCTGTGTCCGGACCCAGAGCACGCACTGCTCTGCGCCCCTGTGCCCGTCTGTCCGCGCGTATCTCGGCGCGCCCGTGCCGCCGGTGTGGCGGCGTGGGGCCGCCCTGTCTGTGCACGCCGCTATCTCCCGGCAGCCGGCGTGTCGTGGCCGTGGCCCCGCGTGTGGCCGTGGCCGTGTCCCCGCGTGTGGCCGCGGCTCGGTGCCCGCCGTGGCTCCGCCCCGCCCCGCTCGCCCAGCGCTGTCCGCGGTGCTGGAGCCGGGAGGCGGGGGCGCTCTCCGGCTCTCCCGGCGCTCTTCTGTCCCTTCCGTCCCCCGAGCTCCGCCGGGCTCCTCGGCCCTCCGCGGTGACCTCGCTGGAGCAGTGCCGCATCGACAGCTTCTCCCCTGAGGATGTGATCAGAGCATCCGCGGCCGGGCACAGAACCCGCCGGAAATGTCTGCCCGTGCTGGAGGGGACCTGGAGGTGCTGTGGGAAAAGGGCGATTTCTGTCGGGGAATGCTGTGCTGCACCTCCCACGGCCCCGCCCGGCAGAATCAGAGTTATTATATAATTAAAGTGTCTACAGCTGGGGTAGATAAAATTGATTTTAATTAGAGTTTACCTTTAAGTATACATTTATTTTAGGTTATATTTATTCAGGGTTTTCCCCCAACAAACCATACAGTAATGTGTTTTGATTTTGGAACAAAAGATGCCTAACTCATCTCAACTCTTTAAAACTCCATTTGTAGGACTGCAAGAACAAGAAGTTTATAGTACCATGTAGAATTTTCTGCTCAACCCCTATGTTACATTCTTTCTTAGTATGTACCACTAATACTACTAACTTAGTATTTATTCCAATGAAATACACAGTTGTTGCAATGATATATTTGTCAATGGCCTAGTACTGTTCATTTTAAGGTTTTTGTTGTTATGGTGGTGGTGTTTAGATTTTGTTTGTTTGTGGTTTTGTTTTGGTTGGGGAGATCTGGCAGAGGAAGGAGGATTGAAGAAAAATAAAAGTCAAAGTAAAATCTTTTAATGGCATGAACAAGGTTTTGAATGTGCGTACAGACATTACATAAAAATTTGGTCTGTGATGTTTTCCAAATCCTAAGATACATATAGACAGCATTTATGCAATTTCTACTCAGCACGCAGATAATTGAGGGACTGCATGTGTTTACAAAAATATGTACAGAATGTCAGCAACCAATGTCTTATTATTCTGTAGCATTTCCAGAAGTGAGGGATAAAATACCTGAGAACCAATCTCCCTGCTGAGAAAGAATAGCAGGAAAATAGTTGATTTCAGCAAACTTACAAAACACTGAAGAAGCGGAGAAGACTGATAGCAGAATTGAAAGGTTTAATAGTCAATCAGCTCTTACTACAAATTGTGTGTGGAGATAAAGGGAAGACATAAGTCCTTCTTTAAAAAACAAACAAATAAAACAAAGAAAAGCACAGAACTAAGATAGTTTATTAATAATTTACCCTGATTCAATTTACCACATGAATAGTTCTCTGTTCCCGTTTAACAGCATGGGAAGGAATGGCAGTGTTTGCAACACAGCTCAGGTCTGTCTTGCTCGAGAGATCACCTGTTTCATCACTGTGTTTCTGTGCCTCTGTTTTTCAGAATGATTCAGGCTGCTGCTCCTCACTTCACAAAGAGAGAAGACCAATGATAGGGGTGTTCTCTTAAAGTGACTTCAAAATGAATGTAAGCCATCCCCTCAGAAGTAATCCTGGTCTGGTAGCTTTCAAAATATACCATATGGTCATGTGTGTGGAAAGTGAATTTTGGGGGTTTTCCATCTGGAGTGTTATAAGAATAATGTTACTTCAGTCTGTTTAATTGTACTTAACCTACTTAGATCACAGGAAGTTTTGGTTTGAACACCTTTAAGTTTATTAAACACTGGGAAGGGCTAAATTCATAAAACTCTTTTTTTTTCCAAAGGACTAGACAGCAGGTTTTACTGCCCATCTTTTTACAGCAAACTGGACAGAAACAAGTTCCCTGTAAGTTCATTTTTGAAGACTTATAAATTTAAATTGAGTTTCAGTGATACTTACGTTGCGAAGCCATTGAGATACCTTTCTGAATTTCACCTTATACCTCATTAATAAAAAAAAGGCATTAAAATCTGTCAGACAGGAAATATAGACTTCTAATGACATCAAACATTACTTCATTGTTAGTTGGAGATCAATTTTTTTTCACAGCTACTAAAAACTAAAGACAAATTTTACAACTCCTTAGTTTGAATTGTCAAGCCAAATTGAAGTTTATCTGTACTACATTTTAATGCTAAGTCTGATAATGAAGTGGATCACAGCATACCATTTTGTAGTTTATTCAAAGTCAAATCAGTTAACAATCATTATGTATTTTTGCCAGTCCCTTCCAAATACAATGTATTATCATGTAGAACTGAAGTCAAAGGGTGGTGGATGCATGCAGTTGAAGGAAAAACGCCAAACTTTGCACATGGTTACTAAAAAATTATTGAATCTTTTGAGAATACACAGTAAAATGAATGGTCAGTGCGAGCACAATTACAATGAATTACCCTTCTGAAACCTCACAATAAAATTGGTGCAGTAATTTAAATGAACAGTTAACTATGTGTGTGTGAGTATACGTAGGATACCTCATACATCAAAAAATCAGAATAGTCAAGAGTTTTCTATTTCAGAAATTCAATTTAATTTCAAATTTCTTTTACTGTTTCATTTGTTTTAGGTATGGGTAAGGGTTATACGGTTCCTGAACTAACTGCAGATGAGCATTAAAAAAGAAAAATACTTTCTTCTATAATCTAAGTAACCATCTCCTTCCTTGAAAGTAGAATTATAATTGACAATGTAAGTAATAAAGAAGCAGCAGTACATATGCAAAAAAAGAGGAAATGGCCCTACCTCCTTTGCTGTGGTTTATTTAATTCCTTCTTTGAACATCTGTACCCAGGCTCCATCTGATCTCTGCATGCTGTCCTGTGGAGGCATACCAGTTCTTGCACCCCATTGGTTTCATGGTTTGACTATGGGCCAGCTGAAGGTGCACGAAGCTTGTTTCCATGTAACACTCAGCTGATGCACTGGGCTTTGGCCAGTGGTGGGTCCAGATGTGACTCTGTCCTCCTTTTGCTCCAAATCCCTGACTTTTCAGCCAGCTCTCAGTCAGAGATGAGGTGGGGGATGGTCATGAGCAAGCAGACAAAGGAGGCTCACACTCCCTGGCTTTGTTCCAAGGTATATTCTTGAAGGTATCCAGAAGGGAATGAGGGAGGTCACAAGGTACACAGGGGTTATATACCTTTCAGGAAAAGGGGGGTGGTCAGAGAGCTAGTAACAGGATCTCCTTTTGGCTGGTAGGGGGCTGATAAGGTCCATATGTCAAGGAAAGCAAACATATGTTGGTCAGTGAAATGCAACACAGATGGAAGGGGCTACACCCTCTCCTTGTAGAGGCCCGCCCTGGAGGGTCCTGCACTGCCAACAGTTTGCCATATAATCCAGAAGGGAAATATGAATCAGCAAGTGCACAAGTCTCTGTAGATCACCTTCAGACTACCCCAGGCACAGCAAAAGACTCAGCTGAATGTAGTCCAACACACAGATGGTTGACCACTGTGGCAAGTCCTTGTTTTCAACAGGGTTTTGGTCTCTCCACTCATACAACTGAATAAACACTGATTTTCTTAAATGGAGACAATTCCTACAGATTAGTTAGTAATCTATGCAAATCAAATAAATCAGCTTCAGTCAAAAAAATATATCAGTACTTACAGTAATTTCAAAATTATAAGCCGCACCTGATTATAAGGTGCACATCTGGGTAGCCGAGTAGACCATGGGATTTGTCCATATATAAGGTGCACCCGGATATAAGCCGCACTTTTTTTTTTTAAGTGAGGATCTATGGTGCAACAAAGTAACGAGTTAGTAACAGAATCGCGTCAGTGTGGGGTTTGGTGCCAGGTGCTCAAGTTGCAAACAGTTTTCATAGACCAGTGAAGCCTTTAAAAGCAGCCCCAGGTGCCCTCCCCGGCCGGCTCTCACTTCCGGGTTGGCATTTCGCTGGGATTTGTCCATAAATAAGCTGCACCTGATGATTAGCCACACTACTGGGGTAGGCTGGATTCTTCAATGAAAAAGTGCGGCTTATAATCGTGAAATTACTGTACTTATTTTCTTTCAAGACATGAAATAGTTTCCTAAACTCAGTGAGCCTACGACCCAAGGAGAGTTCAGTGTGAGCTCCAGGTGTGAAATAAATTCTGCCTCATGCTATAACTGGGTTCGTGACACCCATATTACAAGTGCGTAGTTCATCAAAATACATCAAATAAAATTCTATATGTTACAGCTCCAGTTCATATTAGTATTCTTGTGATGCTATAAAGAAGAAGTAACAGCAAATATAATTCAGGGTAAAGGCCATGGAAGGTAGCATAACTTCACTGAGATGTGTCCTTCATCATTAATTTAGGATAATTTAAAGCAATAAAATAGCAGCTGAACACAGAAAAAATACTTAAATAGATACAAACAGCAAAGAATAAAATGCAGTCTAGAATGTCTGTTGTGTTCTTCCTTTTGATGCTAACAAAACTGACAGAGAAATTGTGACTCTATAACATAACTATAAATTTCTCCTCACCACAAGAAGGAGAATTATATTATATTATTATATATAATATATTTTGCTTCCTATGTTTGAAGTTCTACCTCTTCTGTTCATTCTGACCTTTGTATTACAGCTTATCCATTGAGGGTAACTCAAACACTTCCACAAAAATATTCTCCATGATCATAGCACAATCTCCATTCACCTGTTCTCTCTAACCTTACTGCTGTCAGTAAGCCTGAATTTATCTTTCAACATCATCTCCAAGATTTAGAGCTGTTCCTTTTTATATAGAACTTCTGTTTACATGGCTTTCTGATTTCCTTTTCACTTGATACAAAATAATATCTCTCCTACCTTTCTTTTACTTTTTCCCTTTCTGCTTATTGTTTCCACTGTCCTTTCCCAGTATGCAAGTCTCCCTTTAATACAAATTTCTCCCTTGAAGGATAACAAGAAGAAGAAGAATTAATGGAAAAAGTGCAGTACAAAGAAGGTGATATAGGGTTTAGAATAATAGAATTACAGTTTCCAGACTCCTAGGAGAGTCACCACAGACACCCTTTACAGTCAGGAGGTTGAAACAGGCACTTGCAGCTGTTTATTCATCTGACCTGCAAGTACCTATCTTTGGCTGAGATGAGTCATCCTATGCAAAATCTGATTTCTCTCCACTGAATATAAAGCCAGTAACTAGATTAAACTTAAGCATCTATCTTGTGCATAACAACATTCATACAAATGGATTCAAGCAGATTTCAGTAGTGTACAACAATAGAGTCCTGAGGACTTTCTCATTATATGACAGATGAAGGAACAGGAAAATAAGTCTTCCAAAAAGTGCACATGATTTGCATGACAAAATGTATTCTACTTCAGGCATATAGAGGCAGAAAGAGAGAACATGCTCAAAATAAAATGACAGAATTTATTTAAGAAAAAAAAAAGAAAAGACAGATGCATATATATAGTTTATCTAAGATTTCAGTAAATGTACAGATGCACAAAGAAAATACTTCCAAATGAGAATGAAATTACTTAGAGGATGCAAAGTATATAAGCTAGAAATAAGGAGATTATATTGCACATATGAAAATGCATATTGAATATAACAAGCTACTTTTACAATTTCATTTAGCAAGTGAACTTTCAGGAGAATTAGAAAGCAAAGAAAGGAAAGCTTGTAGGTATGGATACAGGAAAGCTGGTAATACATTTAGTTCTGCTGTTCTGTGGATTTGTTTTGCTTTGTTTTGAGGATGTGGTGAGGTTTCTTTGGTAGTTTGTTGGTTGGTTTTGGGGTTGGTGGGTTTTTTGTGGGGTTTATTGGGGTTTTTTTTTCAGTCCACTCATAGATGTTTTTATCCAGTCTTAAGTTCTGTTCAGAGAATATTTATCTGTAATTGATTAATTAGCAGCTGGATTTAGTTAACTTAGCTTCCTTAAGAAGGATACAATGGAGAAAACTCTCTGCTTTCGATTATTTCCTTGATCATGTAGACAAAGCCCAAATCCAGACAATGATAAAAAAATTTGTGTTATTAATCCATTGTTCTGTGGCAATTTTACAAAACCTGAAATGAGGCAAATTCGGCAAATGATTTAACATAAGCCTATTTATACATTTACAATGTATACCTCAAGAGAATTTAACCTTAGCCTGTTCCCACTTACTCATCAGAAGTGTAGAAGTATAAATGGAAAATTTCCAGACTAATACTCACAGATGGTATTCATCTGGCAATCCTAAAATGCAATACATATAACTTGAGGACATCCAAAACATCAACAAGAAGAAAATTCTCCATAAACAAGATTCCAGATACCTGACCATATGAAAAGGTCAGAAAGAGTTTAACTAACTCTCCAAACCTTAGTCGAGCATTGTGGCAATTTTGTTCCAAATGAAATGTGGCGTGGGGAAAGGTGTGACACCATCCAGCATTTTTATCATTTAATATACTTTTAAGCATAAAGTTATGTAGCTGTATATTAAAACCACATTTGAAGTGTATGATACTACAACCTTGCAGTTTAAGAAAAATCCTACATGATAAATACAAGATTAGAAGTTATTACCCTCCAGGATCTTTGAAGAGAGAAACTTTGGAATATTAAAAGGAACTAAATATCTCCACTTTCTTTATGCAAAAGTATTTTAGGCAAAACATTTCAGTAGGAACATTCAGAGTAAATACCTATGTATCTAATTTAGGATTAAATGCTATCGCTAGTATGGATCAAAACAGAAAGAAAAAAACCATGAAAAATATTTTCTTTCAACAATGTGTGTTCTAGTTCAGCAGATGAAGTGAAGTAATATTCATCCCACTCATGAAGATTTGTCTGTTTTTAAAGAAGTCCTAGAACCAATACTTCACATATGTTTCAGTCTTCCTGGATCATAGCAAAAACATTTCTCGAAAAATCACTGAATGATAAAACAGAAAATGTTTATAAGACAAAAAATGATTTGAAAATCGCATTAGAATTTTATTAGCTGTAAATCCTGGCACAATGTTTTAAATTATTTTGCAATTTATTTGATCAAAACTGAGCATATCTGAATGTAATATTTTAATGCATAATGGAAGACAGATTTCAAGTTCAGAAGAATAAAGAACAGTAACAGCTTTTTTAGTCATTTTTTTCTAAATGTTTTTTTTTAAAAGGCTTTCAAATTAACAGTTTTTCATTTAGATAAGAGTTCTTTGACTCCTAAAATATCCATAGTCCACAATGAGCATTCACATCCATAAGATTTAGAAAAACCCAAATTGTAAAACCTTCAGATCATGAGGAGTTTCAAAACTTTCAAAACTTACCCTTTCTCCTTGCTTCTTAGTGTTAGCAAAGTCATTTATTGCTCCCAGCAGTTTCTTTTTTAGAGAATTTGCCAGAATTTCCCAGAATTTGGTTTTTCTCCTCATAGGTCTCTTAGAAATATGCATAAAAATGCAGAAGGCAAGGAAAATCAAAAGATAAGACATTTTAAAAGCAGGTAAACACTTAGCAAGGTGTGGGAGGGAAAAATGTTTCCAGTGCCTGACCAGATCCAGTAAGAGTAAATAAAGTAATAAGAATTAAAATGTTAGCAGCTCAGCAAATGTTGTCAAATCTGCTCATAGGGATGGAGTTAATTTGTATTTTGTGCCAGAGCAAATGGATTTGCTTTATTTCAGGAGCTGGGCTGTATTAATCTCAACTATTGCAAAGCTCAGTTCACCCATGGAGCAACTGGATGATGATTCATTCATTTCCTAAATAGAGTATTAAGTTCAGTCTCATCTTGCAATTATTTAATTTTCCAAATAAGTCATTCCAAAGCTCTAGGATCTAACTCCATGATTATATAATTTCTTTCAGAGAAGATGAAATTTAAGGATAGATTATACCATGGTTACCCCATGTTTAAGCACTGTCCCAGTTCAGTCAGTATCATACTAGTTTTATTTAATGACTGAACAACAATATAGCCTTCTGATCTTCATTTTATAGGATTTTGTTCTATTATTTGACTCAAGGATGAGTCAAACTTACAGATTTACCAAAAAACCCAAAAAGTAATAATTACTATGCATTTCTATAAATCCAGTGCAACATATACAGATGGGAAATCAGAAGCTGTTAAATTAAAAACTTGTGAGAAACTTCACACAAAAATATTTCTCAAACTATGTAAATGTCAGCTACCTAAGAGTTCCTCAAATATTATTACATTTTTTTAAATTCATAGCCTGATGAATTTGGAGAGATTTATTAAAAATGTTTTAAAATTACAGTAATTTCAC
>VRYO01002297.1:77068530-77087393 GCA_009812075.1 Sialia sialis | reverse complement strand
GCTTATAATTGTGAAATTACTGTAGTTATACAAAACTATATTCTCTAAGAAGGGGAAAAAACCCTACATTATTTGTGCCAATTGTGGACAAAGAGGAGCAGGGTGAGATGTGAAAGGAACAGCTCTGCAGACACCAAGGTCAGTGCAGAAGGAGGGGAAGGAGATGCTCCAGGTGCCAGAGCTGAGATTCCCCTGCAGCCCCTGGTGCAGCCCATGGAGAGGCAGCTGTGCCCCTGCAGCCCAGGGAGGGACATGGGGGTGCAGAGATCACCTGCAGCCTTGGAGGAACTCCTGCTGGAGTGGGTGAAAACCTGAAAGATGCTGTGACCTTGTGGGAAGCCACTCTGTAACAAGTCCTGGTGAGACTTGTGGCCCTGTGGAGAGAGGAGCCCACACTGCAGCAGGTTTGCTGGCAGGACTTGTGACTTCATGGGGAGCTGCAGTGGAGCAGCTTGTGACAAACTCTAGCTCATGAGAAGGACTCATGTCCTCACATGGAGAACAGTCTCCTGTGGTAAGGACACCACAATTGGAGCAGGGGAAGAACTTCTCTCCCTAAGAAAGAAGTAGTGTCAGGAACAATGTGATGAACCATAATCTCCCATTCCCTATCTCCCTGCACTGCTCCAGGGCAGGAAATAGAGAATGGGGAATAAAGTTAAGCCGAGGAAGGAAGGAGAGGTGAGGGGAAGGTGTCTTTAAGATTCATTTTACTTCTCAATTTTCCTGTTCTGCTTTCAGTTAGTAATAAATTTAACCGATTTCCATAAACCAGCTCTGGTTTGGCTGTGACATAACTGGTGAGTGACCTCTCCCTACCAGTATCCCAACTTATGGACTTTTCGCTATATTTTCTCTCCCCTACCCAGCTGAGGAGAGGAGTGATAGAGTGGATTAGGTGGGCATTCAGCTAGAATCAACAGTCTCCTAAGTCTTTGCAGAGTTCTAAGTCCAACTTGTTGCTTGTTTGTGTTTTTTTCTTCATATACATATAAATAATAACTGGATTTCTTATGTTTGCTGTCTACACTGCTGCCTGTCTTCTGCTAACCAAATTTCTTTTTTATCCTCTTGTATTAATCTATATCCTGAGAAACCTATAAGTATCATGTATGTAGCTGAGAGAGATTGATGAATGTTAAATGTATAATGGCAAAGTAACTTCCCATTTTCTTTGAAGCTCATTTCTGCTTATACATTTTTTCCTATCATAAAGAGCAATTTTTAAATTTAAATGCAAGTAAAATATTGGGAGACAGGTACAAGGAATGGACAAAATTATCTTTCTTAACAAACTAGGGACTTAGGTGAGTACATAAGAATAATCTTAAAGCTGTGCTAAATAATGTATTGGTTCTCTCTCTTCAAGAGAGGGCAGATGTCTTACCAAACTAGTCAATTGTTCTCTGTAAGACACAGAGAAGTTAATCTCTCTTAGTTGATAATATAGTTTTTTCAAGTCACTGAAGCATTGGATGGAAAAAATAATCAATCCATATTCTTCTATACTAAGGTTATGTGTTTCTGCTGAACACTGATTTGGATATGTTACCAATAAAACTCTATTTTTCTGATGGCTGAAAGAAATCCCTGGTTTAGCAGGAGAATTGCACATATTCCCATAAAATAGGGCATTGGGAAAAATAATATTTTTTCCAGCTGCCCTTGTTTCTGGTTTACAAATGTCCTGGTTGAAACAGAGAGATTGTCCTGGTGAAAGGGTTGGATACAACTATAGAATTTCTTCATCGACTCACTTACCTTTCATCCTCCCAAAGCATATGGCTTTGCACATTTGAATTGCTGCATCTGATTAGATAGAGGTAAAATCTTTTGATAGAAACAGGAAAAGTTATCTGCATTTCTTATTTAGGACTGTGGGCTATGTTCTGATTAGAAGCCACATTATAATTGTATAAATCAGATTTTATTACTTAAGGAAGAAGTTTCCAATTGTTTAAATGTTGGTGATTTCCCCCCCAACTTATGCTTACTAAGAGCTTAAAAAGAGACAGCACCTCCTCCCTACTCAAGTGATTATGTTGCAATCATCAAATTGTTAACTTTCTTAGGCACCTTAGAAAAAAATTCTCACTTGGAAATAGTGGACTTTTTTCAAATCCCCTTAACCTCATCAGGTTTCCTGTTCCTTTGAATTGATTTTATCTGGTTGCCTTCTGACCTTTCACAAGAAATGTATTCTGGTTTGACACAAAGGGGAAGGATAAGTAGCAATTTGAACTATCAATTACCCAACATCGACTTCATCTATTCACCAAAGTTCGTTGCAATTTTTCATCACCCCTGTGGGATCTTTTCAGTATTTGCAGGAATTCAGTTTGATCATTTGATGGTGGGCAAAGTCTTATTTTTCACATCAGTAACTTGGTAGATGATAGATTTGACATGTGCTGTTATTAGGTTTGTTTTTAAAAAGCTCTGTAAAAATGAGGGAAGACTGGGTGAGAGGAAAAGAGCTGGAACTCCTGTGTGTTGTTCTCTGTGGCTCCATATGAATTCTTCATCAGTACTGGTGTTCTGCTGCGTGCTTTATACTTGCTACAAGCTGCTCAGGGACTACAAATTCATCTTTGATAGAAGGAATAAATAATTCCAGGGTGGGAGGAGTAGAAAACAGACTTTACTCAAAATTTTTGTATACATATTGGGAAAAAGAAAAATAAGTAACAGCCCAGAAAACAATAGATATCTTCTTGGTTTTTTGTGACTGCTTGACAGTTTTTCCTTATAGTTTATGCTTTGCTTTAAGCTTAAGAAGAAATTGGTCTAATTTAAGCAGCAGCTAGTCTGACTATGCTATTCTTTTTACTTCCTCAGATACTCTTTGCTTAGTGAACTACTATGTGAAGTCAATGCCTAACTGAAAAGGAATTCAATAACTGTTTTATGCCAAAATAATTTATTGCAGCATCAGATAAAAACAATCCAATTAAAAAGTAAAAAGGAATTATCTGGTACCTTATGAGTCAAAGCAGATAAATACAGGTTTATAGGTAAAAATATGCCAAAAATGGACAAAGACCAGTGGTCTAGGCCATAAAATTACACTCCTTAGAAACTAAAGCAGTCCCTTCTTCACAGGTATTCTGTAGGCATTCAGATCGGGTCTCTGTAAAAAAAATAGTAAAAAAAAACCAACAACCAAACAAACAGAAATGTATTGCTTTCCCAATTAAGCTCTGCCTTGTCTTCTGTTACCTGATTTTTTTTCAGTGGATCTTCTGGAAAGAGTGTCTGTGTTACCAAGACATAAGCATGTACAGGGTCCCTCATGTGTTCCTTGTATGCTTACAGCCATCGCTGACAGGGGCTTTGAATCCTAGCAATGACTGTCCTGGGTCTGTCCTTTTAAATTTAGTTTTCTTTATTCTTCCAGTGAGTGCTGCAGGCCAAAATTATTCATATGCTATTTACTGCATTTGTATTCAAATGGTTCTGCAAGACCTTTCCATCTGCCGATGCTTTCTGTGGCAGTGAGAGCCATCCCTAATACTTGGCAGACATTCTTGTATTCAAAAGGGAGAAACTAAGCACATATGAGCTATCAGTGACCTCAGCATGATTTCAGAGCCCCCAATTTCTGAAAGTGAACTGTAATTCCAAGAATACTCCTGATGTAAGTATCTATGTAGAAAACATTAGAGTTGCATTGCAAATCTGCCACCGCAGCTACTGACAGCTGACAGTGCGGCCAATGCTGCAGTTCAGTTGAGAAGAATGATTCATTTCTGCACAAGCAGGGCCCTTTGAACTGAAGATTTTCAACCCCTATGGCTGGGGTTAGCCCCTTGCACGGCTCTGTGACAGTCTATTTCCTCATTGAAATTCTGGAGTCACGGTTGATCACACATTCAAGATGATAAGAGTCTACCCTGCGGAGTGGAACTGCTTCACTCGGAAGTCTTTTTGTTAACTCCTGTCAGAGAGCCAGCATTAACATGTCCTAAGATCCTTGTCAAGGCAAAAGTGAGCTTTTTCTGAAGAATATTGCGTTGGTGGAGCTGAATGAAAGCCTAGGAGACAACCATACTTCACTCACTAAAACATGATTAAAGAGATTAACTTATTGGTTTATTTAATCTTTAGGTAGTGAGACATTTTTAAGCACCTGAACTCAAAACCAAGACAGTAGCTAAACTGCAAAGGATATTGCCAAAACATTGATTCTTTAAATTGCTGATAAAGATGTCTCAAACATCTGTGAAGAGCTAAATAAGCTTTAAGCCTGTGAGGACTAGGAGAGAACTAAAGGATGCAATGGCTGCCTCATAAAAAAAGGTAACCCTACTGCTGGCTAAAGAGGATGAATCTTTAAAACAACTGATATTCATATCTAAAATAGAGACTTTTATGGATTTAAAACTTTTAGGATGTTTCACACCTACATTTCCATCTGACCCATACACCTTGATGTCCCTGGCCTAGAAACCGTCATTCAGTAGGTGAATACCTTGATTTTGATCTAATACAGATACAGGCATTAAAGCAAGAGTGAGAGGAGTTTGTAATTCTGATTGTTTGTTTTGTAAACTGAAGTATTTTTTTTTTTTTTCACATAAATGTGACAGGAGGGCTGGCCTGATTTTGAGGATCAAAAAAATTCTCCGAGCCCTGCATTTCTACCACATGGGAAATGCCCTCAGGGCACTGGAAAATTTAATATTAAACTTCAGTGATATCTAATATTATAATTAAGTAGAACCTCACCAGAACAGCTTTAGAAATATCATATCATCCAACCCATTATAAAATGTATTAATTTGGTTAGACTTGTAAGGAGTAACAAAAAAAAGATTCCTGGAATGAATAAACTTACTAAATGAATTTACAATGTGTGACAAATTAAGAAGATTACTGCGGGGTCTCACAAGTCTATACATAACTAAGTTAAAATGAATGATAAATAAAAATGTGCTCCCTTTGTGGTTTACTTCCATCCAGCTGCATCCAGCTATGAAAGGGCTATCAGACAAAACACTAATTAGCAGTCAGTTCAAGACAGTTTCAGGAAGTAATCTGCTGGTTTACAGTATCTTTTGATGCTGTTGCAGTTTCAGGAAAGTGCCTGGAACTGCACAGTCCCATTGGTGCTTAGGGGCAGGAGCCAGTCAGGAGACGTTCAGGCTTGCTTTGCCATATGTGAAGGATAGAACAGATCAGAAGGGCATCCATGTGGACTGAGTGAGACATTGACAAGGCTGTGTCTTATCCTTTGTCTCCTTACAGTCTTCAGTAACTGGTTCCCATGCCACAGGGAAGACTCTAAAGCCTTGAAAACCTTTTCCTTGAAAAGCACTGTTTTCTAAGGAATGTGTGTGGTGGTGGCAGCAGTTACAGCTGTGTAGCTGTATATTTTCTGTATGTTTACTGATTTTTAGGAAAGTCAACCAAACACGAATCAAGACTTGCAAACTCTTACTGTTGTGGTCTCCTTATTGTCTTCTATGACAAGGTTTCCTTCTACTCCCTTCTGCTGAGTCTCTTTCACTGTTTGCAGCTGATACATGTATGCCAGACAAAAGATCAGGCATGTAACTCACAGCCTCTTGATCAGGGCATCATGATTTCAGCATTTTATAGAGAATACAATCCACTTCCCCCTCTCACATGGGCAAATGCTTAACCTCTCACACAGAGACTACCATTAAAGCAGGGATTACAACTCAGGTCTCTTCTTTCAAGTGAATGCCCTGAACTGCCAGAGTAGAGCCTAATTTCCTTCAGTATTTCAGGAAATACTGATAACACCGGATTCTTCAGGAATTTTAAAGAAAAATTTCTTTATCAGAGTTTACAGTCCAATGACTATGCAAGGTCAAGATGTATGTTCTTCAAATAAAGACGGACTGGTTTAGTGTGTTAGCCACTCCGCTGCTGCAATAAAGGACATCAATATCATGTCTTCCAATTGCTTTTTAAAAAGGTTTGATGTCTGTGAACAATATCTGGGAAATATCTGAAAATATCTGGGAAATGAGTACTTCTGTTCATTTTAGGTGCACCTGAAGGGGACAAGATTTAAAGGATAACATACAGATGTTAATGTTGTTTATCTTTCCAATCATCATATTAGATTACTTGGTTCCATTAATGAGTGGAATAAAGGAAAGGAAACAAGTCCTTACTCATGGATTGCACAAAAAAGTCTAGACATACTGATGAGACCTAAAGACTCTGCTGTCAAAATACAAATGGGATAATATAGAAAATAGCTTTTGTGAAAATAGATTGTGTTTTAACATTCTGGTATTCATTTAGACAATCTATATCTCTCAAAGCCAGCAACCTGACTTAAAGCTATTAAATGCTACATTCCTTAGTGGAGAATTAAACACCTCTAGAAGAAGCTTCATCTCATTTATCTATTTATCTGCATTGACTGCAAAGTGAGCTTCAATTTAGTGTAACAGTTTTAGGCAGCAGATTTTTCATATAGTTTTCATATAATTTCACTATTATAAGCCGCACCTTTTTCATTGAAGAATCCAGCCTACCCCAGTAGTGCGGCTAATCATCAGGTGTGGCTTATTTATGGACAAATCCCAGTGAAATGCCAACTCGGAAGTGAGAGCCAGCCAAGGAGGGCACCTGGGGCTGCCTTTAAAGGCTTGGCTGGTCTATGAAAACTGTTTGCAACTTGAGCACCTGACACGAAACCCCGTGCTGGTGCGATTCTGTTACTAACTCGTTACTTTGTCACACATGGTCCTGGCTTAAAAAAAAAATAAAATAAAAAAAATGCGGCTTATATTTGGGTGCGGCTTATATATGGACAGATCCCATGGTCTACCCGGCTACCCGGCTGTGTGGCTTATAATCAGGTGTGGCTTATAATTGTGAAATTACTGTACTACCTTAAGCTATATGGACTCCAGCCTCCTTGTCTCACCTCAGTAAAACTGTGTCAGATCATCTGCAGCGCATATTCACGGGAAGAACTTTTCAGGCCACTGGAAGCTACAATTCAGGTAACTTTAGAAAGAGCTGAGGTTGACCACCGGTGAATCAACCTAAAGCCATTTAAAAAATGTATCTGTCCTGAATGTATCTTAACCTGGAACCTTTGATTACCTTCCTCCAGAAATCTCAAAAAACAGAGGATTCAACCCATGAAACTAAGAAAACCCCCGAATGCTAGAAGATCTAGTAGCTCAGGGAGAGTTATTCTGCGGTCCTACTCTTAAAATTCAGAGCTCTTTTATCATTCTGCTTTGCTATTCCTTTGGATTTTGAGAGAGAGATCACTTAAGACATTCCAGTGATATTGATCCTATATCCACTTTAAGTCTTTTATACCTGGAGTTTTGCCAAGCAAAATAGTGTGCTTCAGTGATCTCAAAGCCCATATCAAGCCTTTTATTGTAAAAGTAGGCACTTTAAAAAACAATTTTTAGGGTTTTTTCTGTTTCTTGGTCTTCCATAATATTTTTTTAAAGATATTTTCTGAAGCTGGATTAATCCTTAAAAACACTGTTGCACAAGTAGTGTAAACAAGAGTTTAGATTGATTCTTAGTACTATGGTTCACTTGAGAAGCAAAAAAAAAGTAGAGCTTTTACCCTCCCTGGCTATCTACTCATTAATTTGCTTTGCTCTCTGGGTGTCTACTTTCCATCCCAGCCAGCAGATCATGGCTAGTCTGGGATGGCTAGGCAGAAACTTTTGCAAGCTTGTGTTGGGCTGCTCTTTGCACTTCATCCCTTTCTTTTTTTTTCCCTGGAACCCTTCTTTTTTGGGAATTCTTAGTTTTCAGGAAGAGCTTTTCTTTCTGAAATACCAGGCGCCCAGTTTTTCCAGTCTGAATAATCTACGTGCAGAAGAAAAAAGCATGGTCAGACTTGTGATTGGTTGTTCTGTGCCATCTCTCTTAACTGGGGGGTTTAGGATGTGCAACTTTTGTCTTGTCCAGATATTATCAAAGTTTACAGGTGGCATGTATGAGATGCAGCTACCAGGTAGTGGGTTTCTAACAGCTAAAACAAATAAAATAAAATGTATATAACCATTTAAAATATCCAGTAGATATAGTAGATAATGAACCCAAAAGTTGTTTATAAAATGTTAGTGCATTCCTACACATTTAAGGTAATTTATTTTCAAATGTTTTGAGAAATAACAGAAAGATTTCACCTTGTTCTTACATGTGATTTATGATACCTTGCATGTATAAAATCACAAAATCATGGTGCAAATAATACTGCAAATAAAGGGAATAGAAAGAAATTAAAATTGCTTAATCTTACAGTTCCAAGACAGCCTAGTATTACAGAATGAACACTTAGATATCATTTTAGCATATGGATACTGATCTTCTGGTTTGAATAACTTAGAAACACTTTCTGTTATGAAATATTGTTGGACCTTTTTGTGGGGTAGCTTGTTCATCTGCATTATTTGTAGAAATTCTGACAGGGAAAAAGTTCTGGTGCCAGGAAAACACCAATGGTTGATGCCAGGAAATTTTATTCAGATTTGACTGGGCAATAAACTACGGAGAATTGCTGTTTTCCTGTTGGGGTTCCATTATTGCTTTTTGACTGGCAGCACACCAAAGCCACAGATAATCTAGGCATTGAACCCTGCTCCTCCTGCAGCCACAATAACATCCACTGCAGTAAGAAGTACTGGGGCTGTGACCTCAACCCTTTGCTTTCCAGAGCAAAGACAGTGTGGTGGTTTAATACCATCCAGAAATAAAACTCCAAATAAGTCACTCCCTTTCTCCACACCCTTTCTAGCAAGGGAGGGATAAAGGCAGACAATATGAGTTAATAATTTACTGAAGGCGAACTGCAATGGAATAAGATGTGCACAGTAGCAGCATCAGTATTAATAAAAAAAGTACAGTAATTTCACGATTATAAGCCGCACCTTTTTCATTGAAGAATCCAGCCTACCCCAGTAGTGCGGCTAATCATCAGGTGTGGCTTATTTATGGACAAATCCCAGTGGAATGCCAACCCAGAAGTGAGAGCCGGCCAGGGAGGGCGCCTGGGGCTGCCTTGAAAGGCTTGGCTGGTCTATGAAAACTGTTTGCAACTTGAGCACCTGACACGAAACCCCGCGCTGGTGCGATTCTGTTACTAACTCGTTACTTTGTCACACATGGATCCTTGCTTTTAAAAAAAAAAGTGCAGCTTATATTCGGGCACGGCTTATATATGGACAAATCCCGTGGTCTATCTGGCTACCGGGAGGTGTGGCTTATAATCAGGTGCAGCTTATAATTGTGAAATTACTGTACAGAGAAAAGAGAAGGTGCTTTACTCACACGAGGTATGATGTTCACCACCTCGACTTAGTTCAATGTGGCCTGGTTCAAAGATAAGAATGGCAGCCTTTCCCACATGGTTCCACATGTTCTCCACTGCTTTCCCAGACAAAGACAAGATTGCAGGGGTTCCCTGCATCCAGTTCTCCTGTCCCTGAGCCTGAGACAGTGAAAGGCAATGACAGACAAATGCCTGAAAAGCCAGATCGTCTGCACTTCCCCACACCGTTTTTCCTGACCCCTACACACCTCTGGTTCAATTCCATGCTGCATTGCTGCTTTCCACAGCTCTGCCCCACTCCACCCATCTCTGCTCAGCTCCTTTGTGCTTAGGCCAAACTTGGCTGGGCTCAGGTTTGCCTCTGCTGCTCAGTTCCTTGTGGCTGCTTCCCACACCAGCACCACTTCTCAGCACCACATCTTGGAGCTGTGTTTGCCACTTTGTCAGAACCACATCGCCAAGCCACATCTTGCAGGAGTGGAAGGGGGATAAGCAGAGGGTGGGCTGCTTTACTGTGATTGATGCAGTCCCATCGAGGTCAGCATGTGTGAGCTTACAAATATTCAAACAGTTTACATTTATCAGAGTTATTCCAAATATGTTGTGACATTAAATAATTTCTACATTTTATCTTGTCCCACTTCTAAATTTTACTTGCAAGATACAGAGGTCTGCTTCATGCTGACCTTTTGCAAACTGGAGACTACCTATGGAGAAACTGGACAAACTAGTAGAATTGGCACTGTAGAATCTCACTGCTTTGTATTTTGCAATGGATCCATTACAGAGATCCGAGTTATTTCCACTATTTACCTCCCCTCTTTTTTATAAGAACAAATTATACTAAATGGTTTCTGCAAATACCAATAATTTCCTTTTCCAAAAATGAGTGGCAAATATACAACAAGCAGTCTTGTGAACCAGTTTTTATAGACTGTTTTGAAGAATGGCTCAAACATTTAAAGAGACATTCTGATATTCTGAAAAATTTTAATATTTATAGGCACATTTTCTTTTACAGAATCTAATCATTTAGGATGGCTGCAGCATGAATTTCAGAAAATCTGGTGGTTTTGATTTAAGATATCTAATTACAGGGAATCCACTAATTATGTTAATAGTGTGAATTACTAAATTTGACTTTACTTTTAGTGGGCTGGGATCAACATTATGCTTTTTGTCTCTAAGTAATATTGTTTATCCATGTAATGCATGCCAAAAAACAGAGAGCAGTGGGTATAAATCCTCCTGACTCAATCTGATCAATTGATATTAATTTTTACTAATTGATAGGCAAAAGATCAAAATTGAAAACTTACAAAACTGAAAACTTACAAAAATGGTTCATCTAAAGCTATATTGAGAAGATGGTATTATGCTGAGCTGTACTGTTTTATTAAAGCCACTTCTTCAGGAAGAGATTTAAATTTAATTTTTAAATTAAAAAAATAGAAAAAATGTGCTATGATTGATTAAATTAGAAGATAACAAAAGAGAAGGAATTTTCCATTTTGATTGGAATAACAAAAAGAGTGATGAAAACACACACTATACGTATTACAACTGCCTGCTGTATTTAATATGACTTATGTCTCATCTCCTATTCTGAAATATTTGAATTGTAGAGTAATTTAATACTCTCCTACATGCAAATGAGTGCACAGGGCTTTGGTAGAATGAAAGGGCTGACTAGGCTGTGGGCGTGACAGGAAGAACAGCGTCTAAAAATGATCATGTTAAAACTGCCCTAGGGGAAAGCAGCTTGAACTCATTTTAAGCATCAGGGAAGATTGGGATGAAAAGACCAAATCCCCTTCAGTGTCAAGACAGTGCATGCTCTGTCACATTGTAATTTCAAATGTGAATTTTGGAATGCCAAGTAGTTGGAGTAGTTTAGTTTCTTGTCTCAAGTATTGTGCACTGAGACAGGAACAAATAAGGGATATTAACTGTTAAATATTTAGACTTATTAGCATGTCTTGGAAATACTTCTGATATCATACAAAAGGACTGTGTGGTGATGTTGAACCATTAAACCTGAGAATGAAAAACCCACCTCTCATTGCACTGCACCCCATAAGTATGAATATTTTTCTTAATATTTAGTATAGGAAGCACTAATATTTTCAAAGTATGTGTGACACTTCAGAAAATGTATACCTGAGGACTTAAAAAGACAGTTTTGATTTTGCTGATAACACATGCAAAGATGTCTTTGCTGACATTTATACATATTTGACACGCAGAAACTTCAACTACACTTACACTTGTGAATGCATAAAAGAAGCCTCATACAGGTCTGAATGCTACATATTGCCAGGCATTTATAAAAATATGGTTTTGGCTTGAATTTCATTGTTAAGTGTGAAAATAGTACTGCAACATGCTACCCTTAAATGATTGATTCCATGCATTCAGGAATGAACCTTCTTAGCTTTCTGTTATGATGAGTCACTGTCTTGATGAAAACCTCAGCCAAAAAATTAAAAGACTTTCACCTAAAAGCCAAATAAGCTGAGAGCTCCTTGCAAAGCTGTAAACCAGCGCAGCTTTTACTGGCTGTAATGATCAAGGCATGCTGAGGATACTGAAAACCTTGGACTGTAAGCTGGGGAGAACAGACCAGACAGTTGTATTGCAATGTGTGTTGCACACTTTTATCTTCAGAAATTTCTCATTATAACCTCAGCTTGAAGCATAAATTCTAACACAGTATTACTCCTACTTTTGTAGTTGTGGCTTATATTGAGTGTAGTGGATACTTCATTTTTGTTTAATAAAGGTATTTTTCTTTAAAAGTCCACCAGAATTAGAAGTCAACAATTATGCTGCAGGAGATGCACCATTTACTGTGTACATAAATGCAGTGTGAGTGCATATATATATATGTATGTATATAATGTACATACTCTCAACAATTTTGCTGACAGCAGCAAGCTGTGGAGTGTGATCATAAGGCTGGTCCTGCAGGCAGCTCAGGGCAATCCCAAGCACAGGTAGAGGCTGGAAGGAGAATGGATTGAGAGCAGCCCTGCCGAGAAGGACTTGGCAGTGTTTGTGGGAAAAAAAGCTCAGTATGACTTGGCAACATGCTCTTGCAGACTGGAAAGTCAGCTGTGCCCTAGACTGCATCACAAGAAGTGTGACCAGCAGGTTGAGGGAGCTGATTCTGCTCCTCTTGTGGGAGCCCAACTGGAGCGCTGCATCCAGGTCTGGAGTCTGAGCACAAGGCAGATGTGGACCTGTTCTCTGATTGCAGAGAAAGGCACTAAGCTGATCACAGGGTGCAGCACCTCGCCTGTGGAGACAGCTTGAAAGAGCTAGGGTTGGTCAGCCTGGATATCTCCCAGCATGTTGCATTCCACTGACCAACATATGTTTGCTTTCCTTGACCTGTGGACCTTAACCTTATCTAGCCCCCTACCAGCTGGAAAGAGATCCCATTACTAGCCCCCTGACCGCCCCCCTTTCCTGAAAGCTACATAACCCCTGTGTACCATGTGATCTCCCTCTTTCCCTTCTGGACCCCTTCAAGAATAAACCTTGGAACAGAGCCAAGGGGTCTGAGCCTCCTTTGTCTGCTTTTCCATGATCTCCTCACCCCTTCTCTGACTGAGAGCTAGTCAGAAGTCGGAGATAGGGGAAAAAGAGGATAAATCAGCAGCGGATCCCTTGATGCAGGCAGGATGAGGGGAGATCTGGGGCAGGAGTGGTCTTCAGGGTGGTCAGGGCGCCCCATGGAGAGTTGACAAGGCAACAAAACAATATTCCTACCACCCCAGCCAGCTGAGGGCACCTGGGCAGCACCAGCCCCTGGGGATGGGCAGAAGCAAGGACAGGGACAGGCCAGGGCATGGCCCATGGATACTTGAGCAGCAGGACTCATGCCTGGCCTTGATCCAGACTGGTCCTGCTGTGGCATCCCTGGGGCAGGGGCTGCTGGACTTGAGGGGCTGGTGTGGGCATCTTTGATGTGGGCAGGGTGAGGTGAGACCTGGGGCAGGATTGCTGTCCGGGATGGTCAGAGCTGGTGCTGCTCTTGGGGATCCACTACAGAAGCAACAATTCACGAAAGGATTTATTTCTGAAAATTCTTATGTCTTCCTTTCTGGGATTGCACATGCCTCACTAATAACTGCTGAGATGCAGGCCTGCAATTTCCAGAAATGAAATACATATTGATCTGAAAAAGCCGTGAAAACACTCTCATTTGTTTGACTTGGCAGAGACTGATCAGCATAAATGTCCTGAGTCACTGCTTACCCATGCTGAATACTACCTCTGTCTGCTTAAAAGGCTTGTTAGGCTCATAACTATTTTATGAAAAGTTTAACATTGCATTTGGAAATCTATAGGTTACTAGCACCCTGTGCTGCCAGGTTCATCCTGTTAGACTGTGGGGAGGGTTTGGGGCAGGACAGGGGGGCAGGGATTGGGGCCATCCTTGTTGCTAGTCAGCATGGGATCAGTGTCCAAGTGCACATGGTGATCACCAGCCAGTTGCCCTCTGCTCCAAAGAATGGCCTTGGCTGCTTCAGTTTACTAGAAGTGATGTAGCTACACAGCCTAGTTATCTCCTTTACTCTAAACTACCATCTCTTATTCACTTCATACAAATGCAAACCACCAGCCATTTACCATTAACAAGTGTTAATGAAATTAAAATTGAGCAACTTTAGGAGCTTCTGTTATGTTCACATAGCATTGTGTGTGATGCTTTCTCTACCTATTTGAGGACAAGAGAGAGGCTCTGTCTTTGAAAGGGCCATGCTGGTTGTTAAAGTGCTCCTAAAGGTGTCCCTGGAATATTACTGTTCTTTACTCTATGACAAGAAGGGAAGAGTATTGTTAAGCTGCATGAATTTCCAATTTTCATTTGCAAAAATATCTACCTGCTGCACACACCAGATCAATGAGTCTGAACTTTAAAGATTTTGTAGTGGCTCATCCTGTGAATTGTTTAATTTTAGAATTTTAAAATTTACTTTGGTTTGAATATGCACTATGCCATGACAGAAAACAACACAAAGATTTTTAACTAACAAAAAGATACTTTTTAACTTATGAAGTTAAAATAAATAGTTGTACATAGAGTCAGATTCTTTTGCTTTCCAAGTTGCTTAAATCTAAAGCTTCAGAGACTTTTTTTTTATTAGTTGAGCTATAATGCAAAAAATCTCAATTAATCAGCTGAGCTAAATTAGGAAAGACATCTGTAATAGTGTTTGAAGTTTCACTACGCACATTGCTTTCAAATGAGGTACTCTGAACAACAATCACAAATGTGTACAAAATGGAATAATCATATTAAGGAATCGGAGTACCATAACTTGGTATTTTCTTATTTAAATGCATGGTGAATGTCAGACACAGTGAAATACATTGGAGGTGCTTGATAAATAATTTTACCTTTCTTAGCAATTATTATGCACAGGAATACAAGAATGAACACAAATCAATAGTTCTGTTGTACCCTTTGAATAACCAAGATGGATGAAAACACGGTGACAATCTGTCTAGGCAACAAAAGACATGTCTTCAGTGAGTAACAGGATACACATCACAATGTTTTCCTCTGCGGATTTAATCAAGTACATTTCTTTATTGAGTTTAGTACTGTTATACATATTTTTGACAAATTTTTTCAACATGCTCTTAGTTTTTCTGTCACTATCATATCATTCAAAACATTGAAGGTATTTATTTTACTAGTATCTTAAATAGTTGACTCTTTTTCTTCTACATGTCCTTGTCTTCTGACAATCATTCTTGTCCATGAATACCAGGACTGAATTGTTTCATAGCACGCATTCAAAATAAGAAAATATAAATATCTCCAAGAATTTTAAGTTTTAAACAGTGGACATTTTTAATCCTCCAATAATAAAATCAAGTAATATTCTGTATGTTCAAGTAAGATTCAAGTAACATTCTTAATGTGCTCATCTGTGGTGGTTAATTCTGAAGTTCTGAGAATATAAACACCTGTCAGTTCCAATGCTTTCTGCCCTTTTTGGAGCTTCAAATCTGAGTCAGCCAAGCATCAGCTATTTAGGAATAATCAGTTGCATAAATAAAAGTTGAGGAAACAATTTTCTTTTCTTTAGGGCAGTTTTGGAAGGCGTATCATACCCCAAAATGAAGCTGATTTCTTGCTTTACCAGAAGGGGAATCAGGAGTTAAGTAGGAAGGTGGGAAGTGGGCTTGCTGCCAAAAATGCCTTTGCTGTAGTCCATAAAAGTTGGCTTGCTCAGTTTAGGTGTTGTGAGGGCCATGGTGTGCTTCACTTTGAGAAAGTTTAATTGAAGAATCTAGAGAGCATTGTGATTTATAAAACATGATTTCTGGGGAAAACAAAGGAAGTCAAATTCTGAAGATCTAGGAAACAAGGCTGGGGAAGGGTGTAACTTCCCAACCTTCTTTGTGGAGAGCAGTAATAGAATGAATGGACTTCAAGTTTTCGTTACAAAAATGTCAGTTTTAAATTGAGAAAAGCAATTGAATTTGGGCTGCGCTGGGGCTCTGTGAGGAGAGGCAGACCTGGGCAGGACATGGTTGGTTCCAGCTGCCACAGGGCATGGCTGAGCCCACAGATGAGGTGGTGGCATCTCAGAGAAATGTGTTTAAGACATTAAAACAACTGAGAGAGGAAATAACAAAGTCAGAGAAGATGGTAGCTCCAGGCAGCATCCCCTGAGCACAGATTCCCCTGCAGGCTGGGAAAGAGCACTCAGTGAAGAGGGTGGGTATCTCTGAAGGGGATTGTGGAAATCTTACAACTGAACAGGGTTAAAGTGGAAGGAGGAAGTGGCAAGAGAGAAACCACAATGTACTGACCATAATGCGCATCCCTTGTGCTGCTCAGTGGGGTGGGGTTTGTATAGGAGTCTGAAATGAAGTACTGAAATAGAGCCTTGGGAAAGGGTGAGGAAAGGTGTTGCTATAATTTCTATCTTTTTAAAAACTTTTTTCTCACTACCTAAGTCTATTTTAACTAGCAATAAAATGAATTACTTTTGCTGAAGTCAAGGCTGTGTTGCCCCCAAGAGTAAGTGGTAAGTGATTTCCCTGTCTTACCTCAATCCATGACCTTCCTCATCCAATTTTCTCCCTTCCCCTTGCTGAGTCAGTGAGCAAGTGGGTGGGCATTTTACTGTTATGCAAGGCTAGCCCACCACAAGAACAGCTAAACAAACTTTCTGTAATACAGGAGTGGAAATGGTCAAAGGGAATGCCCAAGCAGGCTTTGGCAAGGGCTCATCTAAGATCTTTGAAAGAAAGTAAAACCAACATCTACCAGAGTAAGCTAGGTAGCATTAATCCTCTCTCATACAGAGCAAAACAATGCCTGAGAATTCTGTATGTTACAGTAATTTCACGATTATAAGCTGCACCTTTTTCATTGAAGAATCCAGCCTACCCCAGTAGTGTGGCTTATATTCAGGTGTGGCTTATCTATGGACAAATCCCAGTAAAATGCCAACCTGGAAGTGAGAGACAGCTGGAGAGGGTGCCTGGGGCTGCCTTTAAAGGCTTGGCTGGTCTATGAAAACTGTTTGCAACTTGAGCACCTGACACCAAACCCAGCTGGCAGTGATTCTGTTACTAACTCATTATTTTGTCACACATGCATCCTCGCTTAAAAAATTAAAAAAAGAAACAAAAGAGAAAAAAGTGCGGCTAATACTCAGGTGGGGCTTATATATGGACAAATCCCATGGTCTACCCAGCTACCGGCACATGCGGCTTATAATCAGGTGCGGCTTATGATTGTGAAATTGCTGTATATAAATTTCTTATCAGATTTTTTTTCCAAGGAAAATACTTTTTTTCTTTTGGTGTATACTAAAGATCACTTTAGAAAAGACATCTGAATCTGAATCTGAAAAGCAGCAGTTCCATAAAATGTGGTGAAGGTTCAACTGAAACCAGTCACATTGAACTACAGTGTGGAAGTGTATGGAAACACTGTTCTTTTACATTCATCATCTGATTTCTTTAAATACCATGAGACTACACACCAAATAAACAAAAAACCTTAAATCTGTTTCAGCAGATGTCCTGCTACCTTGGAATTTTATTCTTCCTACGTAGTTTAGGAAAGTTAAGCTAAAAAAATTAAGAATACTGGAAATTTGAAGTGGAGAAAAATTACAAAAAAAAAAGCCTGGCTTGTTCAATTTGACATGACAGCTGAAAGAGCTGGCTTAGCTGATCACTCTTAATAAATAACATATGTGGTTAAACATAAAAGCAAAAAATGAGTCATTAAAGGTAAAATATAGCTTCAGCCTAGGAAATAGACAACAGTAACTGACAAAAATTAATGATACATCCATTTCTGCTGAAGATGAGAAGAAAAGTTTTAACCATTAGAAGAGTTACAATGCCCAAATACTTCATTGCAGCTTGCAACAGATCATGTGGCCTATGTCCATAAGACTTAAATTGATTTACTTTGCTTAGATATTTAGAATAATATGCAATCAAAACATCAGGGGATACAAAGCATCTATCTCTGTAATACTAATCAGAGATATTTACAATCATAGCTTTTAAAAAAATATGCAGAATTGGAAGTTTGATAAATTGCATAGAGGCAGAAGAAGTTATGTTTCATAGACTGAAAAGAGACACTGTGTCTGTTTTGCTGTCTGCTGAGATGCTATGATCCATTACAAAAGAGAAACCTTGCCCATTTAGAAGATTAAATATACCTACTGCATTTCTTCCAATTATTACTTTGATATAAATATTTATAAAGCTGGACATTTTCCTGCATGAATTAGATATAAATCATCAGATCATAGCTTAGCTGAATAATAGATATTTAGATAAAGGTTTGGGGTTTTTTAAGCAAGTAGATACAAAATCAACCAGAATCACTGCTGAAGACAGAAATTTTGGTGGCTTGTCCTACGCTAAGCAATCGTGTGTTTTGACTGATGCATGAAAAATGCAGGCATAAGGTGGGTGTTCATAACGCTCATGAAACAACATGCTTTCTTTTCATCAAGAATACTGGCTGGTTTTCTGTCTTTTCAGCATGTAATATTGTTATTTCTAACCAAGAAAAAGCTGAAGGTTAGAAACTCCTGAGAAGGAGATGCTGTTAGTGTTTTTTCTATGAGCCATGGAGGATTTCATGAACTCTCAGAAAACTGCAGGAATACATTCATCACCTGCATGTCTTTTAAAATCAGTTTATCTGGGACAAATGGCATGAAACTGATTCCAGCAAGGCTCTGCCATGTGAAGTCTTCCTGTTTCAACAAGGAGTATGGAGATGATCTCTACAATGTGGACTGTTACAGATTTGCAGCTCATGTAATGGACATTTGGTAGGTGACTGGATCCACAGAGTCTAAAGGGTCTCATTCAAAGGAGCATCTGGAAGATAATTCAGATTAATTACTTCTTGTTACATAGTTTTCCACTTGCAAGGAGATCTTAGAGCACTACATAACATTTAATCAAGGGAAGATAGTGAGCTCTTGGTTAATGGTGCACTTACACAATGAATTTATATTTTGATTCCTAATAAGATCTCTTATCAACAGATACGCAAAGC
>VRYO01002297.1:77036908-77067530 GCA_009812075.1 Sialia sialis | reverse complement strand
TTTAACTCATGTGGTAGCATACTTAAATATCAAAATCTTGATTCACTGAATACCTATGGGAAAGAAGACATCCTGTAGGGGAAAAATACTGAGCAGCATTGTCTCAGAAGAAAAGGGGAAGATCCATAATGAGTGTCTCTCTGTAGGCCACTTGAAAATTAAAGATTGATTAATGAATTTTAAGATCAAAAGGTATATGGTCACATTTTAGTTTTTTTTCAGTGAGACTTACATGCTTGTATTTGTACCTTACATATTTCCACTCAAGATTTTCAAAGGTAATAGTTTTCTATCCATTTATTATTTACAGAATTACAATTTTAAGTTATGATAACATAGTGTGGCTATGTTATCTGTGCAAGAGACAGTGGAATGAAATGGGGAGCGGGGAGAACAAATTATCTACTTATAGTAGGCGAGTGCTGCACTTTGCCATTTGCTTCCTATTTAGTTTTGGATATCAAGACATCTCTGCGAGTCTAAGCAAAGGAATATAAACTTACATGATAATCTTCCTTAATGCAGTAAATCCTACAGGCCCTTAAGTGTGCACCAACACATTTCCTGAAAACATCAAGTTAACAGAAGAATATGGGTAGGAATTAGGGTTTTCTCTGTTGGAAAGTGAGAGACTAAAAGGAGTGGAATATCATGTCAAATCTGTAGTGGTTGAGCTAAAATTTGGTTGCTGTGTAATTCACATCTAACGACAAATTCATGAAGTACTGTTAGCCATTAATAAGAGAGATTTGTTGTGGGAAGAATAGATGGTGCAGTCACATAGAAAGAAAATGGTTTTAAAATAAAGAGAAATTTTATCTTCCAGCTTTTTGCTTCTTGGAAAGCTTCAAAGCATTCAGATACAGCTATCAAAATCTTTCTTATGTGAAAAAAAATTGGATCTCCTGATTTTGAAATTCAGTTACATTATTTGTAAAGGTTTATTTATTATTTGTTTATTTATTAAAGGTTTATTTATTAAGGCTCACTTTCTGTGGGAAGAAGGCTTGTTGGATTCACAAGAGTAGCTCTCTGGAAATGTAAAACAAAATTTCTCTGTAAAATTCAAGTGCATGTTTATTAGATTCAAAGAGATCGTTCTGTAAAATAAAGCAATTGGCATGTACATCAAAATTCAGCAGTATTTGCAACTTAATGGGTATTTTCTAATAAATTACTATTTCAGCTGAGTACTGCAAGAATGAGTTTCTGTGACATCTTGTAGAACTAAACCAAGTACAAATTTTAAATATATTGATTGCATCTCAAATTCACAACTGAAAATCATGGTAATTTATTTTAAAGTGCAGTGATGAAAGTGGGTATTCATAACACATTTCTAGTTTTGCGGCAAATAAATCAATAACAGCAAAAAAGCTTTAGCTATCTCTTCAAAGGACCCACCTTTGCCATCAAAAAGAGTCTGTGTTTTCCAGTTAATGTCCCAAATTGTATACATAAGGATGATTTCTTGGAAGCCTCTAAGACTATTCTAAGGTGGAGGCAACTCCAATTAAGAGTTGCTTCAGTCTCAACATCTCGAGTGGGATGAGTGGAAGTCCTATTTCTCCTATAATTTGTCTTTTTCATGGCAAGATGTGTATGTTAATTTGGAAATTCTCCATTTAGCTACATCTGTGGTCTTTTTCTTCCTACCTCTTATTTGAATCAATTCCTTAATAACTTTAGGGTTTTCTCTTTGATTTTTTTCTGTAGCCTATTTTTCTTAGTATACTCTTTTCTTCTTAATTAAATTGAAGAATCAATAGATGGAAAATATGATTTCTGGTTAGTAAAGCTGCTAACAGATAATTTATTTTAAGGTCTTCAGATATGTGTGATATGACTTACCTTTACTACTTTACAGTTTAAAGATCCCAGTCAAACCTAATAATGCTCAAGGTTAATAGTTCTGAATAAAATCCAAGAAAAGGAATTTAAACGGCCTTTAAATGAAAGGGCTTCTCTGCCCACCCCCCCATAAATACAGAATGCTTGCTTTTTAACATGCATTTCAGGTTTTGAATGTAAAGTTTGAATTGAATGACAGCTGTGAGTTCTGCTTCTGCACAGCTCAGCATGTAAAGCCATTTATGATTTAGAAAAGAGCTATGCTCTGCTTAGTAGGTTTTCTCAGACACTACTTAACACAAGTCACAGTATCAGACTCTGAACACCATGGCAACATCCCAATTTTTAAAAATTTAATAATTTAGGGGCAAACACACATCCAAAGGAGACAGCTTTAGGAAAACATTCAACCTCTGTCTGCTACTTCTTAGCTATATACCTTGAAAGAATCTATATGCTATTTTCTTGCAAAGAAAATTGTTCACTACTGCTGAGATTTGGCTGATGTGTAGCAAGGAACTCAAGATGGAGAGAAAGTGGAAGGAAAAATGGCTAAAATCTGTTCACACAGTCATGCCTGGGAAATAACACACTAGGTCACATATTTTCCTAAGAAGTTTTCAGTAAAATACAGATTGAGTACTGGAAACACCAACAATTGTTTTTCAAGGCAATGTGTCCATTACACTACAAACTGGTGCTCTCATTTCTGTTCTCACACTAACCACTAAAAAGAAAATTTACTCTGATGACACTATTTGGAAACATCTGGTTTTTCTGCGGTTCACATAAGACACAAAAACTCCTATCCCATGTTCCTGTTTTCCCTACTCCATGCATGAGGTCAGTGACAGTCAGAAAAAAGTAATTTTTTGCATTGAAATGTCTGCAGACAAGCATCCATTGTCACAAGTAGAATTTGAATTTTGCGCTGGGAAATGCAAAAAACCAAATCAAGCAAATCTCTGGGAACAAAATTGTCCTCAAAATTAATCTTAGAATTTTGATTTTACACTTTCTCCTCATTAGAGCTCTGGACTGAGAGTTTAAGAGATTAGACTGATTGCCTTGGAGCCCTATGGCTTGCAGTACTGATTCCATAGAGTTCTGACAGAATAGCATTTCATAAACTTAACAAATAGTATGGTTATTGAAGCACACTATATATATATATATATATATATATATAAACTATCTGTGGAAAAAAATAGGGAGAAAAAGAACTGTGGATCTGTGTTCAAACATTTCTAGAACTAGATCATTTTCTTAGTATGGGTAACCATTTCAATGGCTGGATTATTGTAACAAACCTTAGGCATCATTGAACAAATTTTTACCAAATTCTTTAGAGGCACCAAGATCCAGAGTTTATGAATCTCAGTTGGCCTTAGAAGGCAGATACAGAGAAAAATGTGCATCCTTGGCATGCATGGAATGGAGTTCTAAATATCTGAGCAAATTTAATAAAAAATTCAGACATTAAGGACATTCAAATATTATGTTGGATTTAACCCCAGGTACATAAGTGGTGGCTATGTCCTACAGGGGATTCAACTTTATTGACAGTATTATGAATGGCAGATTCTATAGAAGATAAAACAAATTATTTCTAACTTACAGATTCCAGCGTTGTAGAAGATATAAATGAATGCATAATTATCAAATATTTGCTTGACTGGGATCCATCTATATTTATAGTGTTTAGATACCATTCTGTATATGAAAGAGTGGAACTCATGATGGGAAAAATAATTTCAAATCAGAAAATTGCTGACTATGCTGTCAGTTAAACTGTCAATGTGTATTGTTAACTATAACATAATAACTTTTATTTTCTATAATACCTGCTAATATTATTTCATGCTTACCAATGGAGGACACTAAAATAGCTCATAATAAACACCAAGGTAAAATACTGAATGGTAATAAACCTATCTTGTGTAGAGCTATTCTGGCCAGCACTTATTTTCTAATTAGTTGATTCACTTGGACCTTTGCTTTGTTAAATCCTGACTCCTCATCTTTACAGGGTAACTGTGCACAAAATGAATCAATTTCAGCTGCTTTACTTAGGCTCCTTTTTTTCTTTTTTTTTTTAAGGAAAGCTTGAAATCCCTGCATAAACGGTCTTTTACTGAATGCATCACCTTGCTGTATTTGTATGCTTGAAAGGATAATCTTTCAAACATTAAATTTATGGTAAAGAAACACAAGTTTTCTTGCAATCAGTAAAACTCAGAACCTGAAGGGATATTTTCATAATTTTGCTATCTAGAAAATGTATAGGATGTACCTCAGTACTGATCATTTAATTTTTACATTAAATTTACATTTATAGAACATTATATTCTCATGCATTATATTTTTTAAAATATAGTATTCTTAAAAGTAATCATTTGATACAAAAGTGTGAAAACTGGTATGTTACCATGGTTTTGACTGTTACAAATCAGTATGAATATACTAAAATTCAAGCAGGGGTATAGATAGTAGTAGTCATATTATACTCTCAGCTGGGTCAAGAATCAAGATTAATCTGTTCCTTGCAAGAATAATTTCCCACAGTGAACTGGCTGCTTTGAATTCATTTATGAATCAAAGACTGACCATCTTCTCCCAAGCTTTTGACATAATGCAGGAAACCTCATCATGTGAAACTCTTGACATTAGTTGTGAACAAAACAGAAAAGGAAAGAAGTTATATTGCTTCAATAAGAAATAAAAAGAATAATTCTTTTATTTACTACTAAACAATGCATGTAAAGAATTTTGGATTTTGAAAGATTTGTTACAAATAAATGAGATCTAATGGAATACATTTTCACACTGCTACTCAGTGACAGAAGTCCAAAATGGAAATATGCCTAGTTTCAGGGATTTTTTTTAGACAAATAGGTTAATAGATATATCAGATATATTTTATGTCAATTAATTGACATGCAAGAGAGGTGTCTATGATACTGCATATTTTTAATGTATCTGTGGCAAGAGGTTGATGTTTCAATCCCTCTAAGATAAATAACACATTCCAACTTGATTTCCAGTACTGACATATTGAGAGACAACTGGAAACAAGTTCCAGTTTCAACTGGAGCCAGGGTTTCATCCTTCACATTTATCTGTCTGGGCTAATCTTAGTTGCATAAAATGGTAACAGCAAAGAAGTAGAAGCCTATTTTCAGCAGCATTTTCTCAAAATTCTAATTTGCTGTTTTCTCATTTCTAGAAAATATATGAGAAATACAAAGAGGAGTCCGGCATAAAATTTTATGTCCCATCCCAGTTCAGTTGGAACTTCAACATGTTCTTGCTGGTTGCTTGAATGATGGATTACTTCACAACACCTTTTGATTCACTGTGGAAGAATGACTGGTAATGATGCAGATTCTAGCAGAGATGTAACAGGCTGGTGACATCAATTTGCAGTATCTGGACTGCAAAAGCAGACTTATTCTCCCTCTAGATCCAGGCAAAGATGAAAATTACACCAACATGGAAATAGCTGTGGAAAATAGCAAATGGAAAAAATGAAAGATGTATCATGCTCCACAGATGTTTTTCTCAGGGAAAGACAAAGGGTAGAAGGTTTAGCCTGACCAATCTGTAGGTAATCTGAAGGAAAAAAAAAAAAAAAAGACATACTAATAAATTTAAACGAGCAAATAAAATGTCTGCTTTAGCTATAAATAGCTCTATGTGCAATTGTACTCTTTGCAGGCTACAAGATATAGTTAGTGAGCCACTGGTACTATAATATTAGAGATAAAATGATGAGAAAAGTTTCAATAAGAAAGACAGCTACTGCCCTGAAGAGATTCAACCCTTTGGACATCAGTGAATAAAGAGCAGCCAATAAACAACCTAGTCAATAAGTCAGCACACTTACATAAGAAAAAAACACTGAACCAGTAAAATAAGAAGAGAAATATAAAAAATTTTGCACAATAAAGAAAGAACTGAAAATTATTATTTTATAGATACCTTTACACTGAAAATCTAGGTTGTGCATTATATTTCTCAAATGCCCTGACCTAATAATTTATCTTACAAAGTATTACTTATCACCTATGAATTGAAGAGAAAAAATTAGTTTTAGTCCAGAAATATTCTTTGTAGCTGACCCTGACAATTATTAATCGGGAGAGGAAGAAAAGCATAACTGCTGCTTTAATGTAAGACTTTTTTCAAGTATCGTCTCATTAAATATTGTCTTTTTTTTATTTTTACCCCTGTAAATTTTCTGGATTTTGTGAACATTATATGTAAATATAATTATATTTACAGCAGAATGCAGTGTCCTCTGGATAGTTTTGCCAGAAATGCAATGAAAATTCCTATGTATTTTTTTCCAGATTAGGATGTTTCTGAATTCATACTGTGTAAGAAAAGTCATCCATAAACTCTTTTTCTTCTAAAAATCTTAATCTGCTTGTTGAAATGTTAGGAAAGTGGGGAGAGGAGGGGAAGAATGCAAGTTATGATAATTTTTACTATTTTCTTTTTCTTTGATCTCAGTAATTCCCTATGATGGTGACAGTTATTTAAAAATCAAAAGATACAGAGTGTTAGAGATTTCTAAGAAAATTTATTACTTTAATATTGCACTCTTGGACTTTATCTGGAAGCTAAAATTTGACTGCTGTAAATGGTTGGCTTTAAAAGATTCATAATCGGTTTTAACTCTTTTGATAATATTGTGTTAAGTTTTGTCAACCAAACAGCAAAACCTCGCATGAGCAGCTCCTGTTTTTATTGAAATCAACAGACAGAAACCATAAATAATTGTTTGTGTCCTGCTGGTAATACCAATTAGCATCATACAGACACAACTGAAAACAAGTACAAGGTGTTGTGTAAGAGAGGTGTGAGCTACACACAAAATATACAAGATTGAATGTAAAAATGACATAAATTTTGTCTTACATGCTTTTCAGGGTCAGCAAAATTTATAATGCTCAAAGACCATTCTATCAAGACTACTTCATATTTTTATTTTTCTGTGTTTGGTAGCAACAGTAGACAATGCCCAGCATGCATTTCAAAAGCAGTCATTATGATATTGAAGCTTAAATACAATAGTAAGCCCTGAGATACTCTGGCACAGTGCAGGTAGGAAGTGAAATTTCATCTGGAACAGCAGCTTAATATTCCCACATCATACAAACCACAAAGAGCATCTCAAACCCCTACTTATGAAATTAAAAGAAAAGATGGCAAGTGTGCTAGAAGATATTCTTCACATTTTCACATGTTCACTACCTTTTGTTCTGCAAGGAAAATGAAATACGGTGTAAATATCAAACCATCAGTTCAGTGCCTAGGAAACCTGGCTGTTTTCCTCCATTTTCAGTTGGTAAGTAAATCCCTGTCTTTGCACCCACTCAGACAAGACACTGTGCAGTGAGGATAACTGTTCTAACGTGGAGTCTGTTAGTACAGGTGATACTAAATTAACACACTGTGCTGCTCACTGTGTCTGGGTTGTTGCATACTTTAAATAGACATGTCTTCATTACAAAGAGATGACCAGTGGTCATCAAAGATGACTGCTCTTAGTCACAACACAATGAATAAGCATTTCAGAAAATAAAACTGAGTAAGAAATTGAAAGTGCAGTAATTTCACAATTATAAGCCACACCTGATTATAAGCCACACATTTTTATTTTTTTTTTTAAGCAAGGATCCATGTGTAACAAAGTAAAGAGTTAGTAACAGAATCGCTGCCAGCTGGGTTTGGTGTCAGGTGCTCAAGTTGCAAACAGTTTTCATAGACCAGCCAAGCCTTTAAAGGCAGCCCCAGGCACCCTCTCCAGCTGTCTCTCACTTCCAGGTTGGCATTTTACTGGGATTTGTCCATAGATAAGCCGCACCTGAATATAAGCCACACTACTGGGGTAGGCTGGATTCTTCAATGAAAAAGGTGCAGCTTATAATCGTGAAATTACTGTACTTGAAGCTTGTTGCTATTGGTGAAAATTCTAACATACAAATTTTTTTTCCCATGCTACTAGAATCTACATTTATGCAGGCTGTGTCTTAAATTTGCTGCCATTGTCTTTGGCACACAAATTATTGAGTTAACATATCTTTAAGCTATCTTTACAGTATACTAGATGATGGTGTAGTCATTAAACTAAATTAATTTATGATCACCATCCACATTTCCATGCTTCTTCTCAAAGTTCTGACTGTTGATGCTGTGAGAGCATGTTAAAACTCATTATATTTTTATATTGTAAAGATGGGGCTTTGTCATATCAAAATGGCACTGCATCTCTAGCTATCAGAAATTCTTACAGAAAAATGTTCGTCAGGAACCTGACATTGACTTCAACAATCAATACAACTAACTTTAGTAAACTCAGCAGTGTCACAAAAACCTGTTGGGATTTTTGTTTTCAAAACCATGCTAGTACAAACAAGGTTGAGTTCTGACATTGAGGCTGGTCCTAACGTTGTCACAATTTAGTGTTACCAATACTCTCTGGATAACACTGTAAGAAGATACTATTTCTTAAAAAAAAGAAAAATAGCTTTTTTTTTGGTTAAATGTTGACTTCTTGAAAAACACTTCTGAGTTCAGCTCTTTGAATAAAATTCAGTAATTAATTTTCTGATCTTTTCAGCAGCAAGTAATAGAACTGTAAGGTATTATTCAAGACCTTGGAGTCCAGCCTGAACAGAAACAGCAGTGCACACAAGAAAGAGAGGAAATTCAAGGAAAACTTTGTGAAATTCCTAAGAACTTAATAGAGGAGGAAAAACTCACCAGGAAAAAAAATCCCCTGATATATGGTGACAACAACTTACCTTCATATTCTTAATCAGAATCGCTGCCAGAGGCAATATGTCTGAGCAAAATGAACATAAATACTGTGAATTTCTTAGACAGAAGATCTATTGTTTAATTTCTAATAAGTCAACCTCTGCTATTTTGCTCTGCAAATCAATGTTTTACACTTCCAGGATTTTGCTGGCAATAGATATTCTGTTACTCTGGTCAGGCTACAAATCTCAGGATTCATTCCATGCACTTCTTTCTAAGAGTCATCCTACATATGTAATGGAATATGCTGCTCATTGACAGCTCTCTTGATGCTATATTCCACTCAAACCATCTCTGAAAACCCATTTTTACTTGGTGCTTTATATCCAGAAAATAACCAGCTGAAATCTGCAGTGATTGGAGGTAGCAATCTGCAGAGACCACTCACAGGCTGTGACCTACCACTGCTGCAGTCTCCAGATGCTTTTCATTACCTGGATGTTTGATTTCCTTTACTCGGTGAGTTCTCTGGGCCAGGACACATTGTTAAATTTGTAACTTGTGGTCTCCAGGAGAAAAATCAAAAGGGGAACAGCCCTCTTGTGACTGGAAATCAGTGTCAGTGTTCTGTTAAAAAACACATTAGCCTATAACCAGGAAAGTTACAAGTACTGGTTGTGCCTCTATTCTTTGGCTTTTAAATAAAGGTGGTAACAATCTGTCCCCTCTTATCGTCCCCCTTTACTTGCACTTCTAGGGACAAGAACTGCTTCTTCTGTATTCCTTGAGATCACTTGGCAGAATCTTGTTGATATTATGTTTGGGACTTCTGCAATGCATTATTTCATAAACTATCAACAAGAATGTCTGCAACAGTTCTCTTCCTGAGTAGTCAATTATTTAACAATTTTCTTTTTCAATTTTAGACTAAAGCCTCTTCCTGTTCTTCACTCTCTTCTTTCTTTTGCTCTACTGATTTCCTTTTCAACTATGATCTTATACTGGGAAAGGCTTGTACATATATTGTATACAGTAATGTCACAACTAGATGGCGCACTTATGGATTATAAGGTGCACTTCCAGGTTGTTGGCAAATTTCTGAACTTTGCCCACACATAAGGCGCATCGGACTATAAGGTGCACTTTTTCTTTGCAGCGAGGATCCACACACAACAAAGTAACGAATTAGTAACAGAATCACACAATCGCGGGGTTTACTGGCAGGTGCTCAATTTGCAAACATTTTCCACAGATTGGCATAGCCTTTAAATGCAGCCCCAGGCACCCTCCCCATGCCACGGGCCCCAGCACTCGCGGCTTCCCTCTCCGCAGCTCGCATTTCTGGGTTGGCAACTCCCGGAACTTTGTCCATATATAAGGTGCACCGGATTATAAGGTGCACCTCCAGGTTTCAATCAAAATTTTAGTCAAAAAGGTGCTCCTTATAGTCATGAAATTACTGTATATATTTAATTTACTGTATATATTTAATTTTATGCATTTGAGAAGCATCAGCAGAACTACTGTACATTTGAGTGAACAAGTAAAGGTTCAGCTTCCTGTCATAGACTGAAGGCAAGCAGTAATACAGTAAGGCTGAAAGACACAGGGGTGTCCAATTCAAGAAAAATTTATCCATTTCTTCTTATTGTTTGTAAAGAAAGTCTTTAAATAGTACTCAAATTTCCAACTAAGCTGACAGCAAATACTATGATATGAAAGAGAATAGGCATTTTTAGGCATTTAAAAGCTTTATAAATCAATATTTATTTTGACAGAAATTCAGGAGAGCAACTCCATGAAATTAAGGTTCTAAGTTCAGCTCTTTGAACAACATTCAGTGATTTATTTTAAGGTCTTTTCAGCAGCAAGAATTAGAACTGTAAGGCACTCTTCAAGACCTCTGAGTTCAGACAGTACAGAACAATAGAGCTCATACGAAAGAGAGGAAATTCAAGAAAAAGATCATGGAACTCCTAAGAACTTAAAAGGGAGCAGGGAAAATCACCAGAATGAAAACATGATACATGGTGACAGCAACTTACAGTAATTTCTCACTTATAAGCTGCACTGGGTGATTAGCCGCACATCTGGGTTGTAGGGAAGCCCACGGAATTTGCCCATATATAAGCCACACAGGGTGAAAAGCCGCACTTTTTTTTTTTTTTTTTTCCCGTGCGGCAGGGCTGGGTTGCTGCTTAGGGGCAGGGAAGCGGAAGCGCCAGGGGAGTGCGGGAGCTGGGCAGTGCCAGGGGACTATGGGGACCGGGCCGTGCCAGGGGAGCGTAGGGGGCCCTACCACTCACTAGGGTAGCGTGGGGGCCCAGCCGCTTGTCAGGGGAGTGCGGGGGCCCACGGCTTGTACTTCTGGGTTGGCAATTCTCCAGAATTTGTCCATAAATAAGCCACACCTGGTGATTAGCCACACTTCTGGGATCGGCTCGATTCTTCAGTGAAAAAGGTGCCACTTATCAGTGTGAAATCACTGTACCTTCATATTCTTGATCAGAATAATTTAGTTAATTATTCCCCAGCCAGTAATGGCCTTTCAAACATTTAAATATTTTGAGGTAATAGACATAGGAGCACAATTTCTCTGGGGCTGGCAACTCATTCAGAATTGGTTTTTCTCCCTGTTGATATTTTCTCTGACCATATCTGGCCAAGCTTCACTACATTTGCATATTAGTGAAGTGTGTGGCAGTGGAATTACAAGGCAGAGAGCCATAATCATCCCTGCTCTGCTGTGGGCTCAGGAACAACACAGATCTTCTCCCCATGGGGTTTGCTTCTGACCACAATTTAAAAGATTTGGGATGCCTTGCTGGTATCAGCAACTGCTCTGCCTTCTGGCACCTTTCTGTCCTTTGTTCCCAAGGCACCCCTGTGGCTGGACCCACGGAGCAGGCAGCAGGGCCATCAGGATGCTCTCCTGGCCCTTGCTGGAAGGCTCTTGCTCAGGGAAGGAGAGCTGCTTCTACCAACAGGCTAATGAAAATCTGACACTGGAGAAGCCCTCTGATGGTGAGAATAATAATGAAAGACAGAAAATTTATTTGTGAACAGTCAAGTTCTTTGTGAAGGTGACTCAGTGATTACCTTCAAATAAATTGTCCAATGCAGTCATTTCTACAGAAGGAAATAAACCCTCTTGCTTCTGTTTGCTTAGTTTGACAGACTTTGTAAAAAATACTCTATTCAAGAATGCAGGGCTGCTTAACATATTTCCAATTAAAAAAGAAGAAAGTCAAAGAATAATATTTCAACCATTTCTTTGTTGATTTTTTTTTCTTCTCACTTAAAATAAAAAACTACAAAGCATTTATTCATGAGGTTAAAAATTAAATGTTCCGCCGCTTGTGGCTAAATGCCATCTTGAACTAAGTCTTGGCTCTTCTCTTCTCCAGGAAGACTTGCCCAAACTGGTGTTTATAGCTGTTGTTTATAACTGTAAAAAAATTCATAGCTTCTTGTAGCTGTTATCATTAGTGAGAAATGTAATTATGAATCTATCATGTTTACTCAAGCTCTACTGCCCTACTTTTTTTCACAAAAAGCAGTGTTAGTTCTATTTAGTGACTTGGAGTCTGAATTCTTTCCTCCATTATAGTGATGCAGTAGCATAAAATAATAGAATAATTAAGTCTATCTACACTATAAAAATGGGAGTGCCATTCCAATGCTCAGCACAGCTTACTGGGCATTCTAGAATAGTTATTCAGCAGGTGTGCATACCCATAAAAGCTGAAGTAAATTAATTAGGAAAATGAGGATACGTTTCCCACCCTGAATGTAAATAACTGTAACTTCGTAATTTGTTGTGCATTTTGGGTCTCGGGTCTTTTTTTTCCCTAGAAAACATAAGCAATTGTTTCTTCAAAGATACTCTTTCCACCATTGGTTTTGGTTTTGTTTTTCTGTTTTGTTTTTCTATTCACAGCTCCGGATTGCATCATTCTAAGCCTAGTGAAAAAACTGGACAGATGATCTTTACCCCACAGATCAGAAATTACAAATTTTAAAATAAGAAATAATGTACAGAGACAGAGAATGAAAATCTGAGGAAACTAAGAAGCTTTAGAATTTTACATAGTAGTAATGTACCTAGCTATAGTGAAAATCCTTCATTTTCTTATTCCAAAAAGAGAAGTTTAAGGGACTTTTTAAAGAAAGCAAGAAAGTTTTATTGTAGGTATTGTCAGGGAGTTCATTTTAAACACTGGGGAAGAAGGAAGATATTTTGAAAGAAAAATTGTTTGAAAAATGAGATGAGTGAAAGACTCAGGGACAGGGCTGACATCTTCATGGTGAAAGTGAAATGATAGATAGGAGAGGAGAGATCACAGAAGACCCTGAAAATGAAAAAGCCTATTATGTTTTACATTATAAAACAGAAAGAATGAGTGAAGCAATACACTGTAAGAGGTGATATGGTCAAAATGAAGACTAACAATAGTCTTTGCATTACTGCTCTGAATAGATATGAAAAGTACTGGGCTTTTGGGAAATCAGAGAGGCTTGAAGTATCTAAAGTTTTTGCTTAGTGACTGAATCTTCCAGAACTGTTCAGTGCAATATGCAACAGGATATCTAAGGAGATTTTCTTTTTAATAATGATCCCTCCATTACAGTCCCAGGAGCTCTACTGAGAACAGAAAGTAAGGTAACAGACATGAGTAGGGGTAAAGAGAAAAATCTGTTATATCTGTGCTCATCTCTGAGCACTACTAAGAAACACATCAAATAAAATCTTGGTTTGCAGGGAGTGGTTTAGAATAGAACCAATTCGGAGAATTATCCTCATATAGATGCTAACTCAATACAAGTGCTAACAAAAACAGCTTTGGCCCTAAAATGTTGTTTGCAGACTTGTTTGCAAATCACCATGAAATTCTCAACACACTTTTCCTCATCCTTGGTTCTTCCTTCTGGCTCTCCAGGTGCACCTGAAGTGAAATTCAGATGTGTAAAATGTCAGAAAATTTAAGCCCCTTTGTGTATTAAGAGAGGAGTCTACAGAGTGCTTGGACTTTCAAATAGTCTAGATTACCAGGAAAAAAACCACCACCTTTTACTTTATTCTGAACAGACTACCCCTTCTGGTATTTTGCTAAATGCAACAGATGCATTGCTTATATTATTTAAGGGGACATACATAGGGTCTTAAATGGATACAGACAAGATCTTTGCCATTAAAGTAAAAATCTCCTAAAGTTTTAAACAATTATTTAATTGGTGCAATGATTAAAACTGTCTAATAGATAATCTGTGAGAAGATCTCTGCTTGTCTAGTCCTAGTTTTTTGTGTCACCTCCACATTCTGAGCTTTACATTACCTATAAAAACATAGTGTAAAGATCAAAGTTAACCCTACTCCTAGCAGCCGACACAGAACAATAAGGTAAACTCACCAGTTTCCTCTGAGCTGAAGTTTAGCACAAGCACTGGAAAAGTTTGATTGATTTATCAGAACACTGGTTTCTGTACAAGAGATCAGATTGGCACTTAAGGCTGCAGCTGAGTAAAGCTCTGTATTGTGGCTTCAGGAAGTCTTCTAATAGCAAAATATTTTTCATTACTTACTGAAGATCAAATTTTGCCAACTTCCAGAAGAAACTTCTGTGAAACTGTGACATCAAGCATCTATTGGCAACCACCCAGGCTTTTCAAAGGTTAAAAGTTCTACCGTGGATGAATATCTACCTTGCTTCATAAAAACTATTTTTGATAGCTTGACAGTGTCTTCTGCTAAGAAGTGTTTCTAGCCAACCTAAGCCAGGAGCCCTTGACATTAGACATTACAGTGTGCCACAACAGAGCATGAGCTACTGCCCTTCCAGAGACCAGACAAGGTGTTTTTTGCCCAGACAGGATGTCTTTGATTGCACAGGTGTTTATGCAGCTGTAAAAAGTTTCCTCTCTCTATGCCACATCAGGGTCAGAGATTCCCTCTGGTCCTTCCTTAGGACATAGAGCATTTATATTTATTTCACTTTCCATTTTTCACCACAATCACTGATGATTATGTTCTGTATTAAAATATGAAATCACTTAAAATACAAATTTCCTGAAAGGACAAATAAATAGTATGACATCAGTCAATGAGCTGGAATGCACTTGCATGAAAGAAGAATTTGACATTGGTTATACCTTCCTGAGCCAAAGTGTTCTCATAGGTCTACAAGGATTAATTCCACATTGGTGATGAGGTAAATTATTATTAATCCGTGTGTTTGCAATAGCTGATATTTGGGGATTTTCAGATATTTCTCTACTTGGTCTTAGAGTTTACCATGTAAGATAAATATAAAAGGGGGAAAAAATAAGGTTGATAAAAACCTTAGCGATATTAGAAATTCCTGGAACACAGTGACATTTAAAAATGGTATTAAATATTGAACATTTTAAAAACAAATCTTCCATTTACTTTAAGCAGAGTTTGACACTGCCAATTTAGGATGGAAGGTATGAAATGGAAAGGAATTTAATACCAACCAAAGGAGGAAGGCAAAAGAAACCCTGCCTGTTTCTGCTTACCACCAAAGTGTTTTTTGCCTTCATTCCACTCTCCTTTTCCCCAGAGTGATCAGAAAAAGCATTTGTGTGTGTCAAATCATTCTGGTTTCAGTTTTCTTTGCCTGTTCTTTTTCTCTGTCCATTTTGCTGGTCGTCATAGTTACAATGACCTCAGTCGTCCTCATCTTTCAGGGTCTTGCAAGGATTTTTTTAAGCTTTCCCTTGCAACAGCACTTGCAACTTTGCAATGCCAGCTTTTCTAATTCTAATTCTTTAACTGTTAGTTTGTTTATTAATCTATTTGTCTTAGCAGTCTTCCCCTTTTCTGTGCTCTGTGCTGATACACTCCTCAGACCACACTGGAAGTGCTCGGTCTTCATCTTCACCCTAGTATCAGTTTCTTTCTGATAAGACTTCTCACCTTTAATCTTTTACTTCTTAACCTTTGAGTATTATTATACTTTGGCCTTGTCTTTGGCTAGCTTTAAAGTGACTTTTTACATCTCTTTTAGAGTAAATTAAACTAGGCAGTCAGAAGTGCAGCAACTCAAGCAGATTTTTTAAAATTTTTTTTATTTCATTCCTTCCTCTGACTTCTGGTCATGAAGGAGTCTTAATCAAGATAGCTTCTGCTGTACTAGACAGGGACAAGGTCAACCTTAAAACCACAGAAACATGAGATGGCCCTTGGCTTCTTCTCAACACTTAATCGGCTGTAGCAGAGGGGCTCCTATCACCTCTCCCAGTCAGGCTACTCTTCCTGCAGCTGCTGCTGTAAAGAGACTAATCGCAGGCAGGGAGGAACAAGCAGGGTGCTCAGAGCCCACGAGAGCCTCATGATGCTCAAGAGGCCAGTGAAGGGTTTGCATGAGGATCAGAGCAACTCCAAGCACAGGACAGGCTGGGTGGAGAACAGACTAAGAGTAGCCCTGACGAGAAGTTTTGGGGGTGGAGAACAGACTAAGAGTAGCCCTGATGAGAAGTTTTGGGGGTGTTGATTAATGAGAGGCTGGACATGACCCAGCAATGAGCCCTCCCAGCCCAGAGGGACATTTGTCTCCTGGGCTGCACCCAAAGCGGCGTGGCCAGCAGGGCCAGGGAGAGGATCCTGCCCCCTGCTCTGCTCAGACCTCACCTGTAGTGCTGCATCCACCTTTGGGGCCCTCAATATAAAAACAATGTGGGGCTGTTGGAGTGAGTCCAGAGGAGGCCACAAAGGTGATGCAAGGCTTGGAGCACCTCTCTATAGAGACAGGCTGAGAGACCTGAGGGTGTTCAGCAGGGGGAAGAGAAGGTTCCAGCTTATAGCCCCTTCAAGTACCTGAAGAGGGCCTGCAAGAAGCCTGAAATGGAATCTTTTAAATGTCTGTAGTAATAGAACAAGGATGAATGGCCCTAAATTGAAAGAGAACAGGTCTAGAATAGACAGACAGGGAGGTGGTGAGGAACTGGAACAGGTTGCCCAGAGAAATTGTGGATTCCCCATTGCTGGAAGTGCTCCAGGTTGGATGGGGCTTTGAGCAACCCAGTCTGGTGGAAGGTGTCTCTGCCCATGGCATGGGGGTTGGAACTAGAAGATCTTTTATGTCCCTTTCAATGCACAACATTCTATACTTCCATGATTCCATGATTCTTTGAATCTATGATTTCTTGATTTTGTTTTGCCAGGGATGAATGGGTCTTCTTTCACTGGATTCAGGACTCATCCCAGGGAAGGAAGGTGTATCTCTTTTGGCACAGAAAATTGTTACTCCTTCTTGGACTTGTTCTGTTTGACAGATTTGGCCAAAACTTTGAGTAAGGACTGAGATTTCTATGATGATTTTAATATTAGCACTCAAACAAATTTCAGAAAAAGTTTTGTTTGTATCATCTGTTAGTATTGATTCAGAAACTGACAACAGACCTGAGGCACTCACATTATAGTTGCATCAATAATGCTACAGACAGCTTAAACAAGAAAATGGGTACTTAACAGTGGTTACTTGGTAACCCTTTAAATCACAATGGTGTACATAATGTAACTGTCAATCCTCTAAATGATTATGGAATTGTAAACTCCATGGTAAGCAGTCATATGCATCTTTTTCACAGATAGAAAAGCATCAAATCTGAGCTAGCTTATACACATAGACATTTTAAAGTTTTTAAGTTATTTACTTAGCATGAAACTCTGCTTAAAAAATATGTATGTATGATTAATATATATTAAAAGTATGTCTGAAACTGAAATACTGATGGCAAATGTACACAACTGCAGCTTCAATGGATACTTGCAGCACTCTAGTGGCCATTCTTCATAAATGCAACATCAAAAGCTGGAAACGGAGGAAAAGCCACATCCCAACAACAAAAATTAAAGGGCAACAGAGTTAGACATGGAAGGTCTGAAAATGAGCAATAACATACAGTGTGCACCTAATTAAATTTATTCAAGCAAACCTATTTTAATTTAATGACATCCTTGCTTTACATTGGAAATGGAAAGAAAATAGTCTGGATTGGAATGAATTATAGTTTGTGGTCATTCTATCTTTTGATGTACTAACTCAGTAGCTCAAGAAAACTTAATTACTGGGAACTTTACATAACTCACTTTTCCTTCATCCCACAGAATGTAGGAGGGAAATAATAGACACAGTGCCTCTGCATTAGTCAATAGATATGTGATGAGAAGAATGTATAATATACAGCTCTGATCAACAGAGTTACTTAAGCATGTGAATGTGCTTATTTGTAAGCAAGATGCTACTTTATTTAACAGAAAGTAAAATGTGTGTGACAGGAGGGGATTTGTCTTAATGACTTCAGAGACACTCTCTAATTTTAATTTCTAAATCCAGCTATAGATGCAGCATTTGTGTTCAAATTTGTATATATTTAAAAACATATTTGCTTCCTCCTTTTCTTTTCTTTTTCCCCCCTCTCTCCTAGAAACTTTGGACTATATAAAATACACTGTAATCAAGACTTGAAAAATGCCAAGAAAAAGGCATGTTCCCTTTGGCAAATGTCATCATGTCTGCAAAGGTCAGGCTTTTATTTAAAAACATAGTTTTGCCCCTTCCAGTTGTGAGAATAATTGTCTAAATGTGAATTAAGTGGCAGGAAAACTGTCTGCTAAGAGCTCAGACACCTCCCGAGCCTCTGTGGCTATTCGAATGTGTCAGCTTTTGCTGCTGTTCTTGCAAACCCTTCAGCCAGTCCTGAAAACCGAGAGGTTGTTTCCCCTCCTGGGAGCCCCTGAACATTGTGCACACAGGCACAGAAGCATTTCCTCCTGGGAGAAGCGCGCAAACATCGCTGCTGCCAGGCAAGCACACACCAGCAAAGAGCTCGTGTCACTGTACTGGCAGCAGCCAAGATGAGAGGGAAGAACAGAGAGGGATTTCTTCCATTTTTTTGCAGTTAGAAGAAAAGGTGATGGTCCTCACTTGCCAGAAAAGCATTGCAGGATCATAGGAAAACAGAGAAGTTAGATTTCTTACATTCATTAATGCATAAATATTTCACCTGTATTACAGTAATTCCACAATTATAAGCCACACCTGATTATAAGCCGCACATCCGGGTAGCAGGGTAGACCACAGGATTTGTCCATATATAAGCCACAGCTGAATATAAGACGAATTTTTTTTTTTTTTTTTAAGCGAAGATCCATGTGCGACAAAGTAACGAGTTTGTAACAGAATCTCGCTCCAGTGCTGGGTTTGGTGTCAGGTGCTCAAGTTGCAAACAGTTTTCAAAGACCAGCCAAGCCTTTAAAGGCAGCCCCAGGTGCCCTCCCCACCCGGCTCTCACTTCCAGGTTGGCATTTCACTGGGATTTGTCCATAGATAAGCCGCACCTGATGATTAGCCGCACTACTGGGGTAGGCTGGATTCTTCAATGAAAAAGGTGCGGCTTATAATTGTGAAATTACTGTAATTTTCTCACTTTTTCTCAGTTTTCAGAGTGTGAGAAAAGCTCAGAGAAGACCTTCTGTGCAAGGCCCTTCCAGCAGGTTTTGTTCCAAATATTTCTGCTTTCAAAAAATCCCTCTTTGAGATGAGTAACAAAGAAAAAGATTTCCACCATTTAAAATTACATATCAACCATGAAAAAAGGATCAAATGTCACTCTGGAAAACAGGAATTCTTTTTTTGATGACCTGTCATTTTGTTGAAGAAAATGACAACACATACTGAGGGAAAAAAACAGTACAGAAGTAAAATAGTTTATTTACATGTTTTTGCTATTCAGTCTCTGAAAATTCCCAGAAGTATAAACTTGCTCTGTGGTGGTAGGAAGTGCAGTACCAGCTATATCCACACCAATATTTTATCCCTGCATAGAAGGAAGGCATGTTTCTGAAATGCACCTTTTCTTGTGTGTTGTATCTTGTTTCATACATTTTGGTTCTGTTCATATAGAGGTTGTAATCTTTGGGGCTGGAACTTCTGCAGAAAGAAAAGAAGATAAATTTTTCACCTTGTACTGGAATTCAATCCCACACAATAACCCAATGCAAATACCACAGAATCTGCCTACATGGGTAATCATAGTCAAAGTAAATTCTTGTTACTAGAAAATTTTTTTTCTCCATATTACAAAACTTACTTTTATAAACTGATACACAGGATAGATTTAAATTTCTATTTGCATCCACAAATCGGCCAAGCCATGAGACAAGCCTTGACCTGTGACTGAAGAATTTGTTGTTAGGGATTTTCTGCTTAATTTATATCATTTAATTAGGCAAAGTATATACCATTTTAGTTACTGCAGTGTCCAGTTCAGACATAAAGTTGAGTGCAATAAATAATTTTCCTTATAGCCTGTTTTCAATGCAGAGATGGAGACTGACATTTGCTGCAGAGCTGACTGAGTTCTGTAGACAGCTTCAGAAATTTAGCTGCTTAGTTGGCAAGGTCAATGGTTAGTGCTGATGCTGGTCAATGGTCCTCAAAGTTCCTAATTCCTAGGTGACTGAAATGTTAACTAGCTCTTGTCAAAAGGGAAAACAAAAAAAAGGCCTGGAACATGATCTACTGCATCTGTCAACCTAACATCTTGGTCACTTTAAGTTTGGCACCTACATGAAAATGTTTGTTGTTTCATCAAAGATTTCATCAATCATTTTAATGGGGGCATTCAAACAGAAATCAAGTTTCTGAGATGTCTTCCTAAATGTTCTCTTAGTTGCTAATGTTGACATGGATGTTCTTATATTAAATATTGGTCCTGGACATAAAAGTGAAATAGATATATGTAATGGGGTATTTTCACAAAAGAAATAAGTGATTGATTTCATTAACGAATATAATACAAGATAATTATTTTTGTAACATGTTCATTCATAATGACTTAAAAATTAATGATAAGCATCAAGAGGGGCTTTTTAGGATACTAGTTTTGTTATAATTGGAATTTATATAATAAAACATGGGAAGCACATATGTCTTATGCAATCCTAAGCTCCCTCTACTGAAAGGAAATAAACACTTTTAGCACACATTAATTTCATAGTATTTTTTTTTACTATGCTATTTTACAGGACAAAAATATTTGAAGATGATTTGATATTTAGCAGGAGTTTTATTTATTTAATTGGATTATTTATCTCTAGATAATTTATTGTCCTTTTACTGTGAATGCAACAGATGTAGTTAGACTGCAAACATGCCTTCTGATTGTTGGATATGGTTTATATCTGTCCAGTTGTGAATTTGGGGGAGCTGATACATCTAATCAAAGTCAGCATTTACAGTGAGATCCTCTATATCTGAGCTATGCTTAAACCTAATCAAACAAATGTGTATTTTTTTGAGTGCCATTCATCTCACACTAAAGCAGTCAATTGAAAACAGATCAAGATGACAGTCACCCTGAAAGTGCTGACTTCACTGCTGTATTAAGAGTCAAGGGTGAAGGCCTCATGCACACACACATTTATAAAGCTTGATAAATAAATCTATCCAGTGTGAAAATGGTATTCTGAGTAATGTAGATGTAATGCTAACCAGTAAAGTATGTTATATTACATAAAATATCAACTGCACAGCAAATAGTTCAGAAATAACAGTATAAATTAGATGACTTGAAAATTTAAAATAAGAAAAAAATCTCATTTGTATTTTTGAAAGAATTCCAAAATCCATTAATTAGCTCATTTTAGTAATAGAAAAGACTGTGTCTGTTAGGATTTGGTTTTCATGTAGTATTAATTGGAAAGAGTACTAATCAACTGTTAGTACTGTGCAAGCTTGCAATATTTTCTGCAATAACAGTTAAACCCTGTATTGAGCTATATAGAGAAGGATGAACTAAGCTTAAAAATGTATTTGATTAGTCTTTCTTTAGCTGCATATGGTACCTTGAGAGTCCATAGTCCCAAAGATGAAAGATTTCTAACAGGCTGTTTAAAATAACATATCTTACCCATATTATTAAGCAATTACCAAGAGAGTGATTTTAATCTTCCTTGTTGAAGGGTATATATTACATGGTAATCTAAAAAAATGCATTTTCTTCAGCAGAGCTTTCTTCATGCCAGTCAGGTCAGACATAATCTCCACCACAGTCTGTCTCATCATACTCAAGTTACAAGAGAGGACATGTAGAGACACAAAACAGTGTCTTTGCTGAAGAAGCTTCACAGTTTTATCTCCTTGTCAGAAATACAAAACTCATTGTCTTATTTGTTTTTCTGCTAAATAACTATTTTTGAATATATAATATACTTTATAAATATATATAGGAATAGAATATAGAAATATCTCCAAAAAGCTTACTTGTCAGGTAGAAGAGGGCTGTTTATAAAGGATGCAATATTCCTTACAGAAAGAGTAGAATAAATTCTTTTTGTCCCTCTTTTACAGAGGGACATTCTTGCATTCTAAAAAAAAAATCATCTTGCTTTTCTGAGCTGATACTTTCAAGCCTAAATATTGGGATGGTCTCTACTGTAAGCATACAGGCTTATTTATAATTATATTTATAATATATATTACTGAGGTGTGTATCCTACCTCTGTGAAGATAAAGGATTCATTTTTCACAAACACTGTGGCACCATATATAGAGTTGTGATATAAGGGTGAAAGCCAAGATTTTTAAAAGTTACATCCTTAGTGCAGACAGTTTTTAAAAGTTTGTGGCACTGTGAATACCCTCACTGTGTACTGGTAATTCCCCAGGTAATCTCTGCATAGTAGAGGCAGTTGACTTATTTAAGATACTGAGCATTATCCCATTCCAAATTCCATGAGCAATATATACAGTAATTTCATGATTATAAGCCACACCTTTTTCATTGAAGATTCCAGCCTACGCCAGTAGTGCGGCTAGTCATCAGGTGCGGCTTATTTATGGACAAATCCCAGTGAAATGCCAACCCGGAAGTGAGAGCCGGCCGGGGAGGGTGCCTGGGGCTGCCTTTAAAGGCTTTGCTGGTCTATGAAAACTGTTTGCAACTTGAGCACCTGACACCAAACCCCGTGCTGGGGGGATTCTGTTACTAACTCATTACTTTGTCACACATGTGTGGCTTATATATGGACAAATCCCATGCTCTACCTGGCTACCTGGATAAGTGGCTTATAATCAGGTGTGGCTTATAATTGTGAAATTAATGTATATGTATATTTAAACAATTTGTATATTAATGTCTGTGCAACAAAACCAAAATGCTGGAAACCCAGAACAAGCTGAGAAATCTGTGCCATTGCAAAGTGCAAACTGGGCTGGTACTCAAAATGTTATAGGCTAACTCAGGCTGGGAGGGATCTCAGCAGATTTCCACTACAAGCCCTTCTTGAAGCAGGGACAATACTGTGCTCAGGTTGGGTTACTCAGGGTCTTGGAAATCCAGTTTGGTCTTGGAAAACTCCAAGGATGCAGGCTGCACAACGGCTCCACTTCTGGGCTGCTTTCATAGAAATGTTTTGGTTGTATCTGTAATAATGCACACCTTCAGACAGTGGAGGCAGCATCATTCCATTAGGCTTCAGGATGAGCTTTATCAGAGCATCTCTTTTGCAACAGTCATGTCCAGCTGGTTTTTTTTCTGGTCAGCCATTTTAAGTCTCAAACATACATTGGGATTTGTGGAAAGTATTAAATTGTGGGTTGTGAATACAAGTGAAATACAGGTCTAGACAGGCTTAGCAAAATTTCAAATTTCACACTATCATAGAGGCATCTGCTTCAGGTTTCAGCTGCAATTAACAAGTTTTATTTCACTGCTAAAGTCTTCTCAGCAGCAGTGTGGAGCAGATTTCTTTAACAGTTTTGGAATGTAAAAAAATACCATTTGACATCTGCAAAGCTCAGAAACTAGGTAGTCAAAATTCTCCTTGGGAAGGTGGCATTTGGACAGTCTTGTACAGGAAGTTTTCTAAATTTAAATTTAAGAATATACAAATATCTTGAGAAATATTTTCCTTCAGAACTCAAAGAGCTAAACATTTGTAGTCTTGTAATGGATGAAGCATGATTTCACATTATATAAAATGTCACAGACTTCAGAACACCCAGATTTAATAATAAGTGAAATGCGTTCTCATAGGCATTGTTTTTTCGGTCTGTGTTAACTGTACTTGGAACTTAGGGGCTGGTAATATGAGATTTCAGAAAAAAAAATTCTACTTTATTGAAATAAAATGTTATTAGAATCTCTTACCACTCTTATCAAAAGAATCCCCAAACTCAGCAATTTGCTGTTTTTCAATAAAAAGAGGAAAGAGAATCTCCTATTTCTAAATGGAGTGTGATATTTTTTAGTTCAAAATCTTTATCTGCAAGATACTTTTAAACCTATTGATTACAGTAATCTGATCCAAAGAAATAATGGATATCTTATATAGAATGGAGCAAGTCACAAGAAGAGACTGAAAGAAAATCCTCCTATGACATTCAATAGCGCTGTAATCAGATAATCAATGTGGAACATATTGCACTGACCATACTAGGGGATTTGAAACTCCATCACTGCTTTCAAGGACTTTATTTTAAATCTTGGGGCATTTATCTCTTTTAAATTCACTAACATTTCACCTTTACCCCTAAGAACCCCTTCACAGAAAGATGCTTTCTCATCAATTATGGGAATGTCAAAAATTTACTGTCCAGGTGAGGTTATTTTGTTGAAAATACACCCATGAGATCTAATCTTAATAGTGCCAGAAAATTTCACTGAATTGCCCACAGCTAGACAAACCACCTTTCCACTAACCACCAAACTTATTATTTCCTGCTTTTAAACTACATTGTTATAACAAAGAAATTTTAAATTAATGATCAGCGAATTTCATAACTTTCCAGTTATATGCACCTGTAGAACCAAATGTATTACATGGCTTTCATATTTTAATTTCTTACTTTATATTTCTTTATTGTTTTTTTTCCCACTTTGTACTAGGAACACCATTGAAAGGCTTTTCTAGTACACTTGAAATACAGTATACTGTAGTGGTTTCTGTGGCCCAGTTTTGGCATGTGGAGGGTCACCAGGATGCCTGTTGTTAGAAAGCGTCAGAAGCTTCCCCCACGTCTGACAGAGACAGTGCCAGCTGGCTCCAGGATTGACACCCACACTGTCCATGGATGAGCCAGCAGTGACAGTGGGACAATCACTGGGATAATACAGTTAAGCAAGAGAAAAAGTTACAGTGCAGAAGCAATGGCAGCCAGTGAAGAGAAGGGAGAGAATATGGGGAACAGATCTGCAGGCATCAAAGTGAGTGAAGAAGCAGGGGGGCAGGTGCTCCAGTGTCTGGGTGAGGGTGGTCCCCGGCAATAGTTTTTAGGGTTCTTCTGATATTAGGGCGATGGTGGCAAAAAATAAAAAAAGAGCAGTGTGACCACCATAAGAAGCAACATGAAGTACTTTAATAATAGTGAAAAAACATGGGATGAGACCCAAAAATCTGAACACAGACTATGTCTCTCTAGGGTTGGTGGTCAAGGACAGAGATGCAGGGAGGTCCAGGGTATAAAAAGGGAGCAGGAAAGGGGGTGGAGTCGGGGTTAGGGTCCAATGGGTAGAGTGGAAAGTGGTGTAGAGGTGAGGTTAGGGAAGTTAGGGTCCAATGGGGCAACAACGAATGGGGAACATTCTGGAGACTGGGAGTGGTGATGATGACTGGGAAATGAAGGTTGGGAATATGTATTAGGCATTAACATGGATGATCCCATAACTCCTTGGAACTTCTTTTGGGATCAACACAGCTTCAACAGATGCCTGCCAAGGTCTAAGGTTAGGGTACAGGTCTTCCTCAGTGATTCTCGCCTGATCTGGAATGCAGGCCAGGCTGACTCCCACACTCCAGGTGCCAAAGCAGGGATTTGCTGGCAGCCCACAGGAAGCCCATGGTGGGGCAGTTGTGCCCTTGCAGTACATGTGGTACAGCAAGTGGGTGTCCAAAGGAGGCTGAGACCCTGTGGGAGACCTGCACTGGAACAGGGTCTTGGCAGGACCTGTAACCCCATGGAGAGAGGAGCCCACTCTGAAGCAGGTTTGGTGGCAGGATGTGTGACCTATGCTGGAGCAGGCTGCTCCTGAAGGACTACACACCATGGAAAGGTCAAAGCTGAAGCAGGTCATGAAGAACTGCAGCTTGTGGGAAGAACACACTTGGGAGAAGTTCATGGAGTACTATCTCCCATGGGAGAGAAGGATCCCACTCTGGAGCAGGGGAAGAGTATGAGGAGTCCTTCGCCAGAGGAGGGAGTGGCAGAGACAACAGGTGATGAAATGACCACAGCTCATCCTCCTGTGCTGCTGCCCTGGGAGGTGGTAGAGAAGTATGCACTGCACTTGAGGTTGTCAAGAGGGATGGATAGAGGGTAGGTTTTTAAGATTTGGTTTTATTTTTCATTATTGTTCTCCTGCTGTTGTTCATAAATTAAAATAACTTTCCCAAGTTGAGCCTGTTTTGTCCATGACAGTTACTGGTGAGTGATCCCTCCCTGCTCGGATCTCAACCCATGAGCCTTGTGTTACATTTTCTCTTTCCTGTCCAGATGAGGAGGATAGAGCAGCTTTGGTGGGCATCTGGCACCCTACCAGTGTCAACCCACCACAACTAGAGTAATTTCACAATTATAAGCCGCACCTGATTATAAGCCGCATATCTGGGTAGCCGGGCAGACCACGGAAATTGTCCATAAATAAGCTGCACTGGATGATAAGCCACATTTTTTTTTTTAAAGCGAGGATCCATGTGCAACAAAGTAACGAGTTAGTAACAGAATCACTCGAGCGCGGGTTTGGTGTCAGGTGCTCAAGTTGCAAACAGTTTTCATAGATCGGCGAAGCCTTTAAAGGCAGTCCCAGGTGCTCTCCCCGTGCTGCAGGCCCTGGCACTCCCACCCCCGGCACTGGCTGCCTCGGCCCCCGCCTGCTCAGTGGCGGCAGTGGCTTGCTCACCCGTGCAAAGGCGGCAGCTCCCTCCCCAGTGCGAAGGCCGTGGCGCCAGCAGCAGTGGGCACACTCTGAAGCCGGCCGGCCTATTTCGCTCCTCAGCACCTCCGCCACCGGCTGGCCCGTCCCACTCCTCGGCAGCCACGCCGCCAGCCCATCTGGCTCCTCGGCGGCCCTGCCACCGGCACGCCCACCCCACTCGGCAAAGCCAACTCCCCACCCGCCTGGCCACGGCAGCTCTCCACCTGGCCGTCTCACACTTCCGGGTTAGCATTTTGCTGGGATTCGTCCATAAATAAGCCGCACCTGATGATTAGCTGCACTACTGGGGTAGGCTGGATTCTTCAATGAAAAAAGTGTGGCTTATAATCGTGAAATTACTGTATACTTTTTTCTCCCAAGATGTCACAAATTATCTACTTTGAAAATAGAACATATTTTCTTTGCTGTTGTTGAATTGTTCATTGTTCACCGTCATAAGGTCTATCATACAAGAAGTGGATGGTTTGACAGTATATGATATAAAAGTCACTGTGAAAATAAATTGCACTGAATTGCAATAATGTGTGTGGAAATTCTCACTGCACTGCTACATAAAGAGCAAAGCAATCTGAATCAGAGACATAAACAACAAAATAAATAAATTTTCTAGGCATATTAAATTGGAAATTTAATTTTAAAATTTAAATAAATATTCTTCTTTTTCTTCTAGAGCCTATAGTGCTCAGATTTTTGTTTGAAAGCAGCTGTTAAAAATTTAAATATCCATCCAATTAGAATTTCAGAAGCACCTGGCTATTAAACTCCTAATTGGTTTCTAGGAGATTTTGTAAATCCTACTACAGTTTTGTCTGCATCTTGAAGTGTCTGAATATGTTTAGAAACCTCGACTAAAATACTGCTTGCATTTATCACAGAATAAAAAAGATAAAAGCATTAAGTCTAAGTTTCTAATTAAAATGTCAGAATGAGATATAACCATGATATCATAAACTCTAGTAGCAATGAATGCTCCTCTACCTAAAAAACACTGTTGTGCCAAGTGTGGCTTTTTTCATCAGTCACAATTTCTGGCTTTTTGTGTAAATAAGCATGGTCAAATTAAAGTGCCTGCTGCCACCTTATTGCTGGTAATATGCAATTTTCTGAGTGACTTGTGGGGTGCCAAAGTTTTTCTGTGATTCTGACAGAGTCTGTGATTGCTTGCTTCCCTGTAAACAAATATTTGAGGGCATAAAAAAGGACTCCTTTGGTGCAATTTACAGAACAAAATATGTTACCTGATACCAGCTAATGGATCTGTAGAAATGATGACATACCCACAGAGTGGGGCAAAATATATAAAAGAAATAAAGAAATGTCACTATTGGCTTTTTACTATTGCTGTATCAATTTTCTGAGCAGTCAACAGCTAGCTTTGTGGCATGTTAGAGGGATGATAAAATAACTAAGTGGTATAAATGTGAATTAAGAGGAAGAATAATTCATTATTTGAAGTTGGCTTTATAAAAATTAAATATTATATTATCCCTTCTTAAAGCAATTAAAATTTTATGTATATTTGCTGAATATTTTAATGTAGATCCCTGCTTTTCTAAGTGTGAATTGTTTGTGCAGTTTCAGGGCAAATCTGGAAGAGATTATATTTGCTTTCTAGAAAAAAATTAGGATATATTAGCCAGAATTCTCTTCAAAGCTAGTATTATGAAAATGATAGATTATGTCAATAATATTTTAACTTCTCATTCTACAGGGTTTTGCAAGTATTTTTGTAAATCTTGGAAAATCTAAATGCCCATGGCTTTATTAAACTTCACTTCTTTCTCATTTGTTTACTAACATATGTACCAATGGTTTAGCTTAAATTTTGTGCATCTTTGTGTACTGGCAACACATTTCCTCAGGACAAAGTCCCATCATATATTCTCTACTCACACAAAAATTTCCATAACCACAGCAGTAATCACAGAATTTAGATTGTGAACTGTGATTTTATCATACCGGTCAGATCTGGAGTCATTCACTTCATTTGAAGTTCACAGAACAATTATTATGGTGAAAGTTAGGTTTATCTAAAGAAAATAGTGGGGAAAATCACCAAATGGTTGAAATGGAAGTGCATTCTGCTTATTGTTTCTGCTACCAGTTTCTCTCCCCTTGAGAATGCCCAGAGGTCTGATGAGTTCTTTATCACCAAATTGTTTAGAAGTGGTTGTCTTGGGTTACAATACAGGATGTGATAAAAGGTAAATAGATAAAAGGTATCTATTCTATCCCCATCTCTTGAGGGTGGGGGCAGTGATCCTTACCTCCATTGGAAATATTCTGCTAATGGGCCATCCATTGAAACCAGGTGGGGCAGTGTTCTTTATCTTTTCACAACCCATCCTTCCTCCAATGAGTCATCTTCTGCTAATGACCCATTGAGTCCCACTGTGGAACTGATAAAATTAGCTCATCCCATTAGATGTTGTTCCAGCCAGGGGGAAGAGCCCAACAACAGTGGTATCTCTGAAAGAGGTGAGGCAGCTCTGCTGAAGCCATGAGCGTGGAATTGTTTGGTGTGACCCAGTAGCTGGGATCAGCTCCAGGCAGTTCTGCCTGCTGAATGTACTACCCATAAATATCCAAGATAACAAAACCATACAATTGATTGCGGCTGGTAAACACTTTATGGGGTATCACTGTGTTTGTCAATTCCATTCTAGGTAGCCGATCTGAAGATAACATCTACACAAATGTCTGGTCTAGTTTGAATCATAAGATTGAAAGGATCCCATGCCAGCAAGTTCCATCTGTCAAATTTATGTTTATTGGACCATGAAATTTGTTTAACATCTTGAGCTTTCTGCAGTGTCAATCTTCTCATGTTGAAATCAATTAGATTATCACTGATAAGGCGCTTCTACTGAAAAATTGACAGGGTTTAAGTAGCCCATTTAAATTAAAAGAATGTCCACTTACGAAGTAAATGTCACTACTTGCACAACTACTATACACAATATGTCAAATAGATAAACATTCTTGTCTTCTTTATGTGTTCTTACAAATTCCTTTTGCTGAAGGTTATTCATGTGCAGTGTACACATGTGACTGGCTGGATCAGAATCTGATATCCAAGGGTTAATACAGGGAAAAATCCATAGTTTTCACTACTTTTCTATATTGCAGCTTAAACTGGAATAATTTTGCAAAATCCCTTCAAAACTATTAGAGTATTACTTTTGGTATACATATACATTTCCTTTGTGACATCACAGAGATATGATTGGAAAATTTTATTACATTTTGTTTGGGTCATTAAGGAGCAAAGACAAAACAATAGCTAAAACAATAGATTTAACTTTCTTTATATCTTTTTTTTTCCTAAAGTTGCAACCCATATGAAATAAAAGAATATATTTCATTATTTGAAATCCCTTTCAAAAAATAAAAAGGGGAGAATGAGACACTATAAGCTGATATAACTGACAGAGAAGGAATACCACAATGGACAAAGGAACAAAATCTGCATAAATGTTCTTATTTAACATGAGTGTAGGATAATTGCTTTTCAAGCAATAACAGCATTTGACCTCTTAGTGTCAGATTTTTAGCACAGAGTGGAAGAATGAAAAATATTTCTATTCCTAACAGGTGACATATTTTTTTTACATATTCTTACATGGCAAAGGCTTTTAAAGCTGTCTCTTGGAAGGCAAGGTCAGACTCTGTGTCTCAGTTACACAGGTTTCTTTATTTTGACAGTTGCATTTCCACCTACTGCAATGATTTCTGAGATGAAAACTTTAGATTAATATGGCAAATTGTGTAAATATGTTCAAGACCAGGCACGATGGAGCTTTGAGCAACATGGTCTGGTGGAAAGTACCCCTATGCATTGCAGAGGGGTCGGAAATAGATGGTCCTTAAGGTCTCCCAATCCAAACCATTCAAAGATACTATGATTAAAACGAAATAAATTTTCAGTGTTCCATATTGCTTTGGTAGACATAGAGTACAGGGCATTCATATACACCCAACAAGGGTCTGTAAGTACAGTAATTTCACGATTATAAGCCACACCTTTTTCATTGAAGAATCC
>VRYO01002297.1:77006745-77036687 GCA_009812075.1 Sialia sialis | reverse complement strand
GAGGATTATAATTTTGAAATTACTGTAGTTTATAACAGACATGAAATTTATAGGCCAAAGTCTACCCTTTCCCATCTAATGTGCTTATCCTATATGAGGACCTTACATCTATCCTGTAAGAGGATAAAATTTAAATGGTATTCTTTTTATTTCAGTATCTTGAAATCTCTGTAGGACTATAATCTTTCAGCTTCAGGGTATGTGATTTAGCGGCATGCAAGCAAATTTTTTTAATTATTTAAAAAAAAAAAAAAAGCTGGCCAGGTGATGTACAGAAGGACAATAGTCTCAAATTGTCTTCTTTAGAACACAGCTCAGACACTTCCTACAGAACAAAGAATGGGGAAGAAAGCTATAACCAAAACTAATTTAAATCATAGCTTAAAGATCATAAATCAAGTTTTATCCTCATGTAAGAGCATGGACGTCTCACTGGAGCCCTGTGGATTATAAAGATAGAATTGTAAGAAGACAGAACATAGAAACACTTGCTCATCATGAACAACGATATTGATTTTTGCACTAGGAAGGAGTTTTTTCCCTTGTCCTCGCAGACATGTAGAAAATCCAGGGTCATACAGCCCAGTGATGAAGGTTCGTCAGCCCAGACACATAACATCCTTCTAATTGGTAAAAAAATTGCAAATTCTAATGCTTATTTACCTTTTGTTTGTTGAGCAAAACCCTGTCACACCAGCTGTCTGTGTGCGTGAGTGCATGCAGAGAACACAGCAGAGGCTTATACCTACTGTACCTTACTAGGCAAGAACAGAGCAAGTGATTTATTCTAAGACAATATTAACCAGATGAGAATACTTTTTTTTTTAATACATGAGAAAATATGAAATAAATAGCCATAAGCTTACAAAGGCCTTGTTAGTATCTCCTGTGTGGCCTTCATTCTGCTAGGATTGTCTTGACATATCTCTACCCCTCCAAGCAAGAGAAGAGTCAGCAATATTCACCCTGAGGGCTGCTGTAAAAATGTGCAAGAGTTCTGTAACTTGTTTACTGAATTTTTTTTTCCACAGAAAAATGTATTTTCAACTTCTATTTTTCAATGTCTATTTCAACTGCACCACAGAAAGGAGAGTTCAAGCACATAGTTATAGTGATGTCAGTCAAACCACAAGGGAAATCTCAAAGCAGCTGGGATTTCAGGATTTTCCGAGCTTCTCCAAATTTTCACAATTTTGTCCTCTGGCCCAGCTGTTGCACACACATCTGAGTGTTTGTGTGAAAAACAGACTTTAGCCCATAGAACTTTATGTCTGCTACACATCTTGTACACATCTTGTGCTTTCTGCAGCAGTACCTATGGCATCAAGGTGCTGCAGTGCCAGGCTTGGTGCTAGCAAGTGCTCTGTCTGTGCTTAATAATACTCAGAGAGGCTGTACGAAGGAAAAAAAGATAAAATCATCAGCTCAACAACCCTAGACTTGCCCAAGTATTTTCATAAACCAAGTTTCCTAAATCTCCGATCATTTTCACTGTTCTTTTCTGGAACTTTTGTGATACACTCACATCTCTTTTTAAATTTCATGCCCCAAACCAGACAGGTATTTCTGGCTGTGATCAAACAAAATGCTTGTGATGTAAAATACAAAAAAAAAAATATCATTAATTAGGATAAAATAATATTAGCTTGTCTTGAATTGAAATCTATATGTACTAAAATAATATAAATATTTTGTGACATTATGCTGACATAGATAAACACAAAGTATGGGTCTTTTACTGAAGAGTGTGAGTAACTTCACCATTACCCCATCAAAGAGAGATCTGTGCAGCTCACATAGCAGGCATTAGAAAATGTTTATGCAGTGACCCAAGCAGTGAATTTTGCAAAAAAACCCAAATGAAAATAAAAGGACCAGATTCTGTAGATAAGCCTGGAGACCAAGAACCCCCCAGATTCATGGCCTATCACTGCTAAATATGCAGCATCAGCACCCCGGTGCTGCACACCTGCAGCTCACATGTGATACAGGTGTTATGTATTAACAGCTTTATATAGGTAGAGATGAGTAGAAATAACATAAAACAACTAACTGTTAATGTTACTTAATATTACTGCTAATAGTTTAATAAATTAAATAAACTGTTAGTACTTTAATGAAATGTCAGTTTAGTAAAGTTTTAAAATGGTTTTAAATTTTTGATACTTCTGAACAATGCAGTCAAAGCAACCTTAAATTCCCTGATACTCATATGTATTAATTTTCAGTGTAGCTAAGGACTTATCAAGAGCACAAAGAATTCATTTCACACATCTTAGGGATTATATATAAATGTAATAAGGATTGCTTCCTTTGCAGCATGAGCTACTTAAGAACTTGTTGGGACCCATCATGAATGTGCATAATTAACTATTTCTGTTTAGATTGCTATCCTGAATTTACTTTCCTGAATTTCAATCAGTTATTGCAAGATAATTTCAGATAATTAATTGCAAATGCCACTAACATGATAATTCTGCAACAAGTATACCCATCCCTCCAAAATATTTGTCTATAATTATTTTGTAAAACAAAGGTCAATCTACTAATTTGTAGAGGGAAGTGTACAAGAAAAAAAAAGTGTACAGAAGACTGTGTACATCACTTTGTTACAAGTTTAGACCAAGTGCAGTTAAAAGTTAAAGTTTGTATTGATTTAACATCCTAGCAGCAGAATACTCTGCCTTTACATGCTCTTAGAATACAGCTTCCACTCTAGCTATAGGTATATCTGATTCCCAATAACTCAAAAATTATATCCTAGTATATTTGCAGGGAAGCAATTACTCTAATGTCCATGGTTATTCTTCTGGATATTTTGAGGGAAATACTGTAAATACACTTTAGCTTAGCATTGCAGGTACCAGCAAGATAACATCTTGTACCAGCCACCTCAGGTTTCTCTGTTATACCACAACCTTGTCCAATTAATGTATACTCCTAACATTACAACAGTCAAATAATACATTCCATTTTCTCATTCATTGTTGTACATGTGCAAAATTTTCCTATTTTGTTCCTGTTATGGAACAAAGTACTGTAGAGGAAATATTCATGCAGGAACAAAGGGCAATGCTAAATATATTCATATAGCATTACCTGCTAAAAAGTGCCACAGCCCTAGGAGATCAGAACAAAGTAAATATTTGCCCTTAATTCTTTCAGGTATTTGAATTGTGCCATCCTACTTTGTAAAATTTTGCATGCTCACTATTTTTTTTCTGCCGTATCTTAGGGAATGCACCAGTTAAGCCCAGTGTGCAAGCATACAGCTTTGATTTGATGGTTTTAAATTTTGCAGCAGTTTGGCTGAGCTTCTTATTGCTTATATTTGGTTGTTTATTTCAGTGCTGTAACACTTAAAGGAATTTACAGCATTATGTTTAAGATTTGGCACAAGTACTACAAAACTTCTGCTGAAACAATGACCCTAGTGATGGTAAAGGACTTGGCTTGTCAAAGCAACACGACTTTCCTGCACTTGGCTAGAAACCTAACACTTAAGAATTGAAAAATTGGTGTTTAAAGAGCTAGGGGCACTCACAGTTACTCAGCATAGATGTTGTATGCAGTGCATCATTTGTCATGATCAGGCTCTCATAGTTAATACATGAGTGATGTTCTTTAAATGTGTTTTGCCTTTCAATGTAATTTCTATGAAAGCGAAAAAAAAAATCGGTCTTACTGCTTACTCCTTGACAAGATAGTATAATGGATTTAGTGCCCTGCCAATTTAAAAAGTATTTTTTCACGTAGCAATTGAAATGTAGAGTAATGATCCTGTTATTTAATGAAGAAAGGCAGGCAGAGAAAAAGGTGGAGCATGTGCTGCATTCACCTGCCAGCCCCAGTGTCATTATCACTATTGTATACTCATACTTTTTTTCCAGAATAATCACTCAAATAAGATCAGAGCTCCAAAATGTAATATCTTGTCAGAGACAGCTCTGATTTTCACATCTGTCAGTTAACAGAGCTGTTTTAATAGAACACAGTGTCTCCAAAGAAATGTGTGGCTTACTTTTCAGTCCCTTAGTGAACAGAACTAATGGAAACTACCCAAATATGTCTGGAATCTCATCAATTTAGTGTGAAATATGGCAAAAATTCCTGTTATTTGTTGCCTGAAAAGGAGCAAAGCTTGCACAAATTTATATGGGTAGAAAAAATGATAAACTATTTGGAAAGCTCATTTATCCTTCTCTTCCTGTACTTGCAAAAGTAAGATGAAGTTTAGGAAATGCTATCATCTATGAAAAAAAATTTGGATGCTACCAGTACTCTTCTTTTCTGTTTCTAATGCATGAACATTATGTGAATTCTGTACTCATTTCCATATCAAAATGATGGCTGGATAGAAACCCATGCCTTTTAAACAAGACACGTATTTAAAAATTTATTTTGGAAATCTAAAAATTTTAATTGAGGGATTTATTTTTTAAAACCTTAGGAGACATACACAGAACCTGTTGTGACCAGAAATGTAATTATCTCACACATAAAATTCAATTGTAACTGACAAATGTATCAACATGAAATATATTTATTAAATATGTATTTCAAAATTTGAAAACCAAGCCCAAAATATTGCATAGCAATACCATAGGTCAGGTTTGTTGCAAAAATCTTTCCCTTTTGGTGAAATTTAAAAATGTGATATATCTCCCCTAGCACTAAATGCATAATACCAAGACCTAGGATTGTTTGTCTTCCCTGTATTTTCTTTTGACTGTGAAGGAGTTGCCTGAATCAATAAATTATAATATTAGGAAGCATGTAACTCATGTTAATTCCACATACTCTGTAATTCTCTTTTTTTTTCTGCTGGTTTTGGGGTTTTTTCCCCCCAAAGAAGATCTAGTACTCTGTTTATTTAATGTGTGATCAAAGTTTCTTGGACTATCTCTTAGGGGGCCATGACGGATGACTAAGAATGAAAAGTGAAGTATGAGAGCTATGCACAGAGAATAAATTGTTCATCCTTTAATGAAAGAAGCAAGAAACTTGCTGTGCTAGGTAAGTGGGAAGAGAGAGGAACATGAGGTCACAAACCTCCAGGCAGGTTGCAGTCAGACAGTCATTCTGGTTTCAGGGGAAAACAAAGACTTCACATAATGACAACAGAACAACTGGGAAAAAAAAATCACAGAAAAACATATCAGCTGAAGTCAGAAATATTCAGGACATCTGTGCCCTGTATCATCCTTCCATCCTACAGTTGTTCAGGAGAAGAGGCTTGCAATATTTGCCAGAGTTTTGATGAATCATTCAGTGGCACTGATTTCAGATCAGAAGGCAAAGTTCCCTTGCATGCATTGAAATGAAAAGTTATATAAGTTGTTCAAGATAAACTTGAAAAATTGGTTTTATGCAATAAAGTAGATTTTATTTTTATACGTAATTAACACTGGTAGTTGGATGAAACTGCAGGGTATGAATTGTAGTTTTATTATGGTGAGAGCTAATCAGACGTTTTTTCTGTGCCACCATGAAGCTAGTCAAAATTTTTAAATTTCACTGAGCTGCTGATTTTCTCTGATGCTTAAAACCAACTACTGACATTAACAGTATTAAAAAATCCATAATGGTTAAGTTGAGGAGTTACTAAGTGCACAAGTACTTAGTGCATTCTGATTAACTAGATAAGAAAACTTTTGTCAAAAGCCATTGTTCCCCCAAATTAGAGGGTATTACCCTTCTAATGAAGGATTATTATTTTAATGAAAGATTAATGAGGGACAACTACTGTCCTTCAAAGAAAGAAACAGCAGCAGAAATTGGTATTTCACATTCAATCAATTTCAAGTGTGCAACTGCTTTTGTCATTCTGTTAAGGTCAATACAAGTCAGACACCATGTTTGCAATCTTCACTTAGATGATATAAGGCACGCAAAAGCAGCTGATGTTAAACTTTACCATCACTGCCCTTAAAGAGCAGCAAGCTGAGACATGGATATGTAAAAGAAAATAATTTTGCAAGGTCTGAGTTTTTCTTCCTTGCTCTAATAACACCCTGGTTTCCATACAATTATCGATAGTAGGGTAACAGCTTTTCTCGGTTCCATGCTTCAGAAGGCTGCACCTTGGAATACTATCTTAAACAGAAAGAATTCTTTTGATGTCAAGAGTGTGGTTAAAATTGGTTTTCATAAATACATGCTATATTATACATTTGCTAGATCTTCTAAATAACTGCAGGTACAATTTGTGATAGATTTGTTATTTCTGTTCGATTATGATTACACCAGCAACTGCATGTCAGAGAATTTATGTTTGCTGCCTGAATCTGTTGTTTGAGCTGCATTAGCTGAAAGAAGCTGAAGTGCAAAAAATCTGATGCCTTTGACCTAACTCCTTGCTTTCAGATGGACTTAGTCTTTAACTACCCTTCACAAATCTGTCAAATACTAGGCAAGGAGATTTACAGCCTTAGAAATATATTTTCTCAACCATGCATTGTCAGAGCTGACAAGTAACTTAGTATTTCTTTAGTCCTATATTCCATTTTGGATGTTTACTATAGGATTATATAACCTCTTTTATTCTATTTCACATAAATACATTTTCTGGCCTAGCTTAGAATCCCACTGGCACATATTTTGCTGAGTTATTGTGACTCATGTTCCATTATTCCCAAATTATGTGTCAAAAGATTATGGTCAAAGTTTATCCCTAAAAGCAGATGAGCACAGACTGCAAAATTTTATGACAGGAGTCCTTGCTGGTATTGGTTGAATGAACTATATTCTAAAGCCAATGGTTTGATGCTTATGGGCTTTGTTGCTTCCATGATGGGATTAGTGAACTGATAAATAAATCACCCTTTGGTGGATTATGACGTGGTCTCAAATTCACTCCAGAGTTCTCAGCTCCACCTCCCAAGCTGCACAGGAGGATGAGAAATGGGGGTTGGGGCTGGTTCACCGCATGTTGTCTCTGCTGCTCCTTCTTTCTCAGGGTGACGACTCCTCAGACTTCCCCTGTTCTATTGTGGGGCCCCTCCCATGGGAGACAGGCCTCCATGAACTTCTCCTATGTTAGCCCTTTTTCCTACATGAGCCCTTTTTCCTATGTGAAAAACACAGTTCGCTGTCTTGGGAAAATGGAAATAAATAAAATGAAAATAAAAAAAGACAATAGGAGACAAACATAAAGTAAAGGGTTAAAAAGGTCGGGTGCTTGGCAGGTTGCCAAGAGCACAGGCTGCTTCGGGAACCTCCCTTTAAATACATTTTACAACACATCCACCTGTTGCATATTCATACTCCTCATGTATATTCATAGTCCTCATGTATATTCAAATGTCTTCTGAGAACTGTTTAGCATGGCCACTCCTTGGGTCTGCCTTTTTAGAGTATGCATGTTTCTTGGCTTGTGGTTTTACTCCTCTTCTTATCCCTTTTGATTTGGATGGTGGTTCTGGCCTTTGGCCGCAGGTGAGTGTTGATAATTGTTGTATCAGCTTGCAGGGTCCCCATCACATGTTCACAGGTTGTTATCTTAGCTAAGCAAGTAGTTTAAGCGTACTATTTCTAAAAAACTTCAGTCTAACTTTTATTACTACCATAGATTATATCCAAATAACAATGCTATTTTAACATGATGTATATAGCATTTATCCCAATACTTGCAGAGAGCCAACAACATGTCATGCATTTATAACATCCTATGTTAGTCTTTCCTATATGCTGTGGTTCCTTATGAACTATTCCAGTGCAGGTCCCTTCCACAGAGTGCAGTCCTTCAGGGACAGACTGCTCCAGTCTGGTTCCACCACAGATCACAGTCCTGACAGGTCCTGCAGGAGCCTGGTTTGGCATGGGCTTAGCATGGCAACACAAACTGCTTTGAGCATCCCTCTGCTCTGGCATGGGGTCCTCCACAGCCTGCAAGTGGATCTCTGGTCCACTGTGGACCTCCATGAGCTGCAGGAGCACAGCTGTCTCACCATGGTCTGCATCAAGGGCTGCAGGGAAATCTCTGCCACAGATCCTGGAGCACCTCCTTCTCCTCCTTCACTGCTCTGCAGAGTTGCTGCTCTCACTTATTCTCACTCGTCTTGTCTTTGGCTTCAATTTGCTCCTGTGATGTGAATTCTTTCCCCTTCTTAACTATGTCATTCCAGAGGTGCTTCCATTGTCAGCAAGGCTCAGCCTTGGCCAGCAATGGATCTCTTGGAACCATCTGGCACTGACTCTGTCACACACCGGGGAAGCTTTTGGCAGCTTCTTGCAGTAGGCACTCCTGTAGCCCCCATTCCCAGTGCCAAAACCTAGCCATGAAAACCCATTTCACAAATTAAAACAATGACAGACACATTCTGTGTTCTTCTTTGCATGGGATCAGTTAACTCAAAGCTCCTGCATTTCAAACCCCTTTTCCTGTTAAATTTAAGATGGCTGGAGAATGTTCAGGATAAAATCTAGATCTGTGTTTTATCATTTAACATACATTATACTTCTATTTGTATTTTTCATCATAGAAGAGGGCAGGGAAGAGATAAATGGTAAAAGAATTATGTGAGAGTCATTATTATCAGGAAATTAGTCTGGGTTTCATCACTGATTCACAATTTCTCTGACTTACCATTTCAGTGGATTAACTGCTCAAATCAAATTGAATGATAAATGCAGTCTAATATAAACTGCAGAACACATAATTTTTAAATTTTTCTGCATTTCAATCTTTTACAGATCTTTATCCCAAAATAGACCAACTTCATTTTCCTTGTTTATGAGATTGAGAACAAGGCTGTGGAAACTATAAATAACAGCAACAACTGTTGGTAGATGATGTGGTTTTATCCATCTTGCAAACAATCTCCAATGTCAATTTTTGAAATAATTAAACTACAGTCTAAAAACAGGCTGCACTCTCTTTGAATCTAGAATCTGAAAACACAGATAAGTGTTGGCTATGATTGTCTACAGATGTCTGTCATCTTATTTTCTCATGCATCAGTGTAATTAATAAGCCAGCCTATGATTTAAAAACCATGCAACCTTTGAGTCAAATAAAAACCTTAAATCCTTTTCACGAAATGTAACTTCTACCATATGTATTTTTAAAAGGACACATTGGATATAAAATTACTACAGCTTAAAGTACTGCAAAAGATGGGTAGTCCATATGGATACTGACTTACACATATCACATTCAACAGCTAAGTGCACTTCAATATCACCATAAGTCACATCAGAGTGCTATTTCAAGCACTCTGTTTTTCCCCCTGGCAGAACATCTCACTCCACGGTATGGAGCTCAGGAAATGTTTTTTATTTAAGATATAGCAAGCTCCTGTTATGACCTAGTTCTGACAAGTTACCTGAGTTACTGATCTTTTGACAAAGGCAGGAAATGAGACACACAAGCTAAGGTCAGTGTTCCCATATTCCACACACTGTCCAAAAGGTCTCATAAGACATGAATATGTCTTGGACATAGTACAACTGTACAATAAACAGATGAAAGAATGAACAGAGACAAAAATACTCTATTTGTGGTTTCTTTAGGAGGAGTACTACTTAAATGAGTTACAAGCTGTCACGATTCTGCAGCTTCACTCAGCTTCAGCCAGGCTATGGGACAGGAATAATTCTCTTTATTAAATGCATCTCTTTTGAATGCTTTTTGAGTGACTGGTTTCATGCAAGTACACAGGATAGTTCTTCTCTAGGAATTTTGTCTATTTGTCACTAAACTTCTGTTATTAGAACAGGAGACCTGACCCCATATACTTATTTTTATTACAGTAATGTCATGATTATAAGCTGCACCTTTTTCATTGAAGAATCCAGCCTACCCCAGTAGTGTGGCTAATCATCAGCTGCGGCTTATTTATGGACAAATTCCAGTGAAATGCCAACCCAGAAGTGAGAGCCGGCCAGGGAGGGCGCCTGGGGCTGCCTTTAAAGGCTTGGCTGGTCTGTGAAAACTGTTTGCAACTTGAGCACCTGACACCAAACCCCGTGCTGGCACGATTCTGTTACTAACTTGTTACTTTGTCGCACATGGATCCTCACTTTTAAAAAAAAAAAAAAAGTGCAGCTTATATTCAGGTGCGGCTTATATATGGACAAATCCTATGGTCTACCCGGCTACAGGGAGGTGTGGCTTATAATCATGTGCGGCTTATAATTGTGAAATTACTGTAATTAAGCATTCAGAAATATTCATTATTCAAAGATTTTCAATATTCAGAGCCTGGACAACAGGCTCTGGGCAGCACTCCTTGAGCCAGGGGGTTGGACGGGGTGATGTCCAGAAGCACTTTCCAACCTCAAACATTCTGTGAAAGTTCAGTGTCTTTCCATGCTGAGCTGCATGCAGCCTGTTGGCTACAGGGGCATTCCTTCACACAAGTGCAAGGTTATTTTGTCAAGTGCTTTCTAAGAGCAGATATTCTCTTGTATACCCTCTTTACAGCTCTTCACTCTCAAGAAACAAATTGCTTTTCTTCTGTCTGCTCACAGAGAAAGAGAATCCCTCTTGATTCTGCTTGTGCCATTTCACAGTGTCCTGTCAATGGGACAAATTGCCATGCCTTTTTTTCTTTCTCCCCTTCATGCCAGTTCTCAAGGTCTTTGAAATCCTTTTCTTTTACCAAAGTAGTACAGCAAACATTGCCAGTAATGCAATCTTCAGTCTCTGAACTCTCTTTTCATTTCCCTAGAATGCTCAGCAATTCTTACCTATTACAAGAAAGGAAGGCTTGCCATTTCCACTGCTGGCAGCATTATTAAAAAAAAAAAAGGGTTCCAGAAAACATTTGGCTCTCTTCTTGTACTTATTTTTTCTTGCAAACTTTTGTTCCGTTTAATTGTTTAGACTCAATTTTTAACCCTACTGCACTCTTGGTACAAGGCAGTTACTATAATAAAGGGAAGATGAGAAGGATATTAATGTCAGATTCCTGCTGTCCTCATGGAACAGCTGTTTTTGTTCCTGTGCCCCATGGGATGGATGTTGGCTGTAGACACTGCTACTGAGAAGGTGAAGTACAGTGAGGTGATGTGCAGGAGCAGTGCTAAGCTCAGTGTGGTGACCAAAGGCACTTCAGAGGCACTGGCAATAGACACAACTCACAAGCTGCCCACACAGCCAAGTAAAATCTATGACAGAGAGGAATAGATGTGGCAAAACTTTTTGGTCTGGTTTTTAAAGGGAAAACTGAAATCACGCTTCCATAAACTTGAGATATAAACCAAAAAAGGGATATTACTGTGAACTGGAGAAAGTCTTTCCACCCAGAATTCTTTTGGCTAAGAATTGTAGATGATTCTTAAAATGGCCCTGTTTTGAAGGGGCCTGAAGGAAAAGGAAAAATAATAACATTAATAACATTATTAGCAACAATAATTCATTGTTATTAATATAATTATAATAACTACTATTTTTTTCTTGTTGAAATTTGCTTGTCTTCCATTAATTTTCAGGTGCTAGTTTTAAATTGAACCTTAAAAAAACCCAAATACAACTAAAACAGGGAAAGGAAAAAAAAAAGAAAATTGAAATCCATGAGGTCATTGCAACAAAAGCAGAGGCCATCTTTGCATTAACTGTAGGACTAAAAGCAATGATTTCTGTCCCTGCATTTGATTTAGTGTATAATGCTAGCCAGGTCATTTAATGTGTTTTTGTTTCCCAACCTTTGAGTAAGACTAGTAGAATTTTGTGAGGGATAATATATTTCTCCATTGAAATCTTTAGATATGACAGGCTATTGCACTGAAGTAACTACTTATGGGACCACACAAAATTAAAATGCAACACTGAAAGGCATATCCTTTGGGCTGTGTTTTTTTTTATCATCTAAAAAATTCAGTTTACATATTTATGGTAAGAGTGTTGCCTTCTGCATCTTGGAGTTTTAACTTGATTGCAAAGGAGAAGGAGCATTTGAGGAAAAACTTAAGTAGAAATTAAATTTAGGAAAATATATCTTATTACTTAAATTAGTATCTTTCTGGGGGTTTATGCTCAACGATGTAAAATATTATGTGGGATGTAGGTCAGAAAACTTTGCAACTCAAAAAACTCAATCCCTTCTGTCACTCAGCACTGACAGTGGGTGGATTAATATCAGTCAATGCCTAACTGGGCTCAGAACATCATGTGCATGAACAGTTGCCACTAGCTGATGGAAACAAGGCCAAGAGTTTAAGCCAGGAAAAAGCCTTTTGAAAGCTCTTGGCTAGTTCTCTGTTCCATCCATTGACAGCTACTAATTCTGTGCTACAAAAATAAATATTTGCCAAAGCAGAGACTGTTGGTGTTGCATGGAACCTTTAAATAACAAGCAGCAGCAAGATCTTTCCAAGCCACTGGTGAGCAACAGCTCTTACCAGCTGCAAACTGTCACAAAGTCAGGACTATCTTGCAGCCTCAAAGGGACAACAAGTAGTCAAAAATTATTTTAGAAATTTTCCCCTAGGGATCATGTTGACCTAAATTTGCCATCAAGAGAGTTGTGTTTCCCAGCCGCCTACAACTGCCTGCTTGTGGCATGTGATTCTGTTACTAATTTGTTGCTTTGTTACACATGGATCCTCACTTAAAAAAAAAAAAAAAAAAAAGTGCGGCTTATATTCAGGCGCGGCTTATATATGTGCAAATCCCGTGGTCTACCCGGCTACCGGGAGGTGCGGCTTATAATCATTGTGGCTTATAATTGTGAAATTACTGTAAAAATGCAGCTTTAGAATCGTCAAAACATTGAGTGCTTCTTCACTTTACAACACCTGGAGAATGAGCTGGGGCTGATCTGGACCTCTGTTATTTGGCTGTGTGGTGAGAAAGGGCCGGGAGCAGGAGCCCCTATTGTGGGGACTTCATGTGATCAAGGGGTATGACCGGTACAGATGACTTCCCAGACAGTCCTACAATTGCAAGAAATGCCTTGAAGAGAGAATTAAGACCTTTAAATCCTGAGTGGAGAAAATTACCTGCTCAGAGCATTTTATAAATCTCTGAAACCCTCTAAAATGAAAAGCCAGGATTTAAAACATTTTTCTTCTATGTATTTAGCTGGCGAGGCTGGTAAATTGAGGTTATGTTTAGCTGAAGTCCAGCCTCTAAATCAGTAAAAATTCTCTCTTCTGGAGACATTGTTCAATGGTATTCTGTATTTGAGAAGCAGCATATGCATTTGGGTTTATGGCTGGCAAGTTAAGCTGTGTGAATGTGCCTAAAAAAGAGTATTCCCAATGATGGCTGTGTCTGTGCCCAAGATCAGTGTTCCAACCTCTGTATCTGTAAGAGACCCTGTCATTCCACCATGAGCCATAAATTAAATTATTTTTGTAGCTTGACTACTAAACCCACCTCAAATTTTCTCATGTTTTTACCATTCATTTAGCACAATGAACCAGAGAAATTTGCTAAAGGAATCTAAGGTCTTCTCAGTGGCCCTACACAATCCTGTCTAGCAGGACAGATCAATGAAAGCAGTCTAGTCTCTTTGTGTGAGCTGATACACTTTCCAACTAATTTTAAGCAATTTCTAAATATTGCAGAACATTGATGATGAAAAACGAAAAGAAAAGAAAAGAAAAGAAAAGAAAAGAAAAGAAAAGAAAAGAAAAGAAAAGAAAAAAAGAAAAGAAAAGAAAAAAAAAAGAAAAATGCAACATCCCCTGAAATGTTGCGTAAATTCTACATGTCATCAACCAGATAAACTTGTTCATTACAAAAAAGTATCTTGGTAGTGAACACAGAGACAAACTTGCATGTAGGAAATTTATTAAAATTTAATTACAGTAATTTCATGGTTATAAGCCGCACCTTTTTCATTGAAGAATCCAGCCTACCCCAGTAGTGCAGCTAATCATCAGGTGCGGTTTATTTATGGACAAATCCCAGTGAAATGCCAACCTGGAAGTGAGAGCCGGCCGGGGAGGGCACCTGAGGCTGCCTTTAAAGGCTTGGCTGGTCTATGAAAACTGTTTGCAACTTGAGCACCTGACACCAAACCCTGCTCTGGCGCGATTCTGTTACTAACTCATTACTTACTCACATATGGATCCTTGCTTAAAAAAAAAAAAAAAAAAAAAAAAAAGCGGCTTATATTCAGGTGCGGCTTATATATGGACAAATCCCGTTGTCTACCTGGATCTGCGGCTTATAATCAGGTGCGGCTTATAATTGTGAAATTACTGTAATTATGTGACATGCACTCTTAGGTACTACTTTATAATTTTACATCTACTGAGTTGAAAACTCAATCACTACTGCAAAAAAGAAGTGATTTAATAATATACACTTCTATATTTATACACTGATCTAATTTTTATATAAATAATCAGACAAGAATATTAATAAGAGCAATAATTAGTAGATTTGTTACTTTAAGATTAAAAGGTGTTGGCAACACTCCCAATACTAAGGCACCTCTTTAGCGACTGAGAGAAGCTGTTTGAAGTGCAGAGCGAACACAGTGATTTCCACACCAGAGCAATGTTATTCCCCCAGTACAGGCACCTATTAATTCTAGGCTTCTTTCCTAAATGATTTGGTTTCTTTGTTTTCTCTGGGAAACTTGCACAGCTGGTCATGCAAGAGAAGATCTAACATACCTTATTTTGAAGTTCCTTTTACAATTGTACCACTTTTTCACAGTCCTGTTATCTTTCTTGTATCTATTGATACCACTAACATAGAATTGGCACCGCTGTATATCTTTCATCACCTTCAGCCAAATATTATACTTTTAAATAAATGGATTTTTGTACCCTAACCTAGTTTGTCTTGCATGTGGTATATAATATTATTATATCAAGGTGAAGTTTAGTTTAAATTGAAGAAAGATGTCCAAGTCTGATTTCATTAAAGCTGAATAAAAAGGTCTTCTACCTCCATGCTGACAGGAAGCTTAAATGCACCTTGCAAAAATTTAGAGAGAGATAACTAGGAATTTTGAAAAAGCCTTGAACTGACTGCTTGTTTTGAAATAAAAATGCTGCAATGTCATTGACCTTTTTTTCCCTGCCTTACATTTCTGCACTCTTACCTTTTTTACAGTGTATGTTCTACTTTTTCCTTTCCAGGGATTGTCATTGGGGTTTTTTGTTTGTTTGTTTTGGTTTCTCTTCCACTGCAATAGTTGGCATGTTCCTTAAATTAGACCCTTTTAAATCATAAAAGTGACTTTTAAAACATCTATTCCTAATACAAGCTCTGAGATTTTTTTTTGCTTTCTTGCATGGAATCACAGTTTCTTTCCACTAAGAGGTTCAAATTATTGTCATCTTTATTTCTTCTTTGTTCTAAAAACATGTCTAGCGATGTGCTAACTAGTAATGCTATTGCAAGCTTCTCCTCTCTTCTGAATTTACACTTATATTTCTAGATTAATTTTAATTTTTAAGTCACTCTTATTTTTTCTCTCTCTGAAACATACTCTGCTGAACTAATTCTTGGTAGGACTTGGTAGGAGTGCTTCTTTTCTGACCTTGCTAAGCTTGGCTGATTTAAGTTACTTCTCTACTACAAATAGGGTAGAAATTGAAAGATGAGTTGATGAGTTTTTTACAGGGTAAATAATGAAAAATCATTATTATATTAGAACAATGAAGATTTGTTTTGTCTTATGAAAGTATTACTGAAAAAGAAAAAAAAAAAAGAGTTGGATTCAATTGGTAAGTGTCAAATACTTCCAGTACTAGCCACAAATCCCTAAGCAGTCCATGAATGCCTAATATTTACAAGCACAAAATTCACAGGAGTGTTATGTTGGAATTTTTCCTTCTGCTGTAATGAGCTAATTATAATCAAATTAATGTGCTCTGTAACTTGAATAGTGCTGATGCATTACAAATGAGGAGCAGTGGCAGAACAGTGGTTTGCCTTACATTAGCATGCCAGGGTGTTGTGCACCATGTTGCCTCACCCATTCACAACCTCGTAGCTAGAGATTTATTTTGACCCTTTTGTGTCCTTTACAAAACTGTGACTTTAGAGTAAGTTATGATCTTGAAAAAGCACCAGTAGTTATGGATTGCTGCTCAACTTGTCAAAACAACTCAAGGCAAATGAAGCCTAACCATAGTGAAATATTGGTCTGCTGCTTCACACTACAAGCCTATATATAACCACAGATGAAAACTGGAAAATGATAATTGAATGCCAGAGTTTTGTCCTGTTACACAAAGTTCAGAGATGGTGTCTCCAACACAGGCTTCAGTATCTTTAGCAGGACAGGACCTTGATTAATGCCTTGTCAAGATACTCTGTGTTTTTTAACTATCATTGAATTAGGCGAATTAGGTTTCTGTGTCTGAAACTTAAAAGCCTAAAGTTCTTTTTTTTTTTTGGCTATCACTTAACCAAGACCTGCTTCCAAATTACTCTACAATTGGTTCAGTCCTGTTGCTATTACTTTATGCTTCAACTCTTGGATTCACAAATTCACGGATGTTTCTTCACCTTTTATCACATCTGGAGTATGTTTTAAAAATATTCTTAGAATATGAATTCCACAGAGCTTGGTCATACCTTACAGTCACATAATAAAGCATTTTTTAGGACAAATTTGTAGCATTATCTCCTCTCTGATGAATTCTGGATAAAAGACATTTCCCCAGGAATATACCAATGGTTATTTGTGGCTAATATCTCAGTAAAAAAAATAATGTTCATAATAAAATAATTACTGTACTGGAATTAAAATATTACTGTGCTGAAATTCAGGCTTATCCTCACCTGATATATTTAACATGTGAAAAATACTTCCTGTGGGCACTGAGGGCTAGAAGCCCTAAAAATTTCTTGAAACTGAAGTGTCTCACAATTGAGACAGTCCAAGTTAAATTCTACAGCGTTTCTCACAGCTGTGAATCTGTCTGTGAATGCCAAGTAGATCTCTTACATATTCGATATTTTTTTGTTCCATAAGAGCATTTCACACCTTAATGAAAACAGTGTGCCAATTAAAAAGCATAGTATCAGTTGTATTTGCATTTACATTCTGAGGCATTAATTAAGACAAAAAAAATAAAAGGAAACTGAGCTCTACTAAGATTATGTTTTGACAGCACTGTCTATCCTGATCTATTTTATGAAGACAATCTATTCCAGGAGACTGAAACAGAAATAAGGTAACAAATTTTTTCAAATATACGAAAGAAATTTATTCCTCCACTGTTTTACTGCTTACTACCTTGCATCTCTTGTCTTGCAGTCAGATTTCAGAGAGGGAGACAAACATTTAAAGCCTTTACTAAGCATGCTGAAGGTCTCTATGAGAAAACAGCTGAAGTGAGAAGGTGTTTGGATGGAAAGAACAGTCCCACATCCACAATGGGGCTGAAACCTTATCAAAGTTCAGTCCTACCAGTTAGAGAAATTATATCCTGCACTACAGTGAGTCTTAGATCATTTCACACCTGTCTGTGTAGCTCATATTCAAAAAGAAATAACAAATATTGATTCAGTGAAACATTTGGGACTAGTGCCTACACCTTTGAAAATATGTTAAGTTGAACTCTATTAGGAAAAAGTAATGCTCTTTGAGTGCTCCATTGTGTAAAGCTATAGTTTCCAGACCATAAGAAAGTACCATGGCATTTCCTCCATGCACATACTTTTGTTGCTCAGGGTAAATTATCAACTTAGAGAAGAGGATAAAGTGGAAGAAAGATGGTACAGTAATTTCACGATTAGAGGCCGCACCCTTTTCATTGAAGAATCCAGCCTACCCCAGCAGTGCGGCTTATATTCAGGTGCGGCTTATCTATGGGCAAATCCCAGCGACATGCCAACCTGGAAGGGAGAGCCGGCTGGGGAGGGCACCTGGGGCTGCCTTTAAAGGCTTCGTTGGTCTATGAAAATTGTTGCAACTTGAGCACCTGATACCAAACCCAGCTGTCAGCGATTCTGTTACTAATTTTTTACTTTGTTACACATGGATCTTCACTAAAAAAAAATAATAAAAAAAAAAGTGCGGCTTATATATTCAGGTGCGGCTTATATATGGACAGATCCCGTGGTCTACCCAGCTACTGGGAGGTGCAGTTTCAGGTGTGGCTTATAATTGTGAAATTACTGTATTTCCTCCTTTCATATCAATGGAGTATCAGGAAACCAGTGAAAAACAAGAGTTGCTGCTGCTCTGCAAATAGTGCAGAACCAGAATCCTCCCATTTGCTGGAGGATATCATCAGCAGTTGAACAGACTCAAAGCGTCACCTTTTTCACTACTGCAAGCCAACTGCAGACACCAAAGACAGATTTCCATCAGTTTGCTGTGCCAAATCAAGAAAAATTTCTAAGAGGGAGTGATTATGTTAACGAGCGGTTGTTTACTTAGCTGCTGTTGATTCTGGCAGTAAGGAATTTAATCCTGCTCTGAAATGACTGCACAGCAATCCAACAGAAACACAACCAGCCACAACCAAGAGCAGCACTACACAATCTTAGGTTAAAGTTGTGGTGTTCAGCCACAGAACACCAAAGTTATTGTCCATGATGATGATATGTAAGGTCCTGAACATCCACTGATTTCAGGAGAGTCAGGATTTTAGCCAGAGCTGTAGCTTCACACAAAGCAGTTGTGTCTCTTCAAAGGTACAACATGTCTCAAAGAAAGGGATGTTAACTCACAGAAAAAACATTGAAAGGGTTTTTTTTAAGTTGCCTAATAAAATCTCTGCCTGGAACAGGCCCAATTAAATCAGTTGGCCCAGGGTCTTGTCCATTAAAACACTGATTGTTTCCAAAGATGGAAACTTCCTAATCAGTCTGGACAACCTGTTTCAGAGTTCACCTACCCTCATAGTAAAAAAGGAAATTTCAAATTGCCAGATAAAAATTTTCGGCCTCCAGAAACTATCTTCACTACCAGCACCAGCCCACCAGAGGTGCCCACAAGTAGATACAGCTTCTAGAAAATGTCCCTTGGTGTTCAAGCCTGGAAACCACTGTGAACAACTGCTAGTTAGTTTTCTGGAACATCAGCCTCCAAATTACTTGGTTAATAATGAGGAATAGGAAATTAAGGTGGATATTATGATGGAGGAAAATTCTCTCGTGTTCTCATAGGGTTTTTCTGAATCATTTATGATAAAGTTAGAGCAAAAGCTTTGCAACTTAATGGAAAAGAAACAACAACCTGTTTTGAAAACCGCTACTTCTTTTTCTCCCTCATTCTATGATTTCTGAGAGATTCAGATGATTTTGTAAAGTTAAAAATATTTAAATATTTAGAGAAAATTATCGCTGTTTCTATGTGCCTTCCAGAACAGAAATCCCAGAATATGAATGCACTTTCCTGCATGAAGGAAGTTTTTCATTGTTCATGTTGTTCAGTTGATAGATGACATCTGGGGAAAATCCATTCTGTCTGACACTGGTTGGACCAAATGTCTCTTGAAATCATTAGGTAATGATATACACATGGAAGTATGATTGTTTTTAAAGATAAAATCTTGGAGACAAGGAAGACTATTAAAAAACACCTTTTAGGGATTTCCTAATCCAGTAATATTTTTAGGTGCTCATTGAAAGGCCAAAAAGGATAATTTTGTGCTACAATGTAATTTGCTGCAGAACAGCTCTGAAAACAGAGCCATTCACCTGTTTTGGTGCGACATAGTGCTGAACTAAAAATTTCTGCTGAGAACTAGACTTCTTTTGTCACCATTCTCCATTAATGCATACAGTGTCTGCAGCAGTGCCTGCTCCCAGCCATGCAAATTCCTTTCTTGTGTCACACTGAAATCTGTGGGATTGTGGTTGGGAAAAGTAGAGCTGATGGCTGGCAGGTCACCATATCTGTCTCTATCACAAAACTGAAGAAAGAGCAAGCACTTTGCAACTTTTGCTAATTCCTTTGGTAGCGTTTCATTTTTTAAAATAAATGAGAACTATACTTGGCCCGCTACTGAAATATTAATAGCATCTGAAGGGTGAACCCCCCCACCATCACAGTCCTAAATCACTATATAGAAAGTTTTTTTGTTAAGGGTTTCTAAAATATGGGGAGAGAGGATCAAGAAAATTTTTTTTTCCCATTCTTTGCTTGAATGCACAGATTGTTTGCCATGTACTCAAGACACACTGTAGAAAACTGTGCCATTACAGCTCATTAGTGAATTGAACAAGGAAGTCAATATTGTAATTTGCCCATCCTTTAGTGAATTATTCTCACATGACTACAGTAGTATCTTCTCCAGTTCTGACCCCATCATAACCCTTGCTGGGAGAACACTGACAATGGAATTTTAAAAAGCTTTTTCCAGCATATGATTTAGTTGTAGGATGAGGAAGTTTTCTATTCTAGTGTTACAAAAGCTGAATTCCAGATTGTGTGCACTCTATTGTTGTCTAATTTGCACTTCCTGCATGAATGAAAGCACTTGGCCTTCAGTCCTCCATCTCCCAGTCTACCTGGGAGTGCACACAGAGAAGAGCAGTGCACGCCCCGGAGCATCTTTTTGCTGTAGCACATGATTAGGTGGAAATCAAGTAATGTCTGACAGCCTGTTTTTTATCATTCTTTTGACAGATTGGAGAAACATCTACCTTAGCTGTAGAGCCTTCAGAATAATTAAATTCCTCCTGAGTCAATTCTCTGTTTTTCAGTAACTCTGGACAAAACGATAATAAAGTTTCAAGGACTCAGTGTGCAAAAACCACATCAACAATAGGATGGTGTATAGCACTGGAATAACTTGATGACATCAATAGAGTAGCACAAATCAGTGACAATAGGGCAAGACTCATTGCTGATTGCATGGAAGAAAGTGACTTGAAAAGCACAAAAAATTTACTGTTAGTGCTTAGAAGGTGCTTGGAGGCTATTCAATAATTTGAAGAATATAGATTTCATTAATAAGTTTAAAGTGCATTAAAGATCTTAGCATAGATTTATAACCATTGATTAAGACATCATCCTTCTTGAAGTGAACTTACTGGTAATTTATGCATAGTGTATGTCAAAATGAAAATTTACATTTAGAAAGACTGAATGCTTTGTAACAATCAAATAAATAGACTCTCCATATGGCTAAGAATCTATGGAAAAATTGAAAATCCCTTTTCTACAGATGTGTCTACTCTGATTAAGGACGGAGAATTGATAGTCTGTAAGGAAAAGAAAGAGTATCTGCAAAAAAACAACAAGATAAATCTCAAAGCTCAAAACAGGTATTTTCTTTCTATTCTAATTCTGGACAAGATGAATTGGTATTTAATTAATTTTTTTCCATTTTTGTATTTAGAAGTAATTACTCTTGAGATATCTTTATGTTATGCTGTAACCTCAGAGATGTGCACAGCATGAACAGGCATGAACTGTGCAGAATTTTTCTGTGCTTCTCTATTCTCATTGGTGGGCTCCTCATGAATCTAGGCAGGTCTAAACTCACAAGAAAAAACTGAATTTTTCCTTCTCCTTTTCCTCTGATTTCACTGTAAAGGAGTGGTGATTCTGTCTGTATTCTTGAGAAGGTAATGTTGATGATAAAATTATAATTTCGCAATAGATTCCCCATGAATGATCTTTTGCATCATATTCAGCTGCACTTAAAATGGGCACAGAAGTGTGCAAAATTGCTTCATACACAAGAAAGTAAGATGCTGTGTTGTGCATTTATTCCTAATGGTGGAAATTGTTGCTGAAAGAGGAGGAAAAAGTTAAGGTATTTTTTTTTCCTGTGGTTTCATTGTGACCTGCACTTCGTATATTATGTTCATTTGAGATCATAGCTTGTGAGACCTTGTTCACCTCAATGGCAAAAACTAGACGCAGAAAGGAATATTTTCCATAGGGTCTACTCCTAACACAAGCATAAATATGAACAAGTCCTTACTCTGGTTAGTGGATCAAAAATTGCATCCTAATAGAGACCAGCTAGAAATACCCATTATATTGCCAAATTGCACAAGTATATTGAAGCTGAGTTAAAAAAAACAAAACCAAAAAACCAAAACCAACTTTCCTAATTTTTGAGATAGCTCCAATACAGAGAGAAAAATTCAACTGCTGCAGAAAGCAGGTCTATATCTTCCTGATTTGGTTAGGATTTAAAATCAACTTTTTCTCTTTAAAAAATTAAACTTTTCATGACCAAACTTAAAATCCAAGCCCAGACTAGTTTTCTTATTAATACAAGATGACAGCTGTCAGTGATGCTTATGAGCAGGAAACATACTTTGGGAAATATTTTTGTCTTACTTGAAAAATTTCCCCTTAGCTTATAAAATTCTCAAGATCATGAAATGTTGGAAAAAATTATAAATTACATTTGACAGCAAGGGCAAAAAGAAGGCACATAATCATGTAGCACGCTATTTTTTTTATATATATATATATTCCAGAAATAGGTGTCTGAACTTTTACTCACTCATTTGTGTGGCCCTCAAATTCAGCAGCCTGTGTTTGTGTTAACCACATGTAGATAAAAGTTATCCTTTTTCTGACCTGTGCTGGGTATATGGCAATTTGCTGTTGTATTTGCCCATAGAAAACAAAAGGTGGTATAAACAAACTGGTGCTGTACAATGTTCTCTAAGGACAAGTATAGTCACAAAAAACCAGTAGTGATGAATAGCTGAATGCTGTATTTTCTGAAGGCATTTTACCTGTTAAAGCTGAATCATGGTAACCTTAGTACAGAGAAAAACATAACCGCATTTTCCTTCTTTTAAAACTGCTCCAGGAAGATAAATATGTGAAAAAAAGCCCAAAGCAAAAAACGAACAAAATGAAAATAATTGCATGGTATTAACAAACAAATTGCCAGTCCTCTTACAGGAAAACATCCCTCTGCTAAAAATGAATGCATTGGGGTTCAACGAGGCTTTTATGCTTGAACAATAAACATCTGTCTGATTTCCCTGAGCTTTGGCCATTGCCAAGTGTTTCTACAACTAGGTCCTCAATAAGCCCTCCTTCTGAACTACTTGAGTGAAGACAAAACAATACCTTAATGACAGTGTAAGTTTTTCTTGCCAGTTTTGAGAACAAGCAGCATCAACAAGAGAGGAAAGAAAATGGACCTCCTGCTGCAAGGTGTGTTATCACCAGTAACAAAAGGCTTTAACTCTAGTTACAAAAGGATTAAGTAGTAATTTTCATCTATGTTTGGATGAATACCTGTGCTGATGTGGTCAAAGAGATGCAGAGGACTCCTCTCACTCTCTGGAAATGCTTAGGACACTAAATGGGCTCCTTGTTTCTCCTGGTGCTCTGCCCTATGTGTGTCCCATCAGCATGGAAGCAAAGGTGTGCATCTCTGGTGTGAGGGGGCTGCTGCTGCAGAATGTTGCCTGCCATGCACTTTGATGATTTACATTTCCCTTTATATATTCCAATGAAAATTGTAAAACATTGCCAAAAAAAAAAAAAAAAAAACAGCGAAGTGGCAGCATGCTACTCTGCATGATCAGCCTGTGGGAGAAGAGATGAACTGTGGTTTTTACTGCATTAGCCTATTTTTTATTCAGTGTAGTGTTCCTATGGAATACACTGTTTGTTTTTGTTTGATATAGCTCTGTATACAAAACCAGTAAGTTTTATTTTCATATGCATTCATCACTGATTTCATTGTCTGTAGATATCAGAGAACAGCCAAGCTTAAATACATTTGAAATATTTAAGTTCTATACCCAGTCATGCTCTTGGTATTTGCTCTTATGAAAGAATCCTACATTCATATAATTAGCTCAATAGGCTCAAGTAACACTTTGAAGGAGCAGGTATTGCTGTGTAATATTTAATGGAGATTTTTTTTGAGCATTTGTGTGAAGATCTTGTGCTGTCCTAGGGTTGAGTTAACTAGGGAGCACATTTCTACATAAGCCTACACACACAGGCATGAACTGAAGGCAACACAAGAAAAAGAAATATAAATATTTTGACTTTCTCCTAAACCAGACAGTCCTTTGAATGGAGAAAAATAAGTAAACGTTGCTGAAAATTTTTATTTTAGGTACTGCAATGTTGACTATGAAGGATACTGGGCCAAAATTGGCAAACAACCAAGATTTTATGGTTCTAGGAAAAAAATGTACCAAAATGAAGGCAGCAATGCATTTCCAGACAACAGACAGTTTGCTATCTGAATTACTCTTGAAGAATGTGGTTCCACACTGTTTTCCTGAGCAGAAAAGCTGTCTCAATAAATTTCTCTCTTTCACAACAGACCTGATTTTCACCCTCTACCATACCAAAGCACACTCTTCACCCATCCATGATGAATAAACTGGAGAATATTGATGGGAATGAGAACCAGTGCTTTTCTTACAATGTGGGCAAATTTCCTAGAGTGTAGGCAAATAAGATGTATTAAGAAACTAAAAATTTATTTTCAGCTTGCAATATTTGTAAAAATAAAATTTGGTGTGGCTGTGGGATATGAACTACAGATCTAGTCTGATTTACCTGCCTAAAGCCATAAAAGAGTAAAACAGTAACAGGACAGGGTTACCAGCCAAGGGACTGCAGTCGCATCTACAGAGAAGATACATTATTTACCTGTAGTGCCTGCATTTCCATTTCTGAGGACCTAGCCTGAAATCCTGGGTACCTTCGATTCTGGTTTTTGACAAGATGGCCAATCCAGTGTTTGCAAGGGCCAAACTGAAATATTGTATCCATATATGCAAGCGTCAGTCGGTATAATTTCACTGAAAAAATATCACAGATCAACATTCTATTGTCACACATTTCTGCTGCGAATGATCTGCTGAGCGGTATAAGTGGTTCAGGTGGGATTCTGCTCACCTCTGCTAACAGTCTTCCCTCTCTTCTCTCTTTAATCAGTGGAGAGATAAGGACATTCAAAGAAGTTACCCATTTAATCAAATCTTAAATGTAATTTACAGTGAGATTCACACACAATGACTGCTACTGCAATGACAGCCTAGGGCAGAAACCTCAGGTATAGACATCTACATTATAGGTGTCTTTTCCACTGCAGCCTACTTGCACTGGAAATTTCGTGATATGAATGGCAATATTCTCATTTATAATTCCCCTTTAACAATCCAGGATGATTTAGCTAAAGAATTCCAGGTTTGGTCCAGAACTGTAAAATGCTAACTTGATTGCCAGGCCAAATAAGGCTTTTTTTTTTTTTTTTTTTTTTTTTTTCCCCTAATAGGGCTTTCTGAATTTGAAATATAATAATATTGAAAAGAAGCCTCAATATGACTTTTCAAATTTAAAAAGTGAGATTTGTGGAACCATTATGGCATTTCTTTAAAATTTTTTCCTAAGCATAGGACCAATTTGATAAATACAGTGTTTTCACACTGATAAGCCGCACCTATTTCACTGAAGAATCAAACTGATCCCGGAAGTGCAGCTAATCACCAGGTTTGGCTTATTTATGGACAAATTCCAGCAAAATGCCAACCCGGAAGTGAGAGCTGGCCAGGCGGGAGCTGCTGCAGAGCCGCTGCTGGGTGGGCGGTGAGCCAGAGCCACTGGCGAGTGGGCGGTGAGGTGGCAGGCAGCCGGTTTCTTGCAGCGAGCGGGTGGTGAGCTGCTGCTTTTGAGCAGCATGGGGAGCCACCGCTGCTGCCCAGCAGGCGGGGAGCCGCAGCAGCCAGCGCTGGGGGGCGGGAGTGCAGGGGCCCGCGGCATGGGGAGGGCGCCTGGGGATGCATTTAAAGGATTCGCTGGTCTGTGAAAACTGTTTGCAAATGACACCAAACCCTGCCATTGCAGGATTCTGTTACTAACTCGTTACTTTGTTGCACATGGATCCTCGCTTCAAAAAGGAAAAGAAGTGTGGCTGATCATCTGGTGTGGCTTATTTATGGACAAATTCTGTGGTCTTCCTGGCTACCTGGTAGTGCGACTTATAACCAGGTGCATCTTCTGAGTGTGAAATTACTGTACTTTATGCTCTCCTGAAACAGCATTTTCAGAAAAATAAGCCATCTCACTGATAAAAACCAAACTAGTACCCCAGAAACAAACAGGCTGCCCTCCCTCTGTCACCTCTTGATGAAAAATGTTTCTCTAGTTATGTCTCAACATGTGCAATAATAATGTAGAAAAGCATGTTTCCCTTGGCCTTATGGTCTTACATAACTCAAATAATTTCGGTGCTGCAGTTACTAAGCAGGCAGTTATTTAATTGATAAGTTGGGAACTATTTGATTTCCAAATGTTTATGGATGATTAAAGGTCCTTATTATTTTCCTCTGCATTATTTAAGTTTGTAGGTATCTGTTTATTGATTTCTTTTGCATTTATCAGGTGTTTCGCTTGCTTGCCTCCAGGCACACTCAGAATAAAAAAATCTTATAGTTTAATTTTTTATTACTTTCATTAAAGCAATCTTGTGATAACTATATCGAGACTGGTATTTTGGACAGCTTTGATGTTACATTCAAATATATCTGGAAAGAAAATCATTAAGATCAAAGCACTGAGCTAATCAATTTTCATTACATACAAGGAGAATTGAGCAGACAGCAGAAGTTATTATCCTTACTTTGACAAACCACATCCAAATTAGCAACACACAAGAACTCTCCCCACCAGATCTTCATCCAAATACATCCATGGTAAAAACTCTGTACAAATTATTCCTACCTGTAACCTCAGAGAAGCTTCTAAAAGCAGTGCCAGAAACTCCAGTAGCTTAGAAATTCTTTAATCTCATCCAGTTTTGGGGTTAGCTCAGCAGACACAACCCCTGCTACATCTCTCCTGGCTGCCCATCTCCATGGCTCATTCTGCCTCCAGCCCCTGAAAGTGAACAGGAGAATCACTGCATTCAGCAGGCTCCACTCCAAGCTTGCAATAGGTGGTAAACTATGTCTGCTTCTTTAGCCATGGACTAAAATTTTAACTGCACAGTCTGAATATCAACTGATAAAGGAAAACCAGGATTGGGTGGACATTTGAGAGGCTTTGGAACAGCTTCTGCTTTTCTTTTTCTTCCTGTTTAACAATCTCAACTGAGACTTGAATATCTGCATGAGATAACAAATCACAGCCTTCAGAGTCCACAGATCTCAGAAACTAGACCACCAAAAGATCTTGTTGCACATTATGAGTCACCTCCCTTAACTTGTGTCACCTGTAAAATTGTAGCTTTCTTCCCTAAAAAACAAAATCAAAGTTGTCCTAGAAAACACTGGTTTGAGGTCCATTACTGCTATATATTTTAGGCCACAAGCATACCTCTATTTATTTGCTTGTTGGTTATTTTTTCAATATTTTTTCCTTGTGTTTACAGAAAGAAGGGCAAATTAATAAATAAGACTGATGAAACTGTTATCTGGGAGTCTCGTTTATGCGAAATTTCTCACATCTGCACTTTCTCTATGATAATGCATGTCCAGCATGTGCTAATTTGAGTACATCATATCACAGGGCTACAGAACCAAGGTAAATGCTGGCATGAACAGGAGAGGTGCAGAGTTCTTTAGTGTGGTGCAAACTTTCTAAACTAAATAGCTTGTTTCTGATCATTTTGATGTGACGGATAAGATTTTATGGAATACCTTTGGAAAAGAATCAGAATTTTAGTTTGAGAGTTTCTTTCTAAAACTGCAAATGCACATCAAAATAGCAGCTTGTATTTATTTATGTTCAAGAATAAAAGTCAGTGTATCCTTGCTCACAGTGACAGTTTCCACAAAAGATGTCATATTTATATGGGAGAGAAATGAAGACTGTTGGAGTGGAAGAAGGTAAAGGACACAATCAGGTTGTCAGTCCTGTGTCTCTCTTCAAATGGGAGTCCTTTTATGGGATTATCCTGTATAAAGCTGAACACAGAAATAATAGCAGAAGGTCACAGAAGTTAATGGAGTTCCCAGATGAGGAGCTTCTATTGTAGCAGTGTTGAGAAAACGTGTCTGTGTTTTCCCCACCTCTTCTTACAGGCTTACTTCAGTGGACCCAATGAGAAAAGCTGCAGCTGGCTCAGATCATTTGAGCAACATGGGAAATCTCTTCCACAGAACCACAGAATGGGTAAGGCTAGAAGGGAACACAGGGGGTCATCTGTTTCAACCTCCTTGCTCAAGCAGGGGCACCCTACAGGACTGGGTCCAGACAATTCTTGAAGATCTCCAGTGGGGGAAACTCCACAACCTCTCTGGGCAATCTGTTCCACTTCTCGGTCATCCTCACAATAAGAAGTTCTTCATATTCAGCTGGAACTTCCTGTGTATCAGTTTCTGCCCTTTGCCTCTCGTCCTATTACTTGGCACCACCAAGAAGGGCTTGGTTCATCTCCTCAACACCCATTCCTTCTCAGTCATTGCTTCTCAAGGCTCAACAGGATCAGCTCCCTCAATCCTTTCTCACAAGAGAGATGCTCCTGTCCCTCAGCCATCTTTATAGCCTTTTTTGGACCTGCTCCAGGAGCTCATCCTGAGGAGCCCAGAGTGGACACAGCACTGCAGATGTGGCCTCACCAGGGCTGATAGAGGGGCAGGATCACATCCCTCAACCTGCTGGCAATGCTCTTCCTGAAGTTCCACAGGATACCACTGCTTTTCTTTGTCCCCAGGCCACACTACTGCTTCATGGACAACTTGCTGTCCAAAAGGACCCCCTGTTTTTCCCTGCTTTCCATTAGTTTGGTCCCCAGCAACCACCCGCTTTAGAAGGCTCCCTGTTTGAAAGCACTGCAATCACATGTTCTAAAGTGCCAATCTGATATAATCTCTGCTCACTATACTGTTTGAAAAGCATGATGACAGGTTAATTTTTTATAAGCAGACCTCATGCCAGACCAGGGGTTGCTGCTTTATTCCAGATCAGTAATTGTTTATCCTCCCAGCAGGTATAAAAGCATAAAGCTGAAATGAATGCCATGACACACATTCTGGTTCACTCAGCAGATGCATGATGCAGAGGATCAGATATGTCCTGCTGCATTCTGGCAAGGCACAGGTCTGATACTGATGATCATGGATTCGTGGTCTTTGAGGCATCAGGGCTTGTGTGCCTGGCCACACAGCAAAAGCTGGAAAAAGGTGATTCTGTGGAAGAAAATCATCCAGCTGTTGAAGCTTAAAGTCTCACATTTGAAACGTGTGTATCTAAGATGCACATGGACTTATGGCACAGTAGGAATTGCTGAATAATGCCACAAGGTTAAAAATGAGGTTGCTTTATCATGGGTTTAAAAGACCTGTCCCTTTCTAATGCAAATACTCATTTGTCAGATTACTCAGAAACAGATTTGGAGAATGCAGGGAAATTCTCTTCTGTGCCAACACAGTGTTCAAACATTGAGAAATATTTAAAAGTATTGACAGCGATTGTCCTCTGCTTTCACTCTTGTGTGATCATCTCTCTCTTTATACAAAAACCTTGCCAATATTTTTTCTAAGTTGGAAAACAAGTTCTAAAAACAACTACGAAAGCATTTGGGAAATCAAATCTGAGACAGTCAGAGACCAGCTATATGGCTGGGTTGTAATGAAAAATTGTTTCTGTATATTCAAAAATCCTCTCAGTACAGAGAGATTTGTATTCTAAATTCTTTATAGTGTCAATCTTCTATTCAGTGAAGAGTGGAAAACAATTTCTAACAGCACAAAAAGTTTTTGAAATAGTTACTCGCTTTCTGGGTCAAAGATTCATGATGAGTTATCAGATACCTCTCCCTGACAATTTTTTCACAGAATTTGGCTTAAGAAAATTGTTTGATAATAGCTTGATGGCACTTTGACCAAGAGTCTATTGTTAAATTGTTAAATTGATTGTTAAATCATTGACCTGATCTGAGCTGTAGAAGGTAAGAGCTTGCACACTAATCAACTCAAAATATAAATACTTTTTTATTTTTTTTTTAAGAAAGATGAAACCCATATGTTAATGCAGAAATTATTAAAATATAATTTATCTCTGAAAAATTATATGGCAGATGTAGCTTTATGGAATCTCAGGATTTTTATTTAATGGAATTCATAGTACATCAGAAAATCCATAAGTAAAATAAGTACAATAATTTCACGATTATAA
>VRYO01002297.1:76988726-77005745 GCA_009812075.1 Sialia sialis | reverse complement strand
TGCTTGAGCTGCTGCTCAACAATTCCAAGTAGTCAAGAGAATGGGCTCACTTCTGTTTTACAACCTCCAAAGCCTAGAAGATGATGATAGAACACAGTGCAAACACTTGGATTCTACATAAATGAAGAAACTCAGGCATGTTTGCTATCCAAACCTAAGTGATGTAAGAAGAAAGATAATGGTATCCATAAGTGAATGGATATGAAGCTAATCAGATGGAGGAAAATGATTGATGAATTAAAAATGTGACATCTTTACAAAGTCACATTTCAGTGTGTAGGATTTTGTGCAATGAAGAATGAGGAAGAAACATTTCTGAAAACAATTCAGTGCAGGGGCAATTGAGGAATCCCAATCTATTTCTCAAAAAATGTTCATCTTTTTGCATATGATTGTTCATCTTCTTTTCTTCTGCTTGCTTTTGCAAGAATGAATAAATAACTCCACAAGTTTGGGAGAAACTAAAAAAAAAAAAAAGTCTTCATTACAGAAATATAAGTATTTGCAACTGTTTTATATTTCTAGTTGGATTTTTTCTTTGCATTTTTTTCCTTTTTATTTACACATCCCTTTCCCATACACACATCCAGATCTAGATACCTGTCTGTGCTTAAAGAGATTAAATAATGATAGGATTATCTGACTCCAGGCAAAATGTAAATTGTTTACACATCTGGTTACTGAGTGACAGTAAACAGAATTGGATTTATATTTTTTTTTAAATCAGAGGAGAGAAGGCAATTTCTCAAAGTACTGATACTGATTCTCTGAACCATGTGCTGATTCTAACCTGCATACATGTTGAAATGACCTGTTAATGTAGAACAAGGACACTGTATTGCTTTGAATAAACTGCTGGCAATAAACTGGGGCTGTGCAATGCCACTGTTCTCAGGCACCTAAGCAGATTAAAACATCTCGTTTTGACATTTACATTGTGGTTATTTTTGTATTTCTTTATCAGCAATGTTCATTCTTACACCACGGTTGACTACAGATTTTCTAGTTAGGTTGGTAGATTTAAATGGAAGTCCTAAAATAAAGATTTGCAACCATCTTACATTTCAGAGACAGAGGAAATTTGATCACTTACATAGTTTAATAGATAGCCTCATCTCATTCTCATTCTCTCTTTCTCTGTGGTTACTTTGAACACCACTATTCAGAGCCACTAAAAAGAATCTCAGCTACCCTGTGGATCACTGAATCCCTGTTTGAACCAAGGGACATTATCCCTTTGAAAGAAAGCTCAAATTATCATTCAGATACAAAAGCATGTCAGCATATTCATATTTTAGCTTTAATGATACTAGTTCCATAGGATATAGGCTACATAAGAGTCCTGTAAGTTACCAGATAACCATTAACAGAATTCTGTCAGTATTCTGTACCTGATAACAAACAAATGAAACCTCAGGAGTTTTTGACAAATGAACATCAAGTCTTGTGTCAAAAACAAAATTCTGAATTATTGATTAGACAACTTAAAATAGTGTGTTGCATTTATAGAAACACTTTCTGGAGACAAAAGAGCAATTGTACCTCTAGGTGATATAAATGAAGAGTTGATACAAAGTTCGCCAGTGTGCCTAATTTACAAATGAGCGGCCACACTTCTCAGAGCTGTAACTGTCAGGGACATCCCTTCAAGTTACAAACATCAGCCAAGCATGACAAAGCAGTTGAATTGAACTGTGCCTTTCATTTTTATTAAGGACATCCTTTAAGGAGTTTTCTTGGCTTCTACAAGCAAAATGGAGCTTAAAGACCAAGCTAATAACACGGGGTACTAATAGTACTGATGCTTTCAGAATCATACTATTTTTTATATTTTCTTTGACCACAGGAGGCAGAAAAATTGTTCAATGATGCTTCTACTCCCACATGCTAAATTTCAAAGTGTGATCTGAGACAAAAGGTTCAAAAGGTAACTCCTTCCCTACATGGCTCATTGATTACTCTGGGAAACTTGTGTGTATGTGGGGTGTGTGTCTATACAGCTTTGGTTATATGTGACTTGAACACCTCCTTTTTGATCTTTCTTCAAAAAAACCTTTGTTTTTTTGTATTGTTTTGGGGTTTTTTGGTGTTTTTTTGGTTTGTTTTTGTTTTTGTTTTTAATCACCTACTATGAAATGATATTTCTGTGCTGGTAATAAATATAGCTTTTGGTAATCTGAATTTTTCTCCTTCTGCTTTTAGGTGCTAGCTTCCAAATCACAAATCCTGCAGTAAGTCAAGTCTGAATACTTTTCCTTCTGGTCAAGATACTTTCAGTACTGTTTCAGCTCTAAAAAAAGACACAAGAAATTTTTCATTGCTAATTTGTTTTTTGCTATGACTCTTAAGTCACTATTTTGTATGTGGTTCATAATGGGTTTTGCTGATGTATCAACGATGCAGAAGTTGGAGCTTTATTTTAGAGTGCTGTTTCTGAGTTGTTTCCTTAATCCCTCTTTCCTCTGGTGACCCCAGATTTCTCAGTTATGGATGAAGCAGGAATACACCAATTCTGCAAAGTAATCCCAGATTAATTCTTGCCTTTGCCACATAGTTGGTCCACTTGGTGCAAACTTTAGATGGCTACCTCCTGTCACATGGATCTTAAAGATTCTGCATAGCCACAAGGGGGAAGGACAAAGGTCCAACTTTCAAGCGCTTTTAAGTAAGTAACAACCGACATATTTTCAAGTGTGAAAAATGACTTAAGGAGCTAAATGTAGCGTAAAAGAGACAGTTAGAAGATGAAGCAATTAAATGTAAATGTCTTAAGGAAGTGTTTATCTACATTGCCAGAGTTTTCTACTGCCAGATAAACAGTGGGGTAAATGATCCAAAAGGCATATCTGAACCTGCAGCTCCCAGTATGAATTTCCCCTTTATATCTTACTGCTTTCAGCATAAACCACAAACAACAACAGTATGGGCTGAAATCCATCTCTTTTGGATCCATGCATGGATAAATGATACGGGAGTGTTCTGTGGTGTACAGCAGAGACTAAATTTTGTAGGTGCTGACTAGATTATTTACTTCTTTACTCTGCATTGTGCATTTAAATGATGCTGTAAAATTACAATTTTTTTTTCATGTATTTTAAGGATATGCAGAACAGAACATCTAAACATGCATCTAAACTGATAATACAAACATGCATTAGGCTTGATTTACAAAATGTTCTAGAAATGCAAGATAATGTCTTTAAATTATTAACCCCCCCCGAAACATTTTAATTTACTTGTAATTCTCCCAAACTTTAAATTTCTATAGAATTTGAGTAAAATAAAGAGAAATGCCAGGTAGAGGGACTTGTTAGTGGAGACTGAGCCCTCAAGCGCTCCCTCTCAGATTAAGATAACAGTAGGAAATCTGTTTTGAATTGCTAAGGCTGAAGGAATAAATGCCAAGGGAAAGATTAGATAATTTTTTTGCTAAACAAAGGTACAGAAAATGTACGACTTTAAGACTGACATGATAAGCACAAGTAAGGATCATGAATTGAAAGATTTAAAGAAGTGTGGGATGTAAAGAGAATAAGAAATTACTACCACATTAAAACATCCAAACCAATCCACAGACTGAGTATGAACTTCCAACAAAAATCTTGAGCAGTGGCTAAAAGTGATTATGAAACTAAAAGAAAGAGTCAAAAGTCTTTATAAAGGGGTGATTAAAACTGAAAGTGTATAGAAAACAAAGGCTACTATATAAGAAATATAAATAGAAACGTGTCCAAAAATACACACTGTAAATACTTTTCAGTGGATTACAATATTTAATAGCAGGACAAAAATTTGTCGCTGTGGCTATATTTTGAAGTTTACAGTCTGAAGTTATCTTTCATTTCTGTATGATGACAATGTACATACGCTGATATATTCAGGAACCCAGTCACCTGTGTTTCATAAGTATCTATTTCCTTTTACTGTTCTCCACCAAACTGTTATCTTTGTATTATCAGTGAGTTTTCCATAATATTCCCATTGGCTCTGTGTATATATTCCAATACAATTGAGACTACCAAAACAGATGTTTCACTGGTTTAGTTTTGCTACTTGAAAAAAACCACCAATTTTCTTGCTTCTTCTAATAGTCTTATGTAAAAGACTGTTAAAACTACTGTTGCTCTGGTTTTTACCTTCTCTGATTTTTCACTGTGTACGTACATTTCAGATAAGTCATGTCCAAACCATACTAAGGTTACCCTTGCTGTTACAGAAAAACCACAGAATTTTATTTTCCCTTCATTTCTGGGCAAGAGAATGGGGGAAAAATTTCATTAGCATTCCTGTGAGGTTGTTCTCACGTACCCTATACTAGACAGGGGTAGGAATCACTTTAAATGCTTAAGTGATTTTGGGGTATGTGTACACTGGGAGGTATTTTATAAAACAAAAAAATAAATTCTTCCACAATTCCCCTCCCAAAATCACCAAAACTGGGGTGTTCTAATTGAATTTTGTGCATTATTTGGAGAAATTTTGTGGATGCATAAGTACTTCATACAGCTCTACTCAAATATATACCGTAAGGGACAGAACAAATTTTCTTACAGAAAAGAAATACCAGTATTCACCTTAAAACATTTGGAAAATGAAGTTTTCATAATGTGTGATTGTACTAAACTCCTTCATTATACCAGGAAAAATATAATCAGAGACAGGAGTGTAAGCTTATCCTTTCACATGACTTGAGACTAATTATAAGAGATGCTAAGCCATACTGCCAGGCACATGGATTAGGGATGTCTTTCTTTCTCTTCCCACGGTTTTCTTAATTTTTCTCTGCTTTCCAAGAACTGAACACTGCTCCTAATTAGTGGAAATAAAATCAGTCTTTATGTTAAAAGATTTTTTATGTTACCAATTGCACTTGGATGGGAAACAAAAGCTTTTGTCTCTTCCATTGTCCAAGGCTTTTCGAACTTTTTATGAGCCCATCTCTGCTTTCTGGTGTACTCTATCTTCATTATTACCAGAGACGCCCAGACTTTCTTGTGTCAAAAAATTTCCTCTAATAATGTTATAGGTCACAAATCTCTTTCAGCCATTTCCATCTTGCAGAGGTGTATGTTTTCCTCTTTGCCTTCACTTTAATCAGTTACTGAGAAAGCACTGTCTCTAAGTACAGTAATTTCATAATTATAAGCCGCACCTTTTTCATTGAAGAATCCAGCCTACCCCAGTAGTGCAGCTAATCATCAGGTGCGGCTTATTTATGGACAAATCCCAGCGAAATGCCAACCTGGAAGTGAGAGCCGGCCAGGGAGGGCGCCTGGGGCTGCCTTGAAAGGCTTGGCTGGTCTATGAAAACTGTTTGCAACTTGAGCACCTGACACCAAACCCCATGCTGGTGCAATTCTGTTACTAACTCGTTACTTTGTCACACATGGATCCTTGCTTAAAAAAAAAAAAGAAAAAGGTGTGGCTTATATTGGGGTGTGGCTTATATATGGACAAATCCCGTGGTCTACCCGGCTACCCCGACATGCGGCTTATAATCAGTTGCAGCTTGTAATTGTGAAATTACTGTATTTTTCTTTTACCAGAACCTTTACTACCATTGTTATTATTACAGTGCTTCTTTCTGAGTGTCTGGTCTCTACCAAATATCAGTCTGTACTATTGGAAAATAACCATTCCTCCTCCTGCAGTGATGCCTACAAAAATCCAGCTCCCTTCTAAGAGGAGCCTGGGCTGTGTGCAGACTCTCATGGCTTTGGAAGGAACTGTCCCTCGTCCACTCTCAGTCACAAAACAGATCATTGCGAGGGTTAATACGCCTTCTCCTCTGCTTTGAAAATTAGTATAGCTCATCTTGGGACAAATTTCTGCAATTCAGCAAAGCTCCTTGGAGGACAATTTCAACTTTACTGAAGTAAAAGGAATAATGGTGGCTAGGAGGAGAATAAACTCAAAATAGGTTTATGAGAAATAAAAGGAATGAAAACAAGCATGAATAATTCTTCAGAGTGGATATGAATCTTGCACATTAAAACAAAAATTCGGAAAATACTGAAGTATAGGATTCAAAGCAAGATCAGAGTCCAGTCAGCTGTAACAGAATGGAACAAAAAGCACTTGAATTTCGGCGGTGAAAGAGAAGATGTGTGAGTGAGTAGCAAAACAACAACATATATATATAGAATGAAGTTAAACATAAAGTCTTGTTTTCCTTTGGAAACGCTTTCTGGGAGACTAGATTCTAAAATCCAAGATACAGAATAATGAATAAAGGATTTAAATTTCCAGGGTCACATATCTAAAAATAATTTAAGAGTATACTTCAGTGGAATTTAAATCAATGTTCATGTGGAAAATTAAGTAACCCTTCCCTTCTTTTCTGTTGTAAATTGACTTTATGAACAGTATCTGAGAAACATAAAACCAAATATTTAATTTCAGTTTAACACATATATTTTGTGCAATGGAAGCAAATAGATCTCTCTCTGTACTAATTACGCTGAAAAATTGGAAGCAAATATCTCTTTGATTTAACATGAAGACAGTATAGAAGTCAAACTGTATTTTCAAAGTTGGAGCAATATAATTTCTTTCTTGTTCAACAGAGTCCACTGACATAGTAGAAAAAGACACTGAAGATGAGGAAGATCTGAGGCCCTCTTTCACAGGAAGATTTAAGCGACAGCTCTGATCGTAATGTCCTTGTGAGCTTTAGCAAATGTGGTAATCAAGCAAATGAAAAGACGCTGCTTATTTTGTCCATTCACACCCTGAAGCCACGATGGATTCTGAGAATGGAACTGTGGGGTTCTGATCTGAGGCACCTCTCAGAGATCGACAAGCCACATTACATCTGTCATCATCTGCATTCTGCCAGACCACAGTGATGCATCCTCTGCCCACTATTTTCAGCCTTGACATTCAACATTTGATTTTATGGGGATGTTCTCAAGCCAGATACTGCATCTCAAAAGATCAAAGTTTATTTATACCTTTGAATACTTAGATATTCAACTAACCTTAAAAATAATTTCCATGATAATAAGTATATATTGGACTGATTTTCTGAACAACACTGTGGTGGTCACTAGCAAAATCAATCCTCAACTAGAGAAAGAACTAAAACCACTGGAATGTGTTCCTAAGTGTACTGGTAAAAACTTCCTTAGAAAATAACAAGTGAAAAGCTTTCTACTGTAAAAATCAGTATTAAAAGTCCCATCAAGGTCTCATTTACTTATTTTTGTAAAGAACCCATAAGGATAGTCTTTGAAATTCAATACATCTGTCCTTATATAATATTTTTATCCAATATATTTTATAGACTAGGTAAATCAATATAAATACTTAACTGATTTTCAAAATGCAATTATATATAATGAAACCAGAAGGAGAAGGGAAATAAAAGTTTGAAAATACTGAGAATTATGTCCATGTATAGACGGTGAAAAATAAAAGTAAGCAAATAAACTCTGGGCCACCTATGATATTTTGAAAGATATGCATAATAAAGTTATTTTATGCATCTGACAGCACTTGACTGCATTTGTATGAAACCTGTAAAGAATTGGAGGGTGGAGCCACCTGTGAGGTTAGCACCTGAGAGTGCAGCAAAGCTTGGGTGACTTTTGTCCCACTTGCAGAAATCCTTTTCTTTATCCCTTGATACAGCCGGCCTGTTGTATGAGGCCACTGATCACTGCCTCCCCCTTGTTTCACAATCCTTTGATATCTGCATTTCTCAGGAAAGAATTGAAGACCAGCCTCTGGGAAGCCTGCAATGCAAGAGCTGCCATTTGCTGGAGACTTACAAAGGCCATTCCAGCACCTCGTGTGTGCTCCAAGGGACAGGCAGAGCCTCTCCCTGCTTTAGGGGAAGAAGGGGCCTCCCATTCCACAATATAGGAATGAGGATAGGTGCCTGTGTAATGCATTCATACAGCAGTCTTAAACACATAACATGTCATAACAAAATATACCTGATTTTATTTTGGTTTTCACATTTCTATTGTTGCCCTGTCGTTTTACTTGAATTAAAAGGTTTCTGCAGAGGAATTTACAGAATGTTGTAAGTGGATGGCATCCTGAAGAGTAAGCCAATTACTGCTCACAATTCTAAAGAACATGAGGCACCAACTGCTCCTTGATTGATTCACATATGCTTCCAAATGAAGTCAGTAGGAGCTTTATCTCTTCAAGGGGAACAAACCGTTCAAAAAACTGACAGAATCTGAGAAATATAAGTGTATGAATTTATTTAGTGAATGTACTTCTTTGCTTTCAAAGAATCAAACACAATATAATTTCACTTTTTGGATAGGAAGGATAAAACAGAAAAAAGGCTTTATATCTACTCTGGATGCACTTTCATAGCACCTTGCATCTGTAGAACTGTGTATAATCCTGTGTGATGAAATCGTTTTGACTCTGCAGTGTTGTGTTTTCAAAGACTGATCCTAGAAGGTTTGCTTTACTTCAGCCAATTTAGTCACACTGTGCACAGAGCATGAGACAGTCAGCTGAGGAAAGATAATAATTCATTTCTCCCACAGGAGCCCAGAATATGCAGCCCCGTGCCAATAAGTAGCAGCTCCCAGAAAGACAGCATCCAAAGGAGGACAGCTGAACCCAGATTCCTTCCCATTTAAAGCACTCAGAACTATGGATGCTGTGAGATAGCAGTATTTTCAACCCCAGCTTTGACTGTCATGCAAAGATATTTTTGTCTCCTTTGCTCTGCATTTAATTACCTGCTAAATATGTTAGGGATTTTTTGTTTTGGTTTGGTTTTTTCTGATGGAATTTCTTCTGTTTTTAAATGACTGAAAACCATGTAGCTGTAAAAGACCTGCAATAACACATTGGCACAATATTCCATAGGCAGATGGTATGCTAGCCTGACCTTGTTTATCACTGGACCACATCCTGTGATGAGGTTTTTTGTAATGACTTCAGCAGTCCCAGGCATTCCATGTATCACATTCCATTCCTCCCTTCTTATTCTGATTACACAACTGTCAATTCAGAGTGGCATTTCTAATTGTTGCCTTAGTATTGCACTAATTCTAATTCTGCTAGAGACCTTCAAAATTTTAAAATATAGACCTCAATCAGTGAATCAAGAGATTTTTTTGAATAAAATGCCAGATTCTAAAGAATGATACCACAACATTGACATAGACTTTAAAAACAGCAAAACTTTTAATAAAAGGAAAAACAAAATTTTAATTTCTTTTTTACTCCTTTCAGGTTAATAATGAATTTGTTTAAACTACCTGTCCATTTAGTTTTTATTTGAAATGTATTTGGATTTTATTGTCCCAGAAATTTGAAGCCAACTGGATCTGCAGGACATATAAACACATTCCTTTTATAAACTAAAAATAGAAAAAAATACATTTTATATCACATTTTCTTATGTTTATTTTTCCACTGAAAAAAATTAAGTAGCGGTATTATTTACTATGTGTAACATTTTTTCCTGTTCAGGTATCTTCAACTCAAACTACGCACACATTTTAAATTCAAATGTCATATTCCTTCCTCTTATATTTTTATTAGCTTTTTTGAGTTTCAGCCTCGTCCAAAATTCTACCAAAGAAGTACGAGTTCCATCATAACGTAATTTAATTTCATAAAATAACAATAAAACTTAGGTAAAAGAACATTTATCCTTCCTTCTACAAAAACTTCCTCTTCAGTTTGGCTAGTCCAGATGCTGCCCTTTAAAAGAGAGAAGGCTGAAGCTCAAAAGCTGGCAGATCTTTGCACATGGTAAGGTCAGCAGAAATTTCAGCAGACTATACACTTTATTTTGGCAGCACTTTGTGTGCAGACATGGTCTCAGCTGAAGTCAACACATCTGCACTTCAAAACCACAGTGTCATTTTTCATCCAATCACTAGTCTGTGTAAGTGAGAGATTTTAAGCTTTGTGTCAATTCATAGTACTTTGTTATGGCTTCAGAGTACAGATCTTACACCCTAGAAACAATGATATATGAAGATTCTCTCATCTAGCTTTCAAGCTAGAAATAATGTGTGGAATATATATATTTGATTATAAAGGAGGAATCACAAAAGATAACTCAAAAGATGACCCTAACAGAAGCTGTGTTGGGCAGATTTTGTCAGAAATGTTTCCTATCTAATATTTGTATTAAATGTATGTACAGAAAAATTACAGTAATTTCACAATTATAAGCCTCACCTGATTATAAGCCACACATCCCGGTAGCCGGGTAGACCATGGGATTTGTCCATATATAAGTCGCACCTCAATATAAGCCACATTTATTTATTTATTTATTTAAGCGAGGATCCATGTGCAACAAAGTAACGAGTTAGTAACAGAATCACACCAGCACGGGGTTTGGTGTCAGGTGCTCAAGTTGCAAACAGTTTTCATAGACCAGCCAAGCCTTTAAAGGCAGACCCAGGCACCCTCCCCGGCTGGCTCTCACTTCCGGGTTGGCATTTCACTGGGATTTGTCCATATATAAGCCGCACCTGATGATTAGCCGCACTACTGGGGTAGGCTGGATTCTTCAATGAAAAAGGTGCAGCTTATAATCGTGAAATTACTGTATATATGCAGGGCAGAAACCTCTGAACTAACATAGTGGGGTGACAGGATGTTAAAATGTTTTGTTTTTTTATAAGATATCAGATTTATGAGTTCCATTCTGCAGGTTCTCATCTTGAGCAGATACTCACACGTCCTGCAGTCCAGCAAACCCCTTCTAGTCCCATGGCCCTGGTCCCACTATGATTATCCTTATTCTCTCCTCATAGGAAGGCACTGCAGAAAGCTCTGCAGAATTCCTCACTTTCATCTTTAGAACTGAAGTACAGCATGTTATTATCTGTATATGCAATGCTACTTCTATTTTGGTTGCTTAGTTCCTCCTATCCTAGCATCCTGCTTTCATTTGTACTTAGTTTGCTAATCTTTAGCTGCTCAGGGTGAAATTTCCTGTGCTGGATATGTGTCTCAAATGGAAGGTTTTAGGAAAAGAGATTTAACACTTTCTACACTGGGATTAATAAAATTATTCAGCCATTAATTTACCTAAGACTCTATAATTCTTTCAGATTTTTCATCAGAAACTTTGATTTTCACCCTGCTATCTTGATAGCTAATTTTTTGAGTGACAATCACAATAATTTTACGAGCAAAATAATTTTCCCCGTAAAGAGTGACATTCTTCACATAATTTATCTAGACTCAATTGAGAACAGTTGTTGAATTATTCAATGGTTACATCCCTACTGAAGGTAGTTTGTGTCAAAAGGCACCTGTCAGCATCTGGACTGTACATGTGGTATCCTACAGAAAAGACGTGCAGAATTGTACTGGACATATTGCTTGTAGGCATTAGCTTGTGGTTTACATGTTTTTAAACACAATGGTTAATTATGTGATCCATAGGGTGTTTCTTAAGGAGGAGTGGGGCCTGGCCAGCGTCTCAAATTTTTAATACCTTGTACTTGGGGTATTGGTAGGATTGTGCAGTGAACAAAGCTGCTCGGTGGGGAAACATTGCCTCAGTAGCAGACACTGATTATGCAAGAAGCAAGGTTTTGCAAGAAAATAAAGTGAACTTTAAAAATTCTATCCCCTATGTGCTTCAGACTTCCCACATGATGAACAAAGTCTCCCTCAAACAGAATGTTTCATAGCTGGCCATCAGCTGCTCCTCATACCTGGTTGCAGAACTGGTGACCATTTGTACACACAGGTGGCCTCAGGGTGAAAGCTGATCCTAAGGTCTCAGCTGGTCAACCCTGAGGAGCAAAAACCTCTAATCACTTTACCCCCAGCCTTGTTTTGTACCTAACACTGTTTCAAGAAATAGGGTGAATATAGAGAGTTCTTAGTCAAGCTGGGTGAAAATTTCCCCAAACAATATTAATTACAAGGTATGAATATAATAGCTTGCAAGAAGAGGTCAATTCCATGAAAACTATAAACAGGAACCAGGTTGCCCTGCCTTGCATACAACTGTGGAGAATTTCTTCTAAAATTTAAAACAATAAACTAAGGGACCTCAAACATAAACTAATAAAAAAAATATTGGAGCACAATCATGTCTTATTGCGATACAGGAAAAAAATCCTGGAATACATTTTTCCTGTAATCCAACCTTCTATACAGATTATTTGCAAATCAAATAAATTATTAAAGTCACGTTTTTCTTCCATGATTCACTTTTTTTTAGGTGGCATGTGACAAAAGGTGGTGCATTTCTTTACTGTATCTGATTTGCAAACCATTGTATCTCAAATGTCAAGAATACTCCTTGTCCCAACATTGCATTGGTCAACTGGCCCAGACCAACCATTCATACTTCCAGTTTACCCTTTTTGGTGCAACACTAAATTAAAGATTTTTTATAATTAAATTAAGTCACATAGTAATTTGCAGTAGAACTATGCAAAAAATAGCTTTTAAAGGAGAGTAATACAAAAAATATTGACACTGCTCAATCAGCCATTATTATGAAAGATGAGGTTGTTATCTTTCCGATATCTATGTCTCAAAAAATTTAAAAAATCAGCAGAGCTGTAGTTTTAGAAAGGATTTGGTTACATTATATTCACGTTTTTATATTCACATTTATAGATATCTACATATGTGTGTATGTGTGATATCCAGGTAGTCTTATTCTTTTTTAAAATCGTGAGGTTTATCCTTCACATGGACATGTATATATCTGTGCTTGGGCTGCACTGAGAAAATTTTAAGGGAATATCTGCACCTCCATTTTTCCAGTGGTGTGAATGAATGTTACAACAGTTCAGTGGAGTGAAGAACGTGACAGTTCCTTAACTATACACCTGACAGTATTTATGATTAGGCCAGTTCTGTTAAACAGTCTGTCATAGAAAACAGATCATCATTCTGAAGAGGTTATATGAAGAGTTTTATTAAACTGAACAGCAAGAGATTTGGATTATTCATCACGCCGAACATCCAAAATATGGGTTATAGAGACACAACAGCAAGCTCTTATGCATTTGGATGAAGTAATATTTTTAAAAAGACAAATTTATTTTTTGCTTTGCTCTATGAAGAGGTGCTATATAGACTTACCAATTTCCACAGCATGTGCTCCAACTATATTTTACAATAAATAAATAAACACACAATTGAGAATCCTAAAAAAAACTATTTTATGCTTCCTTTTAAGTGCAGCTATTAGATAGAGGATATTTTTGTTAAGATAACCTACCTGTGGGACTGCAAACTGAATTTTCTTTAACAATATATCTTTAAAATGCTCTGTTATAATCTATCTGTATATTGTTCTAGCCAGTATGGATTTAGAGGATAGAAATTTGTGATTGCATGAAGTCACGTCCTACCTATAGCACAAAACATTGTTATTTGAGAGTATAATATAATAATAATAATAATAATAATAATAATAATAATAATCTACATAACTAAAGACCAGACTAACATTTTGCTAATGTAAAAAATATTTTGTCAGTCCTAAGTCTTTACGGAGGAACTCTGAGTATTCAGAGAGACTTTGAGTTTATTAATTGGGAAAAGTAAGATATAACAATTCAAACACCTCAATTAACGTTTTTTCCAGTAGCGATCCCACAGTTGATTTCAATCCCAATGTCTCTTGAACTAGACTGATTTGCTGTTTTTTATATTCTAATAAAACCACAGTCATGGTTTTACTACATTATTTTTCCATTACTTACTAGAGCTTCAGGGCCTGAGAAAATTATGGTCCCTCCTAAGAACTGTAGCCTCTGTTACAAGTCAACAGATCATTTTTTATTACATGTTGTTCATTTTCATTTTATTCACCTTAAACTAAGACTGTCCTCAGACAAGACTATCTTTTTCCATTTACCGTCCCGGGGGAAAAGAAATTAGGTACCATTAGCCTGAGCCCCTTTAGCAACCCTTTTGGCTAAAATTGAACTCGCTTAAAAGCAATCTCCATTTGTAAGTGTTCCTAAAACATTTTCCCTGACTCATGAGGATCAGAGGCAGGTTTACTTTGGGCTGTGAATGTAAGTAACGTAGCACTGAAGATCAGCTGCTGAATCCCCATACTCAGACATGAATTCTCTCTCTCTCCAGAGCACTTTGGTTCCAGTTTGAGATTTGTGTCCAGATTCTGAGCGTAGGGCATGAAGAAGGTCACCACTACCTGTTTGAGACTCAAGAATTTATTGAAGTGGGTTAGAAAATCTTTGCTCTGCTACTGGTTTACCCAAAGTCTTCTCAAATCTGCAGCATTAGGACATTATTAATTCTGCTGATTTCTCTATTTTTTCAGTCCATTATAGTGGTTTTCAATCTTTTAAAGCTCTTCACTTTAACACAAGATATTGAGAATATTTTGAGATCAGGAGAGTATGGAAAATCTACATGTTCCTTTTTTTAAATTCAGATACCTGCTATGGAAGTTAGTTAACTCATATAATTCCTATTCTTCTATTGAACCCTTAAGAGAGGTATAATCAGCTGAAAGTATTTTCTTTTCGTTTCCCTCTGCTGTGGTGCTGCTCAGCAACTCTCCCAACAATGACTGATACAGGGGTTTGGGAACCAGGTAAGACAGAAAGACAAAAAGGTGTTGTCTTCCCAAGTGCCCAATCCCAAGATCAGTAAATTTTTGAAGGGAAATATAAGGAAAAAGCTATCTATTGATTTCATCCAGAGCCACAGTTTTACATTCTTTGCTTCCAGTCAGATTTTCAATATGATTGCCTTATGCCATTTATGAAAATAACACGTATAATGCGCTTACAATCATCCTCAGAATGGTAAAGGGTTGTTTTCCTCTTAAGCCACTATTTCCATGCTTTTATAAAAGGAAAATTATTACTTGCTTGGATGACCTTTTTTGAGGCATGTTTTCAATGCCAAGGTTATTTCATTTCCTTCACTGAGAAAAGGTTTGATAAAATTAAATGTTTCTGGTTTAGAACAGTCAGAATGGCAAAAAGGACAGTTTCATGCTTTGGAAAAAATGTTGTAATGCTTATTTACACTGAGTACTGCAAAACGACTTAATTTTATCTTCAAATGTGTCACTCATGGAAGAAAAATTACATTTTAAAGGACAGTTGTTCAAGGAAAAAACTTTCTGCGGAAAAAGAGCTTGAAGAACAAGGTGGAACAGGTCCCTCAGTTTCTAAAACAAACCATATATGCTTTATTGACATTAAATGGATGCATATATATATATGCCTAAAAATAAATTCTTTATATTATATATTGGTTTGTTGTCAATTGTCCTGTTGTATAACTTTACAGTTACTCAATACATAGAAGGCAGAACTAGTAGGAAAAAACAAATGTATTTGAGGTGATCTTATTTTTCTTCTTATAATAATTTGGCTTCTGTTGCATATAACTATGCTATACCTAAAGCATTCATATTGAAACTGCCAGACCCAGCCCCAAAACATAATCGTGCTCCTATCCTAAACAGTGACAATTATGATAATTTAATTCTGGCATATATCTTATTGAGAATATTGCAACAAATTATTAAAGCTATCAATTGCAACATCTATTTCTGTTCTAGAATTCCCTAATTTCTTACTTTTTTACTTTGTAGTTCTGTCAGTCTTTTACCAATCTGCTACAATGTTTTTTTGCTTAATCTGACTAGATGTTAGAATTGCAAAGCTGCTATAAATTTTATTTAATTGGTATGGCATAGCAGTATTTTAATTCATAGAGATGTCTGGTGTATACAAAATCTGAAAATGTGGCCTGGAACCATGCGGTAAGTTACTTTAGTGAAAAAGTCTCATATTGGAAGTATGTGACAAAAAATAACAGTAATATTAGAAAGAGTTTGGATAATATAGTTTTAACATCTCAGTATTGCATTACTTATACATGCACTAAGCATCTCATCTTTTGCTATTTGAAGATCTTAATTCCACTTTCTATGACCAACCTACATCACACTTTTTTCAAACTTCCTATTTTTAATGGAATAATATCTTAATCCTGTCAGAATTCTTCAAAGTTTTTACTTCTCTTTAAAATTCCTTTGAAATTATGCATTTCAAAATCTCTGCCACACTAACATATCTTTCTATCTGAATTTACTTTCAAGTGGCAAAAGCATGTAACTGAAATTCCATCCCATTAAAGTCAAAGGAAGATTTGCCATTGCTTTCAGTGACTACACCGAATTTATCTGTAATACATGCAAAGGAAAAATAAGCAACTGCATAAGACTTTTGGAAACCTTCTCCTATCTTGCATAATGTCGACTATCTCCATGCCAAGCCATGTCTTGTTTACCTAGATAAGACTAGAAGAGTTTTAGCACTAATTATATAATGGATTTCAAGTTTCAGCGAATCAATGTTGCTTAATTCTGCCAGTAAAGTATCTTATCCATCTGCTATACATTTTATAAAGAAATGAAATGACTGTTCCATATGTACCACAAGTTCCTTACAAATATGTAATTCTAAATTTAGATGCAAAACTTCACTGAGGAAAAAACAAGATCAGATTTTTGTTTTGATCACTCCGATTTTTCCACTGAAATGATTTTGATAAGAGTGAATTGCTTTTCTCTGGTGGAAGCATAATTTTCTGCAGTATGCTTTGACCTGGAAATAGTGAAAAAAACAAGAGACCAAAAAAAAAAATAAATTAGTCTATCCAAGGACAATATTCCACAAAACAGCTAATCTCATGCTACATTAATACAATAAAAATAATGGGCAGGCATGTGTAAAGTTTAGTATACTCAGAAATACTTTGGTGAACAAGGGGCACAGTATTATTTTAGCCTATGTTCATTTATACAGGGGTTATTATGGCCAAAGAGAATGTTCTATGATGGGAGTTATTAGTGCATGGCTGTTGCAATAGGAAGTTGGCAACAGACTTAGGCCTGCAGTAATAACCGTGAAATACGCAGTTAGGCTACAGTTTTGAACTACATTCAAATAGAGCAATTCTTGGTGGAGAAAATTGTGAGCAATTTTTTTGTACCCATCTGTCAAAGGTACTGTTGTAGTATTCACCAAAAGATAATCACTTCTATGT
>VRYO01002297.1:76917701-76970793 GCA_009812075.1 Sialia sialis | reverse complement strand
GCCGCACCTGAATATAAGCCGCACCACTGGGGTAGGCTGGATTCTTCAATGAAAAAGGTGCGGCTTATATTCGTAAAATTACTGTATTTGCACATTTGTGTAGTCAAACAGAATAGAATTTTCTAACTATCTCTACGCTTGTAATATGACAGCAATTCTCAGTTTTGTTTTTTCATTTTACTTTTTATAAGCAAATGAACCCCTAAACTGTATTTCTAATTAGAGTATAACAGCTCAGAAGTGAACAGCTTCTAGGTTCTAAATAAAATTTTGCTTTATTCCAATAATTTTGATCAAGAAGACAAAATGGTACTTTCCAGCTATGGTTTTAGAACTCTAAGAAGGAAAAAATGCTAGAAAGCTTAAGGAAGAGCTCTGTTCTTTTTACAGGACAACAGTAATAATGGTAATGCGATAGTAATAATGGTTTATTTTCAAAACTGATGAGTTTTTGTAAAGATCAGGAATGGTTATATAAAATGCTAAAATATTCTAAGTTGTCTACTAGAGAAAAACATTAGTAATAAGGGCTTTCAATTTATTTGGGAAACAAAGAACAGAAGACAATTACCAAAACACCTAGATCAAAGGATCAATGGTTATGAGAATAAAATGAATATATTGGTATAAGTTTTACACAGGTATTGGGTTCAATGGGATAGATTCTAAGATATGGAAAAAACTCAAGAATAAAACTAAAGAACTGAAAGTGGCAATTAGGGTAACATTTTACTCTTGGATTTAAATATGTAAAGCCAAACTACAGTAATTTCACACTTATAAGCCACACCAGGTGGTTAGCCACACATCTGTGTTGTAGGGAAGCCCATGGAATTTGTCCACAAATAAGCCGCACTGGGTGGAAAACAGCACATTTATTTATTTATTTATTTAAATTTAATTATTTATTTATTTTTCCTCGTGGCAGGGTGGGGGTGCTGCTGAGGGGCCGGGCTGGAGCTGGGAAGCTCCAGGGGAGTGCGGGGGCCCGAGGCTCGTACTTCTGGGTTGGCAGTTCTCCAGAATTTGTCCATAAATAAGCCGCACCTGGTGATTAGCCGCACTTCCGGGATCGGCTCGATTCTTCAGTGAAATAGGTGTGGCTTATCAATGTGAAATTACTGTAATTTAAATATCTCTCTTGGTATTTAAATATAAGGTATATCTGATATTGCAGTCTAAAATAATGGCAGTATGAAAGAAAAGAGGAACAAATAACAATTCCTCTCTTCTCCATCTGTCTCTTCACAGTCTTCAGCATAAAGGAATTTGTGTATTCACAGTCATCCTTTAAGTGCTGAGATCAAAGGACATTGTTGAGAAGTGAGACCACTGCAGGTCTTTAAGTTTCCAAAAAAGAACTGAGTTAAATATTTTTAGGGGGTTTTTTTAAGTAAAAATGCAAATTAACTGAGAATAGGCACAAATATTCTTCAATTAAATTGTGTGACAGTGCCTTTCCAGCCATTTTCACAGAGACTGGAAGGTCTTGTTTCCCACATCATCATCATCATAACAACAGTTCTGCCCTACAGCTCCTGGTGTAACCTCTACATCTCTTTCCCACTCTTCAGGTACCTCATGGAAAGTTTTGCTGAACATGCTGGAAGTGAACATTCAAAACTGGGTTTGGAGAATGATGGTAGGTATGGGCTGTAACTTTAGGATTACTGTATTTCCATGAGCGTAAGGCACACCGGATTATAAGGCGCAATTTTTTTTTTTGCAATGTTGATCTGCGCGCAACTTTCGCAACTTTTACTGGAAAATCAGGAGGGACGGACCTGAGGGACCTGTGCAGGCCTGCTCGTGGTCATTGGATTGCGAGCTTCACATCTGTTGCTGTGCATTGTGAAATAGAAATTGTTTTGAGGTCCCTCCGATACTCAAGGTTCATATATAAAACACTCCGGATTATAAGGCGCACTTCCGGTTTTTGATCAAATTTTAGGATTTTCAGTGCACCTTATAGTCCAGAAAATATGGTACTCATAAACATACTTTTTTCACAATCTTAGTTAATTCAAGCTTTTTTGGCAGTATTGCCTCAGTGCATGACAATCTCTATCTCAAACTGCTTAAAGGGGAATAAAGAAAATTCTGGAATTATGAATAATTTGACACATATTGGGCAATTCCATCTCCTGTCCTTAAAAGGGCTTCATAGAGCCAATTACTGGGCAGTAGGTGGAAACCAAAGAGGCTGCAAACATAGCTCCGATATTGAACTGATTTGTGAATGGATATGAAAGATTATGTCAAGTAATTTCATTTTGTTGATTGGATACTGTAGGAAAGAAAAAACAACTTGTGTGAAGGGTTTTAGCATAGATGTGGTGGTGTTGTGGTGAGTTTAAATTCTAATAAAATGCAGATTTCCCACTGACAGCAAGCTCAGAAAAATCAGCCAGCAATAAGAAATGCTTTGAAACCTCAGTCTTTCTTGTGATCTTTTCTTGTTTCTCAGCTCTATCATAAAAGATCTGGAGACAAATTACATTTTCTCCTACCATTAGAGAGCACCATTTTCTTCTACTATTGGCCTCAGCATGTCCTAAACTGCAGTCTGGTTTCTGCTGTGTATAGCTTCATAAATTACAATTTAGGTACAATTCTATTGATGATACAGGTACCAGGAGAAATAGGACCTAACTAAACCCTTTCTGAATGTGAGTTAACAGCAATAAAAAAGCAGGTGTGGGGGAAAAAGTGTCCTTTTTTCTTTTTTTTTCTCAGCAAAGGTAGACATAACTTCTAATGCAAACCTGGACAGATCAGTATGAAGAATAAAAAACACCTGCCATGACATGGGTCTCCACATATATATTGGGAAGTTGGATAAAACTGCATGCTATATTTTTCTAGAAACATGGTTATTTTCCTTTTAGTAATAGATGTAATTTTTTGTAATGTATATTCCTCCTTCTTTCTTTAAAAGATACAGAGCATCTAATTTATTAGGAGATGAACCATTTTGTTTAATTAATAGCTCTTCTGTTGAACTATCTTGTTAAAAATAAATTGTTCCAAGTCTAATATTATAATTACAAACCAACTTTTCAGTGTATATCCTGAGATACTATTTCCATTGCTTAGCTCTTTTTGGTTTTGGCAAAAAATGTCACAACACAAATGCTGAAAACAGACTTTAATTCTGAAATTGTAATGAGGGGCCTGGATTTTTGTTTTATTGCACCTCAGTGTTAGAACCCAAATATTTGTATTTTGATTTTGTTAATGAGCACATGTATGCTGATAAGGGCAGCAAGTCAAACCTTTATTCTTTCCACACAGTGAGAGATCCAGATATGTGAAACTAATTTTCTGTGTTTTCCTGACTCTAAGCCAGGACACATATTTGTAGCAATTTCTATAGCCACGCAGCAGAAAAGGAGGAAAAGGGTCAAAGCCACAGTAGGGAAACAATCAATTTCCTCAGCTGGAACTGAGGATATATAGTGCCCTGGTAATCCAGTTAAACAGTTTCTAGACTGAATCTGGCCAGTGTCCAGAAACCTACAACTAGATTTATGTAAGCAGAATTCAGTTTGAGACCAACATAGAGGGATTAAGCTGAGTGTTAAGATACATAAATTTGTGCTGGGTGCCTACATTCCATTAGATTCAATAAAGACGGGGGTCATGATTTGTTGAATATATGGGTGTGCTCAGGGCAATTTGAGATTATACAAGATGTTCAGGATAGCTAGACATGGGTGTCAGAAATGAGGCCCTTTCTGGAGCAATGGTCAGGGATCAGATGTCCTAATGTAGGAGTGATGAAGTGGCTTTGAATGGCACCAGATGCTGAGGTTTAAGCAAGAGAATCTCACCCCCCAGTCTGCATAGCAAAGGGAGGCACAGCCATCCTTTGCTTTCTTTCTTCCTCTCTGGAACTTTCCCTTTCTCCCTCTCACCTTCTTCCTTTTCTGTGTCAGAGGAGACAAATGGTTTCAGATATGACAGTATGCAGTCATTGTTGAATCTCACTTGTGTTCTCTAAATGAGTCAAAGGTGAGAAAAATTGGTTATGTTAGTCTGTGACACATGAGGAGTCATGCAATATCCCATAATCCAATGTGTGTCTGCAATACATCTACCTGAATGATGTAGGTTGATTTTGACTGGCTGCCGAACACCCATCCAGCTCCTCTGCCACTCCCTTTTTCAACAGGACAGAGGGAGAAAACAAGTTAGGAAAGCTCCCTTACCAGCTACTTTCATGTTCAAAATAGCCTAGACTTGGGGAAAATGAATTAAATTTATTGCCAATTTTAAAAATTAAGGTGGAGTGGGATGTGAGAAAAAAAGAACAAACCCTTCCAAACCAACTTCCTCCCTCCCTCCCTCTGTCCTCCCCAGGCTTAGCATCATTCCTCCATTCTCAACTCTTCTTCAGGATTCATTACTGCATCATTTTCAGTCCTGTCACAATTAATTACTTTTAGCTGGCAATTTGAAAGATTCTCAATATGTCATTGAGAGAAGCAAACACTGCAAGCAGTTTAAATATTCTGGGCTCTTGAGTGCCTTAGAGTGATTGCATAGACAAACATAAATAGTCTTGAATAGTGAAATTTCAGCAGTCTAGAAAGAAAATAAAAATTTTATTTTCTCTCGTGTAATAGTCTGAATTCCAAAGGTATGGCATAACTTGCAGAATGAAATATATTTCTGTGTCTTTAGAGTCTGCATTGATGCAGGATTCTTAGTGTTAGTAATTCAACCAAAGGCCACTGCAGCTGTACTTTGGCTGTCTGATTTAGCTTGTAAATACACAAAATTGTTTACTAATTTGTGGAAAAAGAACAGTATTTGATTTACTTTGTATAAAAATTTCCACATAGAGTGCTTTTGGGCAAAAAGTATAATTTCCTCTCTCCATCTCCTAGAATCTTTTTGCTCAAGCTCCCCTCCTTCTGGCTGTTTTAACACTCTCTGTGTGAAACATGTGAAGACAATAATCTTTTCCAGGGGAAGACAAACAGGTCAATAGATCTGCAATTAACCATTGTCATATTAGAAACCTGTAAAGGCTTTGCTTTTTCAAATCTTTCTTGTGCCTATCTGATGGTATCTCATAGCCAGAAGATTTCATCTACTCCTCCTCATTATTCCTCACCAGAGGTCATAATCTTGTTTTTTGATATGATAATTTGCTAATTTTTTCACAGCAACAGATTCTGATGCCAAAGGCACATCATGATTTAGGTTAGAGAAAAAGTAGCAGAAAGAGCTGAATTTGCAAAAAATTGAAAGGGAGAACTCATGTTCATGAAAATACCTCACTAATAAAAATGTATAAACAAAAGGTTTCTACCTAAACATGAAATGGGATGTACTGCTCCAAATTACCTTTCAACATCAATGACCTTTTCATGTTACACATCAATTCCATTTTTTGTAAGCAAATATTTGTAGAAATTTAATCTCTTGTGAGAATTAATATATTTCTGATAATATTACTTTAAAATACCATAAGTGCTGTTAAAAATAGAAGTATATATAATGCATATAACAAAAATAACAAGAGTAATTTACACACTGGTGGCCATACAAATTTTTAATCTTTTACACCCACACTGCACATACATTTTCAAGTATGGGAGATTTGAAATATGTACTTTGGTATGTATACCTATGGAACTCTCTAATAGCATACCATACATTTATAGTACATTTTCACCACAGTAACTACAGATTTCAGGTGACTTTTCCAGGTGTAACACTTGAGGACATAGAACTCTTTCCTGATAAGTGGTTCTGAAATGCCACACAATTACAGTAATTTCAGGATTATAATCCCCACCTTTTTCATTGAAGAATTCAGGCTACCCCAGTAGTGCTGCTAATCATCAGATGCGGCTTATTTATGGACAAATCCCAGTGGAATGCCAACCTGGAAGTGAGAGCCGGCCGGGGAGGGTGCCTGGGGCTGCCTTTAAAGGCTTTGCTGGTCTATGAAAACTGTTTGCAACTTGAGCACCTGACCCCAAATCTGGCGCTGGCACGATTCTGTTACTAACTCGTTGCTTTGTCGCACACAGATCCTTGCTTTAAAAAAAAAAAAAAGAAAAAAAAGGAAAGTGTGGCTTATATTCAGGTGCGGCTTATATATGGACAAATCCCTTGGTCCACCCAGCTACCCAGATGTGTGGCTTATAATCAGGTGTGGCTTATAATTGGGAAATTACTGTAAGTGTTTTCACAGGATAAGCAAAACCAAAAATATATTAATTTAAAACACCAGAAAATATAGTCATGGCTGTGCTTGCCTTGGATACTAAATAATGTTGGAACTTATAGGAAGGAAAGAACGGGTTAGATTGCTACAGCTACTGTTTTAAAGGAGTAGCAACCAAGTTCCTATGTCCTATCTAACACAAAAGCTCTGCTTAATCAATGACCAATTCAAGCACAGTTGCTTATCAAACTGGAGTAATAAATGATATAGTGGTTTTATATTCAGTGCCTAAGAAGTGATTCAGGAGGCAATTCTTTGCTTATCAAAACACACACCACATTATACAAAATATTGATTGACTCACTGAACTAAATTAAGGAATGGCTGAATCAATCAGGATGATACACCAGCTACTGCCTTTCTAGTAAGGAAGGAAGGCTGAGCATCAAAATACAAAAAAAAAACCTTCTGCCATCTAATGGTTAGTGTGGGATGGGATTGTGTCTTAAGGAAGAATGTCTGGGGGTAGTATTTTTGCTATTTTCACAGTCATCAGAACCTTTTGTGCCACTTGCAATGATCAACACTTGCTAAGGGTCCCCCTCCTAAGGGACATCTTAGGACATCCCTTTAATTCTCCTTCCTGCATTCAGGACTTCAAAGTGGATGCTACTGTGCCAAGAACTGCATCACTCCCTTAAGCTGCGCCATATCATCTCATTGAATTACTCTGTCACTCTGCAGGTGAGTACTGAGGAGACTCCAGGGAAAGAGTGTGCTCAGGCAGGAGCCCATCTTGCAAGTTCCCACCAGTCCCTGACCCAAGGTGACAAATCCAGGAATGCCAGCTCAGTGAGGGACTGTCAGGACATGTTTGTATTGGTGTAGTGAGCTTTACATTCAATGAAAATTCTTGAATTGTGTGAACTATTGAGTAGGGGGAGAAATGTAATAATAATGAATTGCAAGCACTTATTCAACTGACAATGGCAGCTTAGTTTCAATTATTTATAACACTTCATAATGTGCTAATAAATGTTCTTTAGTAGCATGTCTTGAAAATGTAATGAAGTCTTAGTAAAATAAAACCTCATTAAAGCATTCAGCTATTAATTCAGTGTTGACAAAAGGAAAACATAATCTGTTTTTATGAGCAATGTGTTTCTCATATCTCTTCTATGGTATTTGTCTGTTTCAATTCTTTATCAGCATTGTTTCTGACTTTTCTGAGTTTTAAGTGTATTATATTTCCCTTACTTCAAGGGAAATTTACAGTTTCTTTTTTGCTGTGCCTATCAAAAGCTCTTGATCTGAAGATGAAAAAGAAGAATTTATAATACCTCGAAATTAACAATTTCTGTCCCTCCTTTATGCCTACTATGTCTGCCAGTTCCACTACATTTTTCTTGAACTTACCAATGAAAGGAAAAAGTAGCACAGACACAAATAGTTACACATAGGAGTGTGGAGTCAGAATTAACTTTGTATAGGTGTCACAAATCTAATTTCATATTTGATTTTAAATTTCTAATGTCAAAAGCATTTCAAATGCATTATGACAGCAATCCTTCAAGTTGAATGTTCAAGGCAGGATTTATTCTGGGCTGCCCTGCCTCAGGGCACTGTCTTAATTTTCTAACTATTTTCTGGGTGCCTGAATATAATCTTGGAGGAATTTTATAATCAAATTTTAAGAAAAAAAAGCTCGTTAGGGCGCCACCCTAAAAAACTTTAATGCAAACACAGAGCAGCTAAATTCAGCAAATAGTGAAGATTAAGCAGAGAGTGTCCTACTTCCCTTTAGTATAATTTAGATATTTTTTCCATCAAGATCCATGACCTGAGTGTAATTACCTACACCTACTTTTTGGAGGACAAGGTCAGACATCATTTAATTATTTAAAGCAAACAAACAACTGAGTTAAGAGGTAAGACAATGCCTAGACTTTCATGATGCTGAAAGTCTGTTCACAGTGAGCTATGGTAATACAGTAATTTCATGATTATAAGCTGCACCTGTTTCATTGAAGAATCCAGCCTACCCCAGTAGTGCGGCTAATCATCAGGTGCGGCTTATTTATGGACAAATCCCAGCGAAATGCCAACCCGGAAGTGAGAGCTGGCCAGGGAGGGCGCCTGGGGCTGCCTTTAAAGGCTTGGCTGGTCTATGAAAACTGTTTGCAACTTGAGCACCTGACACCAAACCCAGCTGGCAGCGATTCTGTTACTAACTCGTTACTTTGTCGCACATGGATCCTCGCTTTAAAAAAAAAAAAAAGCAAAACCGGTTATATTCGGGTGAGGCTTATATATGGACAAATCCCGTGGTCTATCCAGCTACCCGGATGTGCGGCTTATATTCAGGTGAGGCTTATAATTGTGAAATTACTGTACTTTAATCAGTTGGCTATACTCATAATTGGCTGTACTAGTCCTCCGTGTGTTGGAAATACTATCTGACATTATGGTCCAGCAAGAAGATGGTTGAACATCTTCCACCATATACGACCATTTTGTCAACCTCTTTTTCTTTCATATGTGCATCAAAGTATTCCCTATCTATACCACTGAATGGTTATGCTGTCAGTAGGACAAGAAAAACTGAAAAATCACATGATATTGCAAATGCTTGTACAACTAATACAAAAGGTTGCATAGAAAGATATACAGACTAGACAGACACCTCCGAGGATGTAGGGCCATCCTCTTCCTTTGAACTGTTACAATGCACTTCAGCCAAATCACATGTTCATTACCTTTTCAATCTGCTAATGTGCACTTTCTTTTCCCTCTGCCATCAATTAAGACTAAAAGCAATAAGGCTACATAAGGCTGTTCCGCCTCTTTTATTTAAATACTACAGGCTATCCCAAATCCTAGAGTAGGAAAATGAGATGTAGTTTAGAGGCTTGGTATAACACAGAAACATGTTTCAAAAAGTCTTTGTGTTCAGGTAAAGGGTTTTTTTGATGTGAAAGTTACCTTGTGTGTCCTGTTAATAATCATGTTGATCATCTTCTCGACAGTAAATGAAGAATTTTTTGCCTGCTTGAGAAATTGTAACATAACTATAGGTTCTATGTGCTTCAAAATAATGTAGAATCAGTCAATGTAATATTCTTAAATTATTTAGTAAATGCACAACGATAGAGCAGACATTTGATGATAGTGGAAGCTCAGCAATGGGTAAAATTGATTGAATGCACTTCGAGCATGAATAAAAGAGTTTATGATTTATTGACTCTTTGTAGATTAATCTGAGGCCTCATTAAGCAATGAAGCAGAATAGTAAACCTGATTTGAATGAATGTTAAAAATGGTCCTACAGCAAGGAAAAAACCAAAAGTCCCCCTTGTTTTTTACATCTGGTACTTTTGGCGACTTTCAGTGATCCTGAAAGGTAACACCTGTAACCAATGGGGGAAAACCCAGAGTTTTTTGTGTCGGATTTTCCAAAAATTATATTATTTCTGAGTAAAAAAGCATTGAAATAGATCAAATAAATAGAAAATAAATACAAAATAGTTATGATTTGGAATTATATGCTATTATATTTTTAAAATAATTACAAATTCATCCACTTATGGCCAAATTCAGTATCTCCGATTTATCAGTCCAGTTTTCCTTGCTATGTGACTGTTTTGCATTTTGTTAGATAATTTGAATTTGATATGTAACAATGATTTCTTGATATTTGCTGTCTAGATCTGAATTTTGTAGCTTGATTTGTTTCTCTCACATTAAATCACAGGTCTATTTTGCTTTCAGTGGACAATAAAGAGAACAAAGATTATTATTCTGCTGTGTTCACAAAAGGACACAGACAGATATTTCTGTCACTTTCCAATGAATTTTAGATTTTAGCTTGTTTACTCAGCTTGTACTGATCCAATAGAAAAATATGTAAGACAAATCCCTTGTAACTAGTAATTTGGATATCAGGATCCTAAGGGCAGTCTTGCAATAATAGTTGTTAAAAATGCTCATGATAAATAAACCTTTTTTCTTCTCATAATGTTGTTGTAGGGACAAGTGCTGAAGCACTTTTGCTATGCTGATAGTTACAAACAATCCTCACTATGTTTGAGTATATATTTCTGATATACTAGAGCATAATATACAAAATAATACCTAAGAATTACACCCGTAAAATAGAGAGTGGGAGTTTTCTGCCTCAGCTGATATATTCAGAATGCATGAAGGGACAGAACATGACTCCCAAAACTCCAAACAAGAGAACAGTAACTCCTCATATTTCCTTACTTTATTTTATGCAGACTATTAAAGAGGCTTGCAGGAGCCCCCACCCTGGAAAGAAACATTGTACAAAACTTTCGATGATATTTCCTCCTACTAGGTCATCTTGACAAATAACAATTTTCTGTGAGAATCTGGTGCTCTTCATTTGCATTAACAAGTGATAGAAAGCAATGTAATCTTTCAGTTTCTCTTACTGGAAATGTTGAACTCAAATTTTGATTGGGAAAGGAAAGACTATCACCAGCTACATCAAGATGATTCAACAAAATGATATAATACACAGCTTTACATGTCAGTGTTGTCTGTGAAGGAAGAATACAATAATGTTGCAAAGAAAGTTGTAAAAGTTGACAGGTTATGAAGATAATGTTTGAACACAAGAAATTCAGAAGTTCAGAAAAAAAATTATTTTACTCAAAAAATTTCAGAGGGATTCAGGCAAGAGGAAGAAAAAGGCAGAAATCTTGAAAGTCATCCCTTTAAAAAGCTGGAAAATCAATTAAACACAAAGAGGCTAATCCAAGTGAGGGACTGTTGCAAATGAATTATTAGCTACTTTACATGAAAAGACAAGAGAGGAGATGAGAAAAAAGTACAAAGAAAATAAATATGGAGAAGATGAGTAAGCAAAGCAGTGGAGTGAAGAGCGAATCAGAGCAAGTTTGTGGTAACAGTGACATTCAGGTATAATGTGTCCTGCATTTACTGAATTACATATCCCTGCCAGCCTCAAATTCTAAAACTGGCCTCTGGAAAAAGGCATTTTATTTGGTTTTTAAATCAAATATTTATTTCTTATTCCTGTGGCTCTCACTTCCGGTTTGGCATTTCACTGGGATTTTTCCATAAATAAGCTGCACCTGAATATAAGCCGCACTACTGGGGTAGCCTGGATTTTTCAATGAAAAAGTTGCGGCTTATAATTGTGAAATTACTGTACTTTTCTATGGGACTAAAATGACAACATGGCATCATTGAATTGTCAGTAAACGAAAGAGAAAATTCCACTGAATTATTATTTTTTAGGTGGTATCCCGAACACATTGTCTTGCAATCAGTGGCTTTAAGTCTACTGGATTGTGATAATATTGAAAGGAATTTCAATTGTCATGAAACATGACATGAAACGATGTAATAATGAAAAGAATGCAGAAGAATATTCCGTACAGAACTAATTCCCCTAGAAGTAGATTTCAGTGTCTTATCAGTGTAGTTTTGAATGCCTGATCCTTTTGGGGTAGAATCAATTAAATCTCTGATCCCAAGATGAGCTCAGGGAAAAGGGATGATTTATTCACTTTTACCATAAAAACCTAATTTAAGGTAGAAAAGTTTATAATCCAGTGGAGAAAATCCATATGTATGTGTTGTAGTGATTCAACAAAAAACAATGTACTTACTATTCATTACTATCTTGGATGGGTGGCCAAACCCTAGTCTAGATGATATTTAAAGCTCTGAATACCTTTTTTAACAGAAATTATTGGAAACACCAAAATTAAACAGATTCTCCAAGAAAATGCTGGCATGAAAAAATTGAAATACTTACACATATGAATGCTGAACCAAGATCAGAAATATACCAATTTTTAGCATATATTCAGTATAAAACTTAATTACATATCAGCACTGCATTGAGGCACCAGAAAAGGTGAACAGAGATTACTGAGTGAAATTTGCATCCCGTGATTCTTTCTAAGTTTATTGGTTAGCTCTTTTAAGGGTACATATAGTGACCTGTTAATTTATTGTTTCCTTCCTGATTTGCACTTTTAGCCAGAGGATATCTCATCAATGAACCAGGTAACTGGTTTGCATTAATTGTAAAAACCTGTTGTTAGCTTTTGTTTCAGTAACATTTTCAAGTGTGGCGAACATAAATGCAAACTACAAACAAACAACCATCTTATTTCAAACTTCTTTATTGTTTATTTTTCTCTCATGGTTACACTGAAGACTTTTTACAATAATTTATAATATAAATCATGTTGGGGAAAGATTTTTTCCTTGCTTTTAACGTTTTACTTGTAGGCTTTAACAAATTTATAGATACCAGCCCCCAGTGTTATGGTACAGTTTTAATTTAGAGGCAGATGACCATTATTGCACTGCAATTCTTTCTTGCAGATTTATGGAATCATAAACCTGACGGTGCTTTAGGGATGCTTTCAAAAGGAAGCAGCAGGAGCAACAGGAGAAATATTGGAAAGAAAGGTGTTGCTGGATGCTATAGAAGTTTTTTCTGTTTTAAGGGAAGAATCAGAATGCCTATGCAAGGGAATGATAATCATGGGATATAGCATATTTTGGGCATTATTATTGTAAGTGTTGCCAGCATTTCCTGCTAACTTACTCCTTTATATGCCTTACACGCTTCTTGTCATTCCATGCTTCCCTTTCCTGTTAGCAAAGTTTTGTGCCACAAATTTTCTGTTGTGCTATGACTTTCTAATACATTGGAGAGCATCTTTAGGTTCAACTCAATAAAATGCACAAGAATGTTACTAAGATGTTGTTTATTTTGATTCAGGGAGTTGTCCTGTCTTAGTAGGTATGCTTACTATGCCTGATAATTTAGGATTATTTCTGAACTCAATTGTCTATTTAGACAATATATTGTCCAGGTATGCACATCTTTCTTTAAACAGGACTCTAGGCTGAAGTTTATATCTTGTTTTCCTCCAAAGTCAGCAGCATAGAAAAGAATTAGAAATGCAACATAAAATTAGATCTTGGTAATAGAAATTTTGGGTTGATTTTGAGAGTGGTCATATTTACATCTGTTGTGCAAATATTATATTTTTTTTCCACATTTACAGTATTGTTCTATGTTTGTATTCTTATCTGACTACCTGAAATGCATAGAAAGGACATCAGTCATTAACTCTAAGAAAGGAAGTATTTCCAGGCAGACTTTCTGAATTTAGAAACAAGATAAAAGCTTTATGACTCCAAGAAAACAATCAAATGCCTTTTTAAATTTTTTTCTATTTTTTAAATTTTTTTTTTGTAGCCACAAGCATCATTTTTACTCAAAGAACTGTAACGATAAAGCAAATATCTCTTACAGGAAGCTAGGACAAAAGCTGTCAGAGAACTGGGCAGTAAATCACCCTGAAATTGTTTTCTCTTCTTCATTTCAAAAGCTTAAGGCAAAGCATGTTTGACCTTTTACAAATGGAATGGTTTCCTGCAGGTCGTGGTGCCATATTGAGTGCTGCTGGTCATGTGAAACTTGAGGCAATCATTCTGAGTGGTGAAACTATGGCTGCTGGTGCAGAGTCCTGCATAAGGAGGATTTCTAAATCAGTGACATTTGCTTGTTTCAATCCCCCAAAAGTTGCAATACGTCTTACTGCTTCCTCTTTTCAGCTGTATTGCTGGAGTTTTTTGACAGATGTTGCAAATTAAATAGTGTGATTGTTGTACATGACCCTGAAAGTGTAGAGGTCAAGGAGAGAAATGTGAAATACAAGCAAAAAAGCTGCTCTTAAAACTGTGATATCCATACTTCATTAGCTTTCACCTTGACATATTAATGAAATATGAAAGATAATTCTATTCAACCTTATATTACCACTTATGAATATTTTAATGAATGTCATAGGATAAATTTTGCTTCCATTGAGAACAGCAGAAATTTTTACTATTGCTCTCAACAGACTAAGACTTGACTCCACTTTACAGTTAATTTATCTCTGGCTTCTGTTAAAAATTCTTGTTTGGATACTGGTTTCTTTCCACATTGCTGCTGTGTAGATAACTAATTAATTATGCCAGTGTGGATTTTATAATTTTCTCATGCTTTCTTAAATTTCATTTTTGCTGAGACCACTATAGAAGTCAAAAAAACAGATTGTGCAGCAGTGGAGAATATTTGAGCATACATATAAATGTACCACTACCACTATTAGGAATTATAGACTTATGAAGTATCTAATAAATTCTGTCAGGCAGTGCTTCTTTCAACTTTTTGTCTGTTTTAATCATAGTTTTGTTACAATTACTCTAGACTTGCAGTGGAAACTCACAGGAGTGAGACGAGATGCTATACCATGTGGTACATAATCCTAACCCTTAAACTGCAGCACCGGTGCTATCATAATAAGCTCCATAATGGTAAAAAAACCAAAACCTTAGTAAAAGGCACTTGGTAAACTCAGGAGAATTTTATCGCACTACGAAGGATGGTTAGTTGAGTCCATAGAAATGTGCTGTTAGAAATATATGAGAACTGATAAATGTCAATTTTCTGTCATAATAGTTTAATTATTAACTAATAATTTTGAGAAATGTTTCTGAAACCACAGTGTGAAACCACGTTTTCTCTGGTCTCTTACTGACAGTGATTCAAGATTCACAACCTAGGTGTCTAAGTCCTCTGAAAGACCCGAGAAGATAGTTTTGCTTAGAACACTAATTTCACCACTAAATACAGAACTCATTATGCCCTTCATTGCAAAATATGCAGTCAGAAGAGATTTTCAGTTTACACAACTCATAACTTAAAGTAGCAACATAATGGAAGTGGGAAAAAATGTGGAAGAAAAGTTTGACTGTCTGCAGTCAGTACCGAAAGTACAAAAAAAACCAGACCATCCCATTGGTTTGCCTACTATGTTGTGGCAGATTATGAATCCAGGTTTGAAAGCTTATTTTCTGATGGAGTAAACAAAAGAATTCCTTCTAATAAGAAATTTCATCATGGCTGAGAGAATGATTTGAATTTTCGTCGATTCTCTATTTGTTGACAGTGTAGCCCTTGACAGCAAAACTCGTATAAATTCCAAATCTATTATGCAAACTGGTTTAATGTCCACTGCAAGTCAGGAAATACATGTGTGTCTCATGACCAAAATGTAGCTCAGTTATGTATGCAGCCCATAGTTGTGACAGTCATCATGTCATAACTATGCACAGAGGTGTGGAGAGACCACAAGTTTTATAAACATAGGACAAAAGAAGCGATACTGGTTTCAGGATGTTGTCGCTCCATCTGTGCTACAGTTCACCTCCTGCCTTCACATTCTTGGAAGCAGCATGGCATGTCTGCTTTCCCCATCAACACAGCCATGAGATCCACTTGCATGTCAATGTATGGCAATCCCAGACTCATTCAGTGTCAAAATACCCATGGGGAATCTAATCTGGTCACATAAAGTCTGTGACTGCTGCTGAAGACAGCTGAAGGATTTATAAAAAGGCTTTTTATTTTTCAGCCAAGAAAGTCACTGTAACTGAAACCAAGGCACACATCAGCCCTTGAACTGCTGGTTTGTATGAGTAATATGTTAGAAAACTTAAGAAAGTAAGGAACATCTTCTTGGTTGAGTTCTTTGGTCAATGCTTTGCATATTAAGAAGTCTTTGAACATGCTTCAGGATGGCTAACTTTGTATGGTTCATTTCAAAGAATGAGGATAACACATAATGGGCCTCAGGTACTGTCATGGTTTCCCATTCATATTCAGGAGAAGAGCAGTAGAAGTGGAGCAGGAACAGAAGCACTGGAATTGGCAGTATAAATAATTGGCTCTACATTTTTACAAAAGCTAAGCAGAATTTTCCAGCATGCATTGGGTATGTTAACAGTGCTAATAGGTTCACATGCTATCCACTAAGCAGATTGGCGTGCAGCCCTGATTCTTAAGGTCATTTGTGTTGAAATGTCCTTTCATGTTTACAGAGGAACTCTGAAAGAAAGCTTTTTATTGACAGGTTCACATAGTAGATACTGAAGACTAATCCTCACTAAAACACTCAATAAGCTAATCAAGCAACTGAAAGTCAGATGAGGAAATGCTGCTCTCCCTTGCACCTTACTGACCTCTGTGCTTTTTTTAATAAGTTTTTTGTAGTATATTCTGTAAGTATTTTTCCTCATGCATCTTTTTTTACCGCCACCTCAACAATTATGTAATTTCCCGCTTTTCTTATGTGGTTTTATCATGCCAACTTCTTAGCAAAAACATCCTGATCTGAATTAAATCAGGAACAGCAGAAACTCATGGCTGAGGTTCACCTGGTGAACATGATGTATGCAAAAAAGCCCCTGACTACGGATATACAAAGTTCATTGGAAAACTGTTCCACCTGTCATGAAGTATGGATGAGATGGGTATGATCTGGTAAAGGCTAATCTTTGGCAGTTTGAACCTACTTCAGTTTTTACCCACGTATCAAGACAATACAAATGAAATTTTTACTCAAGATCTGCCTTAATTTAGGGAGCCTCAATGCCACTCATCTTTCCCTCACATACAGTAATTTCACAATTATAAGCAGCACCTGATTATAAGCCCCACCTTTTTTTGTTGTTGTTTTGTTTTAAAAGCGGGGATCCATGTGTAAAAAAGTACAAATTAGTAACAGAATCAGCCAGCATGGTGTTTGGTGTCAGGTGCTCAAGTTGCAAACAGTTTTCATAGACCAGCCAAGCCTTTAAAAGCAGCCCCAGGCGCCCTCCCCGGCCGGCTCTCACTTCCAGGTTGGCATTTCACTGGGATTTGTCCATAAATAAGCCGCACCTGATGATTAGCCACACTACTGGGGTAGGCTGGATTCTTCAATGAAAAAGGTGTTGCTTATAATCGTGAAATTACTCTACTTATATTTTGGTTTTTCCTCCCTTCTTTTGGAATACTTTCAATTAAATATGAAGGGAAAATAGGGATTTCATAATTCAAATAGATTGCACACTGTTGGATTTCAACTCTTCTCTGTAGCTTTTAGAATCCAGAATAGGAATGGTGCTCAAGTCACTTGAGATCCGTGAAAGTTTTTGGTATACATTAGGCAGCATTAAGTGGCAGAAAGTGTGCCTCTGCTATCTGTGGACTGTGCAATGGGGTGGGCTGTGGATGGCTGCTGCCTTTGATGTGTGAAGTTTCTCCTGGGCTTTCTACCCCACTTTTTGTCTTAGACATGGAACACTGTCCATTGGAGTTTGACAGCACAGATATTCATGTACTGGTATATTAACTCTCATTGTACTACTATGAATATCTGGCACATGAAGGCTCTGCCATTGAAAGTCTTCTGTTCATTAAATTTCTAAAGAATCCCATAGCACCCCACCTAAAATCTTGGTTCCCTGCTTTGTATTTACTGTATTTAATCTGTTCATTTGAAGTGGTAGGGTGCGCAGCTGGTTGGTGTTTTATTCCTTTCTCCAGTCAGATTCTGATGACTCTGGTTGAGTTGAACTACTTTTTCAATAAAGCCTAAATTAGACAAGCAAACAGGTTAGGAGGTGGGAAATATTTTCAGACAACATGTAAGGCTACATGCTTGAATTAACAGGACATCTTGAGGTAACCATTTTGTATCTTGGCTTTACTACTGCTACCTTTCTCTGACTCCCTGTATACCTCCTTAAAACACCAGGGCCTCCATTTTACAGCACTCCAAGGACACATCTGCTCCCTTGTGATACTCTGTTGGTGGCTATGGAGTCCAAGCAGCATGATAAGATTGTGAGGTAGCAATCCTGTGTCTAGGACATGGAATTTTACCAGAGAGAAGATGGGATCCTATGGTCTACTTGGCCCATTAAAGCTTGTAATTAAGTTATATAGGAGATAGGTACATCCATAGAGCTTTATTTTTAGAAGTTACAGCTTCTATATTGAAATTAAAAGAAAATAAAAAGTGAGACTAGGGAAAATATCTCCTCTTACGTAGATGCAAGGATCCTGGTATCTATGAGAAGGCTTTCCCTTTACCTCTACTGTCTGGAAATCCAAAGTTCATAAGTTATTTGCTGGATTTATAGAGCATGTCCTTAAGAAAAAAAAATACTGATCTTGTTGCCTAAGTCATGCAGATGCTTCTATTTACCATTCTGCTCCATTTGTTATGGGAATAAATGAATATGTCTTGAGTTCTGACTCTTAGGCTTGACAGATTGTCTAATGACAATCAACCATAGAGTATGGTAGTTCTCATCAACCTTCAGGAAGAATATGATTACAAGTTTATTTTTGTTGCTTTTGGACTATGCTTGGCCTAAATTTCCAATTTTTTTGTTTTGTTTTGTTTTGTTTTGTTTTGCACCTATAATAAAGGTACCTTGCACTATAATTAATTGCAATTGGAGCCTTTTCTCCTATCTAGTAAAGGTATAGATGCTTGTCTGGTCAAGCTTTTTATTCTTTCAGCTGAATCAGAGATCCAAATATTTAATGACATGACACAAATATGTGTCAAGGAGTCTTTAATTCTATAAACTTTGGAATGGGGTACATGTGTCCATATCTGGAAGATTTGGCAGTATTTATTCATTACACCAGTGTATAATTATCACTTAGGATTTGAATGCTGAGGGGAAAAAAAACAGTGAAGGTACATAATACTTTAGGTATATTCTTATGAGAAGGATTATTTTTTGTGTTAGCAAATGCTTATGCATCTCATGGGTTTTGAAACTGAGTTGGTTTTGGTACATGTTTTCCCTTCAAGATGGAAATCTGCATTTAAAATTTGACCAGCTGCTAAACTGTCTGCTTCTTTAAAGCCTGATGTACCCTTTCGGTTTATTTCCTGTCATGTGTTGAAAGGTGGCCACAGAGACACATCTTTCCAAGTTGTTTTCCAAGGTGTACATGAGGTTTAAAACATGTCTGGTAAGTCTCTTCACTGAGGAGTTAAAATTTAAAAAAAAAAAAAAGATCTGATTTTAATAACCTCCTCCACTATACAGAGAAAATTTATGTGATATATTTCAATTTTCAACAGTTTTTTACTAGGGTATCCAATTTCCTTCTAGCCCCTGGTTATTAGTCTTTCAGAACTATTTTAGTCTATCACTGATTCTTATAATGCCTAGTACCGCTTAAGCAGGAAACAGAAAAGCTATAAGTACTCTTGAGTAAGTCACATACATACACTAAACTCAGTATTCAAAAGAGATTAGGATCAGCTTTAAAGGAACATGGTCAAAATTAAGCAGCTCACATCTTGACAGTCCAAATCTGAAAAGAAATGTTCTGTTTTATTGGGGAGTATTTTAAAAACATAAAATACCATTTGGAGAGGAAGAAGGGTCAACCTTACAATGTCCCTGTAATGATTCTCAGGTAGTTTATATTAATGACCCATGTCTAAAAAATTTCCTACTAATCTTGAATAGGAACCTTGGTTAACTTTCTGTTTCATTTTATAGTTTTCAGTTAAGCACCATTTCATTGGATAAGATTATATTCTGGTACATGTAAAATAGCTCTGCCAGTGCTTCATAAAAGCAGTACCTTCATCTCATTTTGTGTAATGGAAGGAGCTCTTCTTTGTAAATTACATGCAGCACCAAATGGACTGATTGATTTGAGTTCTGGATATTGTTAAGACATCCTGAAGAAAATGCTGGGAAACAAGTGGATTCATTTTTCCAGATAATATGTGACAAAGGACAAAATTTTATTGTGCCTTCTATTTTTACAGATTTTCAATTCCATCTGTATTCGTAGCAGAACTTTTAATTAAACTGAATATTTATTGAAGACAAACTGTTTATACTTTTTAAGTAATAAAGATATAATAAGTGATTTAAAAGCAAATTCATATATCTCAGAGGTCTCTTTAAATTTCTTGAATTTGAAATTTCTTAAATAAATTCAAGTGACATAAAAATGCTCACTGTCTAAATGTATAGGTAAAAGAGAGGCCTTTAAAAAGGGAAAAAGAATAAGATATTAAATACTACAATGATACAGAATTTTTAAAATCAAATGCTCTTGGGTCTTTTAAGGGAATTCATCTGAGTTAACTTAGACATCTGCAAGTTATTTGTCTAGACTTAAAAAATCAACCCAGATCACTGTCATCTTCAGGATTTAGTGACCTTCAGGACCACACAAGGAAAATACACACTTTTAGAGGGCCAAACACTTCCTCCAAGGACTAGAGTTCAAGACTGGTTGAATCTACTAGGGTGATTTTTACCTCCAGTAACTCTGTGGGTATCTGTATAGTTTGGATTTAGACAACTAAAATTTGGATGTTCAAAGACAAATTGTTGTCATCATTATGATCTGAAACTGTACTTTAAAGACTGTTTTCCATCCATAATATAATTTATTATGTAAGAGCAATGCAGAAGTGAAGCAATCCCATCCTCATACATTCATGCACTCATTCATTCTGCTCTAATCTACTTAGTTCTGCACCTACCTAAAAGTGCTCTTATTAATAAAACAAATAATTCTGGAATCTGCTACCTGTTTTGAGGTTTCAGGCTAAAATTTCAGGTTCTTGTGGTGATTGAACTGCTCAAGTTTCCTTGAGGGTGGAAAAGCAAAGTAATCGGTGCTTTGAGAATTTGTACTCATTAGAAAGGAAATACCATGAAAAAAATTGTGAGAAAGATAAATACAGAGAAACTATGAATGTAGTCTTCTTATATCTTCCTCTCATTGCTGTTTTTATCCTGATTGGCAGAAGGGACAAAGAATACCCTTCAAAGTCATAAGCTGCTAAAGTATATTTTCTGTGATGTAAGAAAATGAGATATGTCTTGATTAAAGACAGATTCTAACAAGGAGAAAGAAAAGTTAAAAAAAAAAGAAAAATTGAAATTCAGTGCCATCCCGTTCTTAGATGAAGTGCTACTTACAGGACAGATGCTCTGTTTTGAAAGTCTTCACTGATGCTGGATTACAAAAGGTGGTATCATAAACTTCATTTCCCACCTGTAGGATTCATTGCTTTTTTCTCTCTGAGCAGAGCCATCATATTTCTAGTTCCAGGGAAATTAGATGGAATGCATGGGGGACATATGAGAGATTTACTGCTTTCTCCTCCCCAAAGTGAGGAGAAAGCATATTTGTCTTTTATGTTAAAAGAATAATTTTTATTGCTAAGGAAAAGCCTCTTTAAAGACATACTCTTCAGTAAAAATAGACTTTCGGCTCTTTCTCTTAAATCTTAAAACAAAAATAGCAGTGTTTGTAAGCATGGCTTTATATAATAGGATGAGAAAGCTGTTATTTCAGAGTTCCTTAGACTTTGAAAGCAAATATGGAAAAATACATGTACAAATTTGAAACAGAATCTGACAATCTGTGGGACTTGTTCCCAAAACTGACCTAATTTTCATAAGCTTTCCAAAGAAAACATCCAGATCTCAGGGGAAGTCATGCATTTCTGCAAAAGGCAAGGGATTACTAAGAAATAAATTCTTGAAGTTTTGGAATTATTGTAAATTCCCTTCCCTTCCCTTCCCTTCCCTTCCCTTCCCTTCCCTTCCCTTCCCTTCCCTTCCCTTCCCTTCCCTTCCCTTCCCTTCCCTTCCCTTCCCTTCCCTTCCCTTCCCTTCCCTTCCCTCTTTGCTTTCATTTTCAGACTGGGAAAGAAGAAATTGCTTAGAAACACAATAGATGAAGGATATGTGCCAAGATAGTTTCTTATTCATTCATTTCTGGATGATTTTTCTCATGTGAAAAAGAATCCTAGAATCAGAATGAATGTGTGGTTGAGGTTGGGCAGGACTAGTCCCTTAATCATCCATCCTTTCCCACCAAGCTGCTATCCAGCTGATCAGCTCCCAGCATATGCTGCTACCTGGGGTTGTTCCTTCAGAGCTTCAGGCCTTTAGACTTGCCCTTGTTGAATTTCATGACACTCCTGTGGAGCCATTTCTCCACCATTTCTGTGGGGGTCCCTCTGGGTGCCAGCCTGACCCTCTGGTGCATCAGCTGCTGCTCATGCATAGGTGTTACCTGTAAACTTGTGGAGGTTACACTCTGCCCCACAAGATCCTTAATTAAGATTTTAAGGGGTATTGAGCCCAGTGCTGAACTCGGAGTTAATCAATCACACCCCCCTGCTTTGCTCACCTAACTCATATTTCATCAGCTTCTTCATTAGGATCCTACATGAGACTGTTTTGGAAACTTTACTGAAGTCTAACTGCCCTTTCTTTTGCTTAGCATTTCTTCTATGTTAACATGTCCCAAACAAAATTAATTTTATGGCCTGGGCTGGATTGACAAGCAAGGCTGTGGAAAAGCAGTTCTGGTTGAAGACCTAGATTTGATAGTAAATTACACTTTTTTAAAATTACTCTTATAAAGACAACAAAAGATAAAGCTCTATGTTTGCTTGGTAGCAGAAATTTTGTCCTGGACCTCATATTTCATGGGTGAATTCTAAATACACTTATATGTGAGACAAATGCTGTTTATCTTCAGAAGTAATGTTTGCTCAAGATATGAACAGAAGTGGAACTGTAGTTGTACAGGCAATATGACAGATGAGATGTGTCTTGAACTGTGATCCCAAATCCTACTGCACTTAATTATCTGCTGTTGAAACTCTGAGCGTCACCAGACAGAAATTAGGTATTGTATCCAAACCAGTGGATGTCAAGGGCTACCCCAGAGCCACTTCAAGGCCCAGAGAGGAAAAATACTGTATTTAAGACAAGGCAAACTAGCACAAATCCTCTATGATAAGGAAAAAGATGACAGACTTTTTTCTAATATATTGGCTCCATATATCAATTACTTTTGTATAAATTGTAAGGTAATATACTATTTACACAATTTAAAGCTCTTTCTTTTTCTAAAAATAAGTATGTGTAAAATTTACTGAGATCTGTGCAATTCTTTTTGTTAAGCAGTGATGTAAAATCCCTTGCCTATATTTGTCAACATATTCCTAAAACTTGTTAATTTAACTGAAAAACTTATGTGTGACCTAAAAGAATTTCACCTTATTAAACTGTGTGGAGTTCTAAATTTTCTATCAGTTCTACTGTGAAATGACAGGTGATAACAGTTTAAAGTTAAACACTTCTTAAACATGTTGAAAAGTCTGGAAATATATTTATCTCTACTGAAGTCTGAAGCCATTTATTAAAAAAGTCTCAGCTTAATAAAATGGTTCTCTTGCCTTTATTTTTTTCTTGCCAGTGCTAAGTAAACTGTAATTTTCCAGGAAATGATAGACTGCATAGATATCATTAGGGCTAGATACTGGATAAAAAAATTACAGTAATTTCACGATTATAAGCCGCACCTTTTTCATTGAAGAATCCAGCCTACCCCAGTAGTGCGGCTAATCATCAGGTGCAGCTTATTTATGGACAAATCCCAGGGAAATGCCAACCCGGAAGTGAGAGCCGGCCGAGGAGGGCGCCTGGGTCTGCCTTTAAAGGCTTGGCTGGTGTATGAAAACTGTTTGCAAATTGAGCACCTGACACCAAACACCGCCCTGGCACGATTCTGTTACTAACTCATTACTTTGTTGCATATGGATCCTCACATTTAAAAAAAAAAAAAAAAAAGCAGCTTATATTCGAGTGCGGCTTATATATGGACAAATCCCGTGGTCTACCCGGCTACCTGGATGTGTGGCTTATAATCAGGTGTGGCTTATAATTGTGAAATTACTGTACTAATTTGTAATTTGAAATATTGAATCTGTACTGAATCTCTACGTACAAATTTCCTTCTTGAGACTTAAGGATGTTTCTTTTGACACAAAGACACAGATATTGTTTTATTTTTGTCTTGTGTACTTCCTTTTCCTTGTTTTAAATGCAGAAGTACAAGATAAGAAATACTGATAATCTTGCTGACATAATAAAAACCATTAAGCTTTTGTTCTCAGATTTCTTCAATACGATTATGCTTCCAAAATGACTGATAACGTACCCAAAGATAATTTTTCTTTCTTATTAGTAGCATCTTTGGGGAACTCTAATCTCTGAAAAGTTGAGAAACACTGGCTGTTAGATTTAAATGACACATTAGTAGCTGTCATTTAAATTGGTATCTAAAGCTATAATTGAGAGTAACGTCAGAAGGTAACTACTCTGTCGTTGGATTTTTACTGCTTTATTAAATTACTGATCTGATGCAACTCTTCACTTGACTGAGAAATATCATCAGAGTATACTGGAATATTTTTACCATATAAGGGAAAAAATGGTGATTTTAATCCTTTATATCATAAAGTTTCATATTCTGTTGTGTTTTGTTGCCAGATTTTGGATGGATAGATGGATATTCTTTCTTTCAGTCTGTCTAGCTATCTGTCATCATGTCTGCACAATTTTTTTTCAATGTAGGATTCTCAATTGCTTAGACCTCATAAATAATCAATAATCATTCCTTACAAACAGAGGCAAATAGATGATATTCTATAAGACAGTCCTGCCATGCTGTGACACAATGCTCCATGTTTTAAATTTTTTTCAGTATTGCTTTGTTTTGCATAAACAAGAAGAAAGATTTGAACTATTTGAAGGAACTGTCAAACTCTCCTAAATGTTATACGAAATAGAGTGAAGGACACTTAGACATTAAATTCTGCATTAAGAATTACCATTCTGGACCAGCTCATCATGTTTTCCCTTTTCTCTGTCTGTGGACATAGCATAATTCTTAAATGTGCTATTTGTGCTGTTATGTTTGTAGAGACATTTATAGTGAGTATTCTGTCAAAATTTAGTATTTGACCACTGTGAGTGCTGACATTTTTACACTTCCACTAAAACACTCAGGTTGACTTCAGACCTGCATTTTATAAACAGAAGCAGCAGTTCCCTTTTTCCAACAGGATACCAAGACGTTGTGAAAAGACACAATTTCGGGTCCATGTCCTCTGCTACTTTTGTGGAAAAACATTTAAAGAGTAGGACTGTATAGGGTGCTCCTAGCTATTCCTAATGTTTTAGTGAATATTCTTGGGAGAGTGTCATAATGCTCCTTTGTCAATCTGCTGCACAGAGATGTTGGTCTCTGCTAAATTTTTCCATTAAGTTTAATGTTCTCAGCATGTTAACTCACTCTTCAGAGTTCTGGGCAATGTCTAGAATGTGTTAAAAACTTGTCTACATATTTTAAAGAAGGATATTATATCTGCAGTTCTTTTAATATGAAATGAACCTTGACAGTTTGCATTTTATGCCTGACAGCCTTGAGCACAAGGCCTACTAGCTGTTCTAAAATTAACCAAATAATGCAAAGGGAATAAATTACAGTAATTTCACGATTATAAGCCACACCTTTTTCACTGAAGAATCCAGCCTACCCCAGTAGTGCGGCTAATCATCAGGTGCAGCTTATTTATGGACAAATCCCAGTGAAATGCCAACCCGTAAGTGAGAGCCGGCCGGGGAGGGTGCCTGGGGCTGCCTTTAAAGGCTTGGCTGGTCTATGGAAACTGTTTGCAACTTGAGCACCTGACACCAAACCCCGCGCTGGCGCGATTCCATTACTAACTCGTTTCTTTGTCGCACATGGATCCTCACTTTAAAAAAAAAAAGAAAAAAAAAAAGAAAAAAAATTGCGGCTTATATTCAGGTGCAGCTTATAATTGTGAAATTGCTGTAAATTAAAATGAAAGAATTGTTGGTTTAACTGTCATTAATGTGTAGAACTATTTTCTGTTATATAATTTATGCATGATCTCTACTGCCTTACATCTTGGCTCTGCAAAAATACTAGTAACTTGGATACAACTTGCTGCGTTTCTCTATTTTGAATGATTGTCTCTCAGCTTTCCAAAATCATTTTGGCAAAGGAATACAAACACTATGTTAACACAGCTCAGGCCTTGTGACTTCAAGACATGACAGAAGCTTGTGTTTATTACTAGCTGTACACTCACCATTTTCTCCTGAATCCTACTTCCATAATAGGCAGAGACAGGGAAAACCTATCTTGCACAGTGTAATGGAACATGACAGTAGCAGTTAAGCCAGCATAGGGATAATTATCTCCACCCAGCGTCACACTCAAGTCCCTCCTTTGCACTGCAGCTCAGCTGACAGCCATTCTGTTCCTCTGCAGCACTGAAGGTCTACCTTGGCCAAGCCATCCACACATTTGAAGCCATTTGGCAACATTCCACTTTTTATTTCAGCTCAGCTTCTTACTGCACAGCATTCTGATTTACAGACAAAACATCTGCAAACCTGGACCATACAGGACCAAAAGGTTATTGGGAAGGATGCCTGAGAAATGAAAAACAACAACATATTAACAGAGATTTGCCCTCAAGTAAGACTATTTGTATTTAAGTTCAATTTGCATTGATAAAAGACCTATTGCTCCTATTTCCGTAATCATATGACATAATGAAATGTATTAAATAACTTCTGCTAAACATAAAAGAGTGGCATAAAAATGGAGAAATTATAAATAATACTGGAAAAGGAGCTGATACACAGAGTGATAGAATCATTTAGCAGCTGTTTAAGGTTTTTTTTTTACATAGCCATGTATTCAGTAAAAGATCTAGTAAGAAATTCATAGAATATATAGGCTGTGACCAAATAACTCAGCATATGTTCTCAGCACAAAGATTTGTGAAAAATAAATTACAGTTATGATAATTTCAAACAAAAATACAATACTTGGGTTAAAGAATAGAGAGTAGTTTTACTGCTGCATGTGAGTGCAGCTATCATTAGAGCAGTACATACACAGTCAAATGCATTCATTCTTAAAATGATGCTAAAAGCCAGAAGATGTAATTCAAAAAGAGAATCAGTCCTACATTAGAAGATTTTGAAAAAAGCATATGCTTTAAAAACTCAGTTTTTGTATATCTGAGGAAGATTGGAGGAGGTGAGTAGATTACATGGTGTATTTACCTTTTCAGGGAGGAAAAGTCAAGTTCTGAAATCTTAGCATTCTGTGAGGAAAAGGCACAATAAGAACAAAATTCTAGCAGCTGAAGCAAAAAAAAAAAAAAAAGCATTTGAAATTGAGAAACATGCTTTGAATAATAAGCATGCAAAGCTGCTCATGAAAAAAATACCAAAGTAAGTAGTGAATTCTCCACTGCTTATATTAAAAAAAAATATTTTTCTTCCTAGAAAAAATGTTTTGATCAAATTCAGCTCACAAGAGTGAATTGTAACAATACATTAATCTTTCTGGCTCTAACATTATCAATATGAATCTGTGATAACTATGAAAGTAATCATGATCACACACACCGTGTTTCATACAATGAACGTGCTTATATTTCTCCAGTAAAAAAAGGACACAGGATCACAGTGGAGATGGAACTGCTGTTAGTCCTTAGCTGCTGACATGGCCAAAAATCTCAGCATAAAATGCATGAAAGCATGAAACATGACAACATCATTTTCTAACAGTGTCATACTAATGAACTCCTCATGCAAAGGGGCATCTGCAACAATATGTGGACTTGCCCAAAATTGGTGGTCAATAAATGTTAGTGAAGCCTGACCCATTTAAAGGTCATCAGCAGGAGAGGTCCTCAGATTATCATACTGCTTTCTGTTCAAATGCGCTGCAAATGACTGCAGACTGTTGGAAACCTCCCACTGAACACATTGCCCTCTGAATCCTATGCTGCATGTGGAATGCATAATTAGAAAGGGGTATGGATGAATAAGGAGCTGATAAATCACACATAGATTTAGGGAGTAGGTCCTCCTAATGTGTCTGAATCACAACCATGAAAGATTTTAGTTAGGGAGAGTTATGGAACAAAAGAGGCGCTGTATGTCTGATTATATTACAAGAACAGTCTAGAGCAAGATAAGAAAAGATACGATCCTGAAAATCCTTCTGTCGAGCTTCCATCTAATGCATAAACTGAGCAAGTGCCCTTCTGTTTGACCTGAAACAACTGATGCCTGTAGCACTGCTGATTTACTGTCCCATACAAATTTCTTAATAACGACCTTTTTGTCTAGACTTGATTTTAAAAGCCATGATCAATGCTTCCACTGAAGTCCCATAATGCAGTAAAAATGTCCTTGATGTGTGCTGCTCACATCAAGGCATTCCAAGATGTTTCAGTAACTTTCAGAAAACACAACTAAGTGTCAGTGATGGCTATGTGTTCTGTCCTGGTCCTGCTTACATGACTTAAATTTGCAGGAAAGCATATAAATGACATCTGTGAGAATGATGGCAAATTCTTCCAGCCATTTTTACTCAACAGTTCTGTATATTGATCACTGGATAATAAACAATGGCATTAAATTCCTGGACCAAATATGTGAATGCAGAATCCCCTTTTTCCAGACTGGTTGTACCAATTACAGAGTACAACCTTGGCTTTTTCCAGTTCTTTTACTCTTTAATCTGTTCTCTGCTCCTCAGTGGTATAACCTGAACAGGAAAGACAAAAATTAACCAATCTAGTATTTAGGGTTTTCTCACAAGAGATCTGAAGTTCTTGATTACCTGTAAGGTGGAGAAATGGCAGTATGTGTGTCTTCTTTTGTGAATATCCTTCTATGGGCTATTTTATAAAAGATATGTGACCTACCCAACAGCTACATTTTGAAAGAAAATATATTCTACTAAAAGAAAGTGAGAAATATCCCCCTCTCCCCCCATACATTGCACTAAAGGCAAGAAGAAATTGAAGGAAAATATATGTTTTCGCATCCTTTTCCAAATTCTCCATTGTATTTTTTCATGCTGACATGTTTTCTCCAAAATATATGTTCAGTGAGAATGAAATCAGAGTTGAACATTACAAGAACTGATCTGTCATGGTATTGAATCAGAACATGGTGTGACAAGCTAATTGTAGTCTATAAGAAGTGAAAGCTTATATAGCTAATAAATAAGAAGTAAACTGTGGCTTTAGGCTGCCCTAGTTCATTTCTATTTCATAAGATTCTTATGAAGAACATGGTCTTCTCTAGGATATTCCTTACTATGCTCTGTGATTGCTGAAGTTTTGGCAGTGATGCAACTTCTTACTGAGTAATACACATATGCTATAAGCCCATAATTTATAATAAATCTAGAAGTTTTTTCTTCTTCCTAGTACAGGTTGCTGTTAAGTTGACTGAATTATCAATACTTTGTAATTAGCAATGCATCTCATTCTTTGAAGTCACACTAAAGAAGTATCATGGGTACCCCTCACGTACCCTCTGTGGGTACATGATTATTGTTGAGGTTATTTGTCATTAGCTTCTTAGAGTTGAGGAATTCTCACCTGTGCTTATAGTATGTGCCATTTTCAAGGCATGTGTTACTGGAAAATAGTTTCAAGCAGAATGTTTAACATGATGAAGCTGTAAATTATGTACATTTCCTTCCTGATTATCTTCTTCACTGATCACATCTGTGCCCTACTCTTTGTTCCCCATTCTACGATGAGAAGTGAAAAATGTGGACAAGAACCACGCACCACATGGCACACCACTAATAGGAGAGTGATTATTCCAAAGAACTACCTGCAAAACTCCGTCACAATGCTAACTAGTCTTGTTGCCTAAAATTTGATGCCCTGAAGATTTAGCTGCACTATTCTGAAGCAGAATATTAACATTCATTAAAGAAAAATGTATTCATAAAAAATTCATGACTACAGGAAACAGCTTAGTCATGAAATATGCATTTTGGAGAAAAGTGGAACACCTACATCTATGCTTGAAGAATATCACAAAGGTCTCAAGCCATTATGGAACTTTGGTTCAATGCAAAACCCCTTTGATGAGTGTATTAGAGTTTTCAGACTACCGTGCAACTCATCACATTTCTGTTCTTCTTCTGTCCCATGAGAAAAAATTAAATATACAAAAAAACCCAGAAGGCACATGAAGCAATATCAGGATTTTCAAGAGGTTCTGTTTATTGCATTACCAGATTTTTTATTCATGAACTTTACTCTAACCATATTAGCATCAAATTTTATTATTTTTACTGATGCTAACATTATTAATATAATTACTGATGATCAGTGATAAATTATGTATTTCCAGTATTAAGAAAATATTCTACTTTTTAAGGTTAATGTAGTTTTAAAAATGCATTATGACTAGGCTTTTCTTCTGATACATATATGAATAATATTCATTCTGGGGCTAATTTTACACTTTCAGCACAATTTTATACAAGACATCCTTTCATTTCTAAACTCAAACATGTAAAAAGAAGTGAGTCCTACAGACTGTTCTTTTCTTAATCTTATATAATGTCATGTGGATTGAATTCAGAACTCTTAATTGGGCAAAAATGATGTGTGAAAGCTGAAAGTTCTATATCAGTAAGCCATTACTAAGAGAATAATTAAGTGGAGAAAAGACAGATACGTAGGACTACAGAGAGCTTGTACCCAAATGAGGGGAATGTTGCAGAGAGAGAAGTAGAAGCTTGCTAAGGTATAATGGACCTACCCTGAATCCAGCAGGCAGCTAAAATTCCCACAGCTGTTTGCTCACTCCCCTCCAGTGGGATGGGGAGAGAACTGGAAAGAAAGGTGAAACTTGTGGAGGGAGGTAGAGAGGTAGAGACAGGTTATTGACCTGACTGTCCAGAGGTGATGGAGACTGAGGGGGAAACACTGATAGTGCTGGGTATGGACACCTCAAAATGCCCCTGATTGTAGTCTGCCTTTTGTAGAGGCCTGGCCCAAAGTTTACCCAAATAAGCTAACCTGTTTCCTTAAAGATTAGTCTGTCTTTTTTTTGCTTTTTTTTTTTTTTTTTTTTTTTTTTTTTTTCTTTTTTTTTTTTTTTTTTTTTTTTTTTTTTTTTTTTTGGTAAAAAGTAGTAAATGTTAGAAGTGATTCCACAAGGTTAGATTGCATAGCTTGTATTGCGCTTCATGTGTTATATATGAAAGGTGTTAACTGTGCTTCTTTTTCTAATGGATTATTTTGACACTAATACAAAAAAAACCCCCATGGTCTTATGGGATTGAAACATTGAAATGCAACAATCACCAGAGAAGAACCCCATAGTTGTCTGGAGGCTCTTCTACTGAAAGGTATTATCAATGAGTACAAGAGGGACTACCAGTTACGAGTGTAAGGATTGGTCAGCTCTCTTCACATCTGTGGAGCTGTGAGGCTTTTTTTTTACTTAAAAAACTTGTGTGTTGTATCTTAGATTTACAGCTTTAGCCACAGATGTGCATATGGATCAGAACACTACCCATAACAGAGAGCCAGAGGTCACCTATTGCTTCCTCTTCAGCTCACTGGTGAGCTGAAAGGAGTTGGGATGTTACCAAGCAAATGCTAAATAATTTCTGGTCCTTACTGTAATGGATATGTTATTTTTCAGTAATGCTTTATAAGTCTGACTAGGTTTTTATGAGATTATGACTAGGGACACAAACTACTTGTAAAGTGAACCTTAAATCATGAATCAGAAATAAAGTATTTCCAAAATGCGTTTCTTTTTGTTTTGAGTCTTGGAAGATAAATGAGATGCACCTGCTACAGCTGGAGTGAACATTTTTATTTTAATTTGAATAACTTTTTAGCCATAAAGTGAATAGTTACTTTAAATACATACGTACCTGCCTCCATACATACATACATACATACATATCTATAAAAGTATTTTTGTCATGTATACATTGGAACAGATGCCAAAAATAATATTAATATCTAGACAATCATACCACTCACAGAGGAGGTTTATCATGGGAAGACATTCCATGATACAGTTTAAACACAAGGCAAACTAGTGCAGTAAAATGTGTTCTTCATTCACAATTCCTAGCAAATGGACTTTTTATTAGGCAAATTCTGCAACACCTGGCTGGACAAGTTTCAACACCTTCTGTAATATTGCCACAAGGACCAAAAAAAAAACAAAAAACAAACAAACAAAAAAAAACAAACCCAAAAAGATTTGTCATAAAAATCCAGGCATTCCCCCAGGAAACCTCTGATTTATTTAGACTTATATGAAAGCTAAAAATGAGCTCGCCAACAGCCTTAAGTGCCCTTGATAAAATAAATCCTGAGGGTAGGAATATTAAATAACCCATGATAAATTGCTATCTTTTGAACATCTTCCTACATGATTAGTACAATTACAGGTCAATTCCTTCCATTGCAACTATTGTGAAAGGTAAATATTTCACTAGTAATGCTAGTGGGCAGTGTGATACACTAAGAATAGAATAGTTTTAACCCATAGTTCTGCAGTGCTATTTCAACAACTTTCTGCATGTCAAAGCTGTTTTCTCTATAGGGGTGTTCTCAGTATAACTGGAGTCAAGAATGCATAAGTTAAAATCTGGCATCACAAATGATATTTGCATTAAACCACTGTCCTGTTTATCTGTAAGACAATGATTTCATGTAAATATTTGCCTTAAGATTCTTTTCTTTGCCAGAGAGGTGGGATGTCTGTGATAAACATGCGTTGCAACAGTCTGTGGTGCTGCTTTGTCCTTGAAAGTGGCTAAAAGGTATGCAAACATATGATGTGGAGGGCGGATGCTGTCAAACCCTGGTTCAAGAGGACGTGGATCTGTATGACAATTACCACCTTGTGACTGGGAGCCCATATACCAGCCCAGTCAGCAGCAAAATCAGAATTAGAACTCTCTTGGTTACTTGTCACTCTGGTTGAATTTACCTCCATGTCTCATAGTTTGCTGTGAATACTAAGAAAACAAAACTTGAATTAACATTTGTATTGCTCTTGATTCTTACAGACATTAAAGCTGTCCTATCTCACAGAATCTGAAACAGAATACTTTTTTGTTACCCTAGCTTTAGGGACTTTTAGATAATCTGACAAAAAATTGTGTTTGTGTTGCTGATATTTCTCTATCCAGAAGTCTGCTTATGCCTTTGTACTGAACAACCAGATTAATCTCTCTTCACAAAAGATTAGGGAGAATCCTGTAAATTATCCTTTGTGAAAGAACTTAAAAATAAGAGATAAGTGAAATAACCTAATAAAGCAAGAATTTATATGAAAAAAAGACTATTTTTCCCTGGAACCAGGGCTACCAAGAGAAAAATGAGAACTCTAATGAATTGTGTTCAGACACAAATAGAGGTTGTCAGTGATGGAAGAACAAACATATATTTGTGTATGTTTTTCACCATGAGGTAGTAAAATTGACTCAAGCTTAGGAAAAAGATGCTATAAATATATATATGAAAGAGCACATTTAAAAAAATTCTAGAATCCTGACATGACAGTGCAGTTGATTGCTATTTGATTCTTCTTGCTTGTCTCTGCCATTGTAGTTAATTCAGGCAGCAAGGTTAGAAACTTCCAGCTTGGCAGCCTGAGGAACAGGATTGTATTGACCACAGAGCACCCAGCGAATTCACTAACAAAACATCAAGTGAAAAATTAAAACTAATTTTCTAAGGGCAAATGTTCACTAGAGGTGGAACAGGGAGCTGGTAAAAATTTTTTTGTGAAATAAAGGAATGTTTATCTAGATCACTGAGATTCTACAGCAAAAGTGTACATTGTACAGTAAGAAAGAAAACTAAGAAGTAAATTCTTAAATTTCACAGAATTGGGACCATAAGACTACCTCTGGATTTATGACAGAACTGGCCATTAATCATATTTTGATGAACTGTTGTGATATAAATCTGATTCATTAAGTCACCCACAGTTCAATTAACTGAATAGCTGTATGTCTGAATGCGATTCAAAGAAATCAGATAATACTTTCATAATGAAAAAGAGAAATATTATTCTCTCTGTTTTTTCTGGGTTTTTAGTGTTATTTTTAAAATATATTTCCTCAATATGCTCCACAAATTTTGAATATTTTAAATGCATTTATAATTTTTAAAAATTGCTGGTGTATTCATATGGTAAACATTACTTGTATTTGTGCAGGCAATCTGTAAAACAGGTTCATATTTTAAAGTGCTATGTACTTAGGTTGACTGCTAAAGATTTTTAAGTATTCCACAGTGGTGAAATGTTGTTATTTCCAGCATGGATTTTGACCCAAAGCATCCTCCAGGAGGTATAAATCAATATAAGGCTCTAGATTTTCTGTAGTGTGAAGCAATAGCCAAGGGGAAAAAAAAAAAAAAAAAAAAAAAAGGTCATTCTTAGATAAATAGAAAGTGGATTAAAAAAATGGAAGTACAGAGCTATTTTTGATTCTCTATGATATTAGTGAGACCTCTACCATGTTCCGTTTCATGAACTCATTTTAGAGCAGCATTGATATACTGGCAATGGCTTTTAAAAGAGCTACAAGAATGATAGAAGTTCTAGAGAAAAAAAGCAATTTCAGTGAGATACCTACCCAGTTTCATCCCTTTATCATAAGAAAATGAAAGTTAAGAAGTGAACCTGATCATGATCTATAAATGCAGACACTTCCAACACTGAGGGAAGTTTAATCTATCAAAGACATTAGAGACCTAGAGCCTGAACACAGAGCTGAAGTCAATTGAAGCTAGAAATGAAAGAAGCATTGCAAATGAAAGTGCAACATCACTAGCCAACTGAATAAGCTACCTTGATGCTTGATAAGTGTTCAAATAAAGATTAGACGTCTTTCTGAAACATATCTCCTAGCTGAAACAGAAATATGAGGTGTGATATGCCACTCAGGAAAATCAGGTGTGTTAAACATGTCCTATGATTACCCAAGTGTTAATTCATCTAAATTTGAATTAGTATTTTTATACAATTATTGTGCTGGTAATTGGTAATTGCAAACCAGTTTCAAGATCAGACTTTGTGGAACTTATTTGATCTTTCATTCCTGAAAGTGCAGAAAATATTAAACAACCATCCTAGTAGACTTTGTTCTGTAGTGTATTTCCAAACTTAAAAATTTAACAAGACATCACTGTCACCCATTTTTAGACAGTTTCCATTAATTATCTTAGGGACTTTGACAGAAGGAAGATTGAGGACAATTATGTCTTATTTTTTGCCTAAAAATTACAGGAAGTGTGGAAAATTTCTTTAAGAATGTCATTTTCCATACTGATAGTATGCAAGTTATCACAGTTTTGTCCTTTTCTTTCTGCAGGGTCCCACCAGACATTTTATTTTATTTTATTTTATTTATTTTTTTTTTAATTTATTTTTTTTATTTTTTTTTCTATTCTATTCTATTCTATTCTATTCTATTCTATTCTATTCTATTCTATTCTATTTTGTCATTTATACTTAATGTGATGTCATAGAAGTTCTAGCTGGGGTCTCTTGTTTTGAGCTAGACTGTCTTGCACTTTCTTGGATCAGAAGCAGATAAACTAGGCACCTTGAAAAGACAGACACTACTCCAATGTGTATTTATTATGAGAGAGTAAAATTGTTCTGCATAAAAAACTTGTATCACAGTATAGGCAGGAGAAATGTTCTCTCTAGAGTAGCATTAGAGTAGGATGTCTGCCGTGACTTTTGATGAGATAGAGGGAAAGATTGCCTTTTGTTTCAGCTTCCAATGGTAAGTTTCAAGATCTATCCCACATCTCTTTTACCTGTCTTTCTTCTAATTTTACTGATTTTGATCTCACTGTTTCTAACCTGTTCACCTTCCTCCCTCTGATTTCCCTTGTATATACACCATTCATAAGAAATTCAACAAGGAGAAGAGTCAGATTCTGCACCTGGCTTGGGGCAACCCCGAGTGCCCCGAGAAATGGGAAAGGAGATGCTGGAAAGTGTCATGGAGAAGAATCTGGAGGTCCTGGTTGATGGCTGGACATGAGCCAGCAGTGCCCTGGCAGCCAGGAGAGCCAGCCCTGTCCTGGGAGCATCAGGCACAGCATCAGAGCCAGGCAAGGGAGGGGATTGTCCTGCTCTGCTCTGAGCTGGGGCAGCCTCACCTCCAGTGCTGGGGCAGATCTGGGTGCCACAGTATAAGACAGATATAAAGCTTTTAGAGAAACTCCAAAGGAGGGCAGCAAAGATGGTGAAAGGTCTGGAGGAGAAGCCGTGTGAGGAGCAGCTGAGAGCACTGGGTCTGTTCAGCCTGGAGGAGACTGAGGGGAGAGCTCAGTGCAGTGACAACTTCCTTGTGAGGGGAACAGGAGGGGCAGGCACTGATCTCTGCTCTGGGCTGACAGGGACAGGAGCGAGGGAATGGCCTGAAGTTGTGTCAGGGGAGGTTTAGGTTGGATATTAGAAAAAAGTTCTTCCCTCAGAGGGTGGTTGGGCACTGGAACAGCTCTGCAGGACAGTGGTCACAGCACCAAGGTTTCCAGAGATCAAAAAGTGTTTGGACTATGCTCTCAGGCTCATGGTGGGACTTTTTGGGATGGCCCTGTGTAGGGCTGAGAGTTGGACTTGATGACTCTTGTGGATCCCTTCCAATTCAGTATATTCCTATTCTGTAATCCTTTTTTCCATATTTCCTCTCCTTTTTTTCTTTTGCCTTGTCATCTGTCTTACTGCAAGATTCCTTTGCTTCATAGTTCAGTCTTTAAACCTTTAAATATTACTCTAGAATTTCCCACTACTATGAATTATTTACATAATATGCCATCAATGGGTGAAATTAATTACCAGTGAAATTCTCATGATATAACAGAAGTTGTTCCTACATACACAAGAAGGCAAGCTTAGTATTTTTAATATCATACACACTTTCACCCTGGAGGATAACAAAACAAAAAGGCAACCCTTCTAAAACACAGGAGAAAAAAATGTAGGTTATATAATGAAGTGATTTTCTTTAATAAAAAAGACAGATACATATGCCTCTTGAGTTCATTCCTACTAGTATGAACATGAGCAATACAGAAAAAATTGTGATTTTGTTATGCTTCTTTCTTTTGATTCCCCAGGGTAATATTTTAACACATTTTTACGCGGAAGAAATATGTTTTTAATATGAATTATGGATAAATCCAAAATGTGGGGATTAGGCTGAAAAGCATATTTATTTAAATTTTAGAGAAATAAAAGACAAGAGATTCAATTTTTCTAATGTGTCATAAAGTTGAGGGGATGCTGAAGTTTGGAATGAGATATTCAAGGTCTTGAAACAGAAACATAAAGAAATCTTCTCTACTTACATATCATATTATTAGCACCCTACTGAGGAAAATAAATAAAAAAGCAGAGAAACACTTCTCTCTGTGCATCAGCTAGTGTGAAAAGAACACCTAGAATTTTTTGTTTATTTTTTTTGTAGAGCATCATTTATACCTGTGTCACTATGAAAATAATAAATCACTGTGGATTCACAATGCTAATGTTAAAAGCAGAGTTTCAGAGAAGTTCTTGAGAGGATTTCATGCCTCACAGTTCCAGGGAGTCTGAGGCTACCAGTCAAAATGCAATCCTCCAGTTAATACAGACTCTTGTGGGATGTTCAATGCCTTCAGCAGTAGTAACAACTTTATCAGGTCTTCTCCAAAGCCTGCTCTATTTGTCTCACTACAGAACTACCTTGTGTAAAACCTGTTGGGTATTTAAAAGCTTTTACTGTACCCCACAGAGCCATCCCTTGTGCTTTCACAACCTTTAAACTCATTGTCAAAAATATTCTGAAAATAACTCATAAAGTTTAAAAAAAAGGGTTAGAGCACCACTTATGTCTCAGAGGAAGTGGAAATGGAGGGATGCTGCAGTCCATTAGGCTAACACAAACAGACATCTAGTTTTCCATTTTCCTATTTAAAGACTGAAAACCAAATCAATTAATAAAAGTCATCAGCAAGCTGAAAAATAAGCAGATAATGGCTGTCAACATTAATTCAACTCTTTGTTTCCGACCTTTCCCTCCACACCAGTAGTATAGCTGCAGGTTTGCTGTCCCTCCCTATCAGAGTTTGATTTCTGATTTTCAAGATCAGGAGTGAATCTTGATGCTAAAAGCAGCGAATTGTGCAGGTTGTGCATGCACTTTTCCAACAGTAGCTTTCCTTGTCTTGGGCTTTCAGAAAAACTGTTGTCCAATCCAAAGCAATAGTTTTCAAGATGTAGTTTCTGCATCTGTGGGAGGACCAGGATTTTCTGCAGATTTTCAGGAGATGCACAAATAATAAAAAACAGCAAAGAGGGAAGCACAGGGAATTAGAAAACATAGCAACATTTTTGTTTCTGAATTTGGTATGTTTTCTCACTTCATGTGAGATGTATCCTTTGGAGCATCAATATTGTCTAGCTCAGATATTGTGTGCACATGCACTGTCTTAGACTAGACAGACTGTGGACAAACAGTGCTTTTAAAATATATGCATGCATGTATACATATAAAATATAACTCAAATTTAAAAGATGACATATTGCCATAGAAAACTGTTCTTTGTTGTTAATTTCCGTGTGAGTAAAACTGAGATAAAGTTGGTCTTTTCCTTATTTTTTGACTGTAAGGTTTCGTTCCTCTATATTAAATAATAAGACTGAAAAATCCCAGTAAATATCTTGGAAAATTAAGCAACATACTGATATTTTTTAAATAGAATACCTGGACTTTGTAATTCATTTTGGTGGAAGGGTATAGAGTTCTAATTCTAAGAGTTAGACAAAAAAATTTAAATTGGAAGTTAAGGTGAGGCTATATTATGATAGTGTACTAGATGGGCTTTTTTTTGGCTTTTCTTTGGCTTTTTTTTTTAATACAAGAAAGGTAAGAAAAGATGAAAAAATTCTGTGTCACAAAGGTTAACATCTTTGATACATTAATTATAAAGGAGTTCTGCAAAATGTAGAGCACTATTCTAATAACTCAAGGGAAGTTTCCCATGCTTGATCAGTTTCTGGAATAGGGAGTTACAGAGTTCTAAAGCTCTGCAAAAAATAAGTTATGTAGAAATAATAGTTGAAAATAGATGTGAGGGAATACTAACACTCACTGGAAGGCTTTTAATCACACTGGCTACAATAAAAAGGGATCTGTGAAATAAGACCTGAAGTAACGAACAGGCTACCAAACATAAATCACTCAAGTTTTTCATCAGCCATCAGTGTTGACAAAATAAAATGGTTCTGACACTGCTTATGTTTGTAGACAAAGCCATTCTCTCTCCACAATTTGTCTTCAGTCTCTCAGTATTATTAATGATGGTGTTCATCTCACCTGACATTCCACATCTGATAGCCACATGATAGTTACAGTAATTTCACAATTATAAGCCGTACCTGACTATAAGCCGCACCTCCGGGTAGCCGAGTAGACCATGGGATTTGTCCGTACATAAGCAGTACCCGAATATAAGCCACACCTTTTTTTTTTCTTTTTTTTTTTTAAGCAAGGATCCATGTGTGACAAAGTAATGAATTAGTAACAGAATCGCACCAGTGAGGGTTTGGTGTCAGGTGCTCAAGTTGCAAACAGTTTTCATAGACCAGCCAAGCCTTTAAAGGCAGCCCCAGGCGCCCTCCCTGGCCAGGTCTCACTTCCAGGTTGGCATTTCACTGGGATTTGTCCATAAATAAGCCGCACCTGATGATTAGCTGCACTACTGGGGTAGGCTGGATTCTTCAATGAAACAGGTGTGACTTATAATCTTGAAATTACTGTACAGTATCTGGATCTCAACAGAGTCACATCACAGCTACATTTCTCAGACCTAGACACCTTTCTCTTACCATTCTTCAGATATTTATCCCCACTCTTTGGGACACTTTAGACATGTTGGTTATTTTCCATAGCTATGCCATCCATATTCTAGCTATGAGTAGATACACAGATGTGTATAGATATATATATAATGTCAAAGATGCCCCCAAAAAATACACTGGTCTCCCACCATACATGCTCTTGAAAACAATTGTTAAGCATATTCTTAGTCCACCAGAGACATATTCATAGCTATTGTCCTGGTAAGTAAAGAAGAGGATAATGGATTAGGAAGAATGCCAGAACCAGGTCCTTAATTGTGATAAAATAATTTGCCCCAGTAATTTATCCATGCATGATTCTTCCTGTGCTTTCCTCCTCTGACTGAAAAGGGAAGGGATGGGAAATATTTCAGTTCATACCAGTGCAGGCAGAGGAAAATCTTTCCTATACTTGATTTTAAGAACCTTGATAGATATACGTGTCAGTGGCTGCCAGATGAAATATAACACTTTAATGCATACTCTGTTTATTTATCAAATATCTTTCATTAAAATTTTTGAGGGGCAGCTGTGATATTTCTTAAGTAGTAGGAAAATAGGAAATCAATAGGAAAATTAGGAAATCAATAGGAAATCAACTTGTAAATGAATATGGAACTTCCCTAGATAGAATTATGACATGACAGACCACTTCACTGTCAAAGAACTATCATTTATGGTATTAAACATCAGTAATTTTACTAAAATGGTGATGTAATGTGAGCTAAGAGCATTTGACAGATTTCAGGGGAAAAAAGAGCAGTTAATATCTGTTTATGAAATTGAATTGCCCTTAAATTGATTCTTCAGTGTTCATAGTTTTTAATCAGCAGGCAGAATAATTGATAGCTTTATTGCTCAAGCCAATTATCATATATGTACCTCTCCATATATTACCAAGATATTCCTAACTCTTCAGTCCCTGCACTTAATAATCCAGAGACACAATTAGCCAGCGATAAAAGCAGCTATCTCATAAATTGCTTTGCAGGGTGCAATGACACATAAGAAATTTATTCAAATGTATCTGCAGTAATATGTAACTCCAAGGCCGTGTTTACATCAGTGCTGCTGTAGATGACTGAATTCATTCAAAGCAGAAAAAAATGGGCTATGTCTGCAGAATAATGTTATTACTCTTGACTCCCTGCTAGCATCTTCCTCTGTTTGATCCTGTCCTCAAAAACCTGTAATCATCAAGTACCAGGCAGCATGCGCTTTAACATGAAAACTGAAATAAGCTCAGAAGATTACTTTGGAACTCAGGTACCACAGGATTGTGTCCAGCAGTGAGATGAGACACAATTCAGAGACAGACAGCTGTAGTGCTGCTTAAATTGTGGACATATGGAATGGGATCAAAACAGTCCAGCAGGCATCGTGGGAGTGCTGCCAGGAGGATCTTGCAGGAGAGTGTTTCATTGTCACCTTCACTTCATGGAGATAAAAGCTTAGCAGGGAACAAGTGAATAGTGCTGGTGCTGATTACAGAAGGCAAGGAGAGCTCCTGGAGAGAGGCTGTAAAAATAGTAGGTTAAAAGTCCTAAGTGACACTGCTAATTTGGAGGCTTTAATCTGTGTCTAGATTTCATTATTGACGACACATCTGTAAGTATAGCATTTCTGTAAGGACCTGTGTCTCAATGTTGGAAACTCAATTGAACATTGTGTGAACACGGGTTGATTACCTAGTGGCCTTTCACTAAAAGGAAGTGGCCCTGGCTTTCTTCTTAACAGCATGAGGGCGGCACATCATGTGGATGTTCACATGCAAAAAAAAAATATACTCAACATGTTTTTAAAACTCTGTTTTGGGGCGAAATTTAATTGTCCTTACCTGAACAGTTCTAGTGAGGCACTGTCCAAAACCACTATTTTTTTAAAATTAAAGACTTCAGATGTGTATATATTAAATATCTAAGTAAAAGAATGCTTTGGTAATCAGTTATTTATTTCACAGTGCTATGATTACAAGCATAGCCTATTCTCTGTTATTGTATCTTACAGAATAGGATAAACAGATTGTGTGGTGATTTTAAGAGCTCAAGTTCTCCTGTCCTTAACTATGACTAAACAGATATGGGCACTTGAATTGGAATTCGTATGATCAAAGTGCATAGATATTTGAAGACAAATACATAAATGAGGAATTATAGTTACATTTTTGGCTGTGCTTCAGAGAAGATAATTCTGCATTTCAAGACACTGAACACTCAAGTTAATGTCAAATATAAATATTATTCGGGAAAATAATCTACTCAGTGAACAATGCACATTTTTCTCATGCTCTATTTTATTGTATACTATTATATTATAGAAATGTTGAGCTGTTTTAATGTTTCTCATGACATAAAAGAAAGTATCTGGAAAGTTGTTAATCAGGGAAGATTGAGAGTAGCATGATGCTAAGGCTTCAGTTTTGTCATTCCTGTATTTGCAGAAAAAATTAGACCAGGCACAAATGAAAATATCATATAGAATTCCATTGACTGCCATTGCATGCACAGAAAATAGGAGATTAACAAGACCGATATAGAAAGACTTCTAAGAACTGTTTCTTTAAAAATACAAAATAATTATATGTCTGTAGGCTAAAAGTTTATGGGGAATAATTTCCTCCCTCATTTGGAGCATGAATTTGAGACTAGTTTATTTAAAATGCAGATTAACGAATAATCATGACAAACTATTACTTTAAAATTTAATATGATGCATGACATTTAAGAGAAAATGGAATCATAAACCAAATCATCTGTTGGGCAGCTCTTATTCTTCTAATGCATGTAGCACCTCTAAAAAACATGAAGAAGAGGATCAGTTTATTAGCAGTGCTGCATTGTTCCTTGATGGGGAAGAATGCAAGCAGTATTGCTTTCCCAATATAGAAGTTCATCTTGAAATACATTGCTGCAAAATTTGATTTTCAACAAAAATTTAAGTCTTAATTAAAATCATCAAGCAAATTCACATTTCTGTAAAATTTGTGGCCAACTTTTATAGTGGGCTTCTGGTCTTACTAGGTTTAACAAATTCTTACTCTTCTTGAACAGAAAAGAACTTCAGTTTAACATTTCTCCATCTAGATGGAGCATAAGGAAATCTAAATATTCATGGGTTATCCTGGGCATTGACATATAAATCATACTATCCTCTGTAGATCAAAATGCTATATTCTGAGTGGAGACTATGTTCCAATTCCAGGTTCCTGTACAAAAAACCCCACCCAACCTCCACTCCCCAAAAAACCAAACCAAAATACCCCCAAAAAACCCAACCCCTGAAAAAAAAAAAAAAAAACCCAAACCAAACTAAACAAACAAAACAAAAATTTAAAAAAATTAAAAATAAGAGGGAAATCCCAGGAAATACTCTTTTGTACCTGCAGTTAGAATACACACTTGGCCACCACTTTAAGAAAGGCATGGTTGAAATAGAAAAGTTGCAAAGAAGTCTTATGAAAATGACCAAAGTCCCTGAACATTTCTGTTACAATTTTTCATAGTTGATAAAACTCTGCTGTTTTGTAATTCAGCAGTTTTTGTCTGTCCTTCAATGTACTTTGAATAAAATTAGCTTGTATATAAATAACTTTCTGCAAGGTGATTTTATGTAACAAATTCTTCCTTAATATCCTCACAAGGTATCAAAATAGCATCACCATTTTTAGGTCACTTGTCAGAGAGGGAAAGTTTAAGCAGATGCTGAAGCAACTGGAACCTTGATGAAGTTCTTTGCAGTTAAGTAATTAAATCACGTGAATTTCCTGTCTTTCAGCTGATAGATAAGCCCCAGAAACTGAGACAGTTAAGATCTTTCAGATGCCCTAGCAGTTTAAATGGAATGAAATAGGAAAAAATACGAAGGAATTTGGATAATATTGGTCTTACTAATATTAAATCTGTATGTTTCATTTCCTGCTGTCAGAGGAGAATTAGGTTTTATGTAAGTTACAATGTTTTCCTTGACTCTTCATTCTTCTCATGTCTTTCCATGTCCTTCTTTTAATGAGATAGTGCTCCATATAAATATCTCGTTACACATTCCATACAGCATCTACTGGTAAATTTACTTTAAATGTCAAGAAAATGCAATAATTGTGCGTGCAATGAATATGCCGCATCAATGTGGAAAAACACAAGGTAGAGCGCTTGTAAAATATTGTTTCCAGGGCATATCACTGTGTATAGTACATAATTCTAAAACAAAAAGGGTGATTTTCTTTCACTTGCTTTTTCATTGACTTCAAAGGTGTCCTGAATTAGTGAGCAAAGTATAGATGTCTGCAAAGTAGAAGATAAAGGGCTCTCCTGTTTGATGTTACTATGAAAATTTCATTGTCTTGGTGTGGGAAAAGAAAACTTATGCAGTTCACTTTGTTTAGTAACTAAACAAATCAATAAAATACAGCATATTTACTATTAAATTTATCCTTAAAAACCAAAAATACAACCTGGAGTGTCTGCCAGCAGTATTTATTTATGAAAGCTTTCCATTGTTCGTTTTTTACTGCTTGCTTTTGAGCATACTTCAGTCTTCAGCATTTCTCCCAGTGCCGAGAGCATTTGCTCCTCCTCTTCCCAGGGACCCTCCTGCCCTCACTGCTGCACTTCACCCTTAGGGCAGTGCTGGCTGGGCAGAGGGCACAGAAATTGGGACTTCTGTTCATTATTCCTCCCTTCGGTGCTCATGCCTGCTCCAACTTTGGTATGTTCTTTTCACTCTGTGATTTGGTTTTTTTTGGGTTTTTTTTTTTTTTATTTTTTTCCAACTCAGGTTTGCCCAGAGTTACTTTGTTTTGCAGTTTGATAACCCCAGATACCAGTAGGATTTTTTCAGCACTGATACACCAAGAACGAACTCAGCCATCATTGTTCATTCTTTTTCTTCTCTTGCATTTTAGTTTGTTTATTCCAGTGAATGTTTCCTCACTCTCTGTTCTTTTGTCAAAATTTTTGTCCATCTCTAATTCTCACTTTATCCATCTTTTTCCACTCACTTGCTTTTGTATTTAATGATGCTCTTTTTCTTGCCCACTGAGAACTTTTCTATGAGTAGCTTGTATTCATAAGAGTCTGAAAGACACTCAGGTTTTGTTCTTTTTCAAATAAAAGTTACTATACATTTCAGTTTATCTTTTTGAGGTTTTTCAAGCTGCTTGTTCTTACTATTGAATATATTATCAAACTGTGCTGTGTAGAACCTGAAGTATTGATGTATTTTGCTTACAATTAAAGCAGACTTTTCAAGACATAACTGTTTACGTGTCAAGAAGATCAGTAACAGAATTTTTAAAATAAAGAATATTTCAAATTATTAACTCTCCCACAGTGGTAAAATAGATTAACTTAAAAATCCAACAGGAAAAGCAAGAAGGATTTAAAATATATTTGAGGTTTAGCTTTTTCTGGCTAAATTCCATGTCTCAAAAGCCAAAAAGAAATCATTAATTAGTGGAGTCCCTCAGGGTCTGTGCTGGGACTAATACTATTTAATATGTTCATCAGTGACATGGACAAAGGAATGAATGCATTCTCAGCAAGTTTGAAGATGACACCAAGATGAATTGTATGTTTGATTTGCTTGAGGGACAGGATATCATCTGGAGGGGCTTTGTTAGGCTAGTGAGTTGAGCCCACGACAATCTCAAGAGGCTTAATGAGACCAAGGTGCTGCATCTGGGTCAGGACAACCTGGTATCAATCCAGGCAGGAGCATGAACAGATCCAGAGCAGCCCTAGGTGTGAAACAAGGGCAAATAGTTTTTGCCTGAAGGAGAGTAGGTTTAGATTGGACTTGAGGAAAGCGTGACTTATGGTGAGTAGTGAGGCACAGGAACAAGCTGCCCAGAGAAGCTGTGGGCACCCCACCCCTGGGAATGTACAAGACTAGGATGGATGGGGCTTAGAGTATAGTAATTTCACAACTATAAAGAGCACCCTTTTGACTAAAATTTTGATCTAAACCCAGGAGTGTGCCTTATAATCCGGTGCACCTTATATATGGACAAAGTTTGGAAATTTGCCAATCTGGAAGTGCGAGCCCTGAGCCGAGCCACAAGAGCCATGGCAGCTGCGAGAGCTGTGAGAGCCATGCCAGCCACACCAGCTGCGAACAGCCCAGCCCCGGGGGCGGCTGCAGAGTGCAGGAGAATGGCAGGTGGGAGTGCCGGGGCCCGCGGCACAGGGAGGGTGCCTGGGGCTGCATTCAAAGACTGCGCCGATCTGTGAAAAATGTTTGCAAATTGAGCACCTGCCAGTAAACCCCGCGATTGGGTGATTCTGTTACTAATTTGTTACTTTGTTGTGTGCGGATCCTCGCTGCAAAAAAAAGTGCTCCTTGTAGTCTGGTGCACCTTATATATGGACAAAGTTTGGGAATTTGCTGACAACCTGGAAGTGCACCTTGTAATCTGGTGCACCTTATAGTTGTGAAATTACTGTATCTAGTTTAGTAAAAGATATCCCTGTCTGTGGGAATGCACATCTGTACAAGCACAAGGAGCTCTCAGTGCCTTGAGTATAGAGGCTCAGATATAGAGATGGATACAACCTAAGACCTTGGAGAAGGTTTGGAGAATTAGAAACTAAAACTGAAACAGACATAAAACAAGAATATAAGTTTGTAGTATAAGTAGAAATATGTTTTAAGCAAACAGAGTGTCCTGGTTTAGGGCAAATTTGAGGAAAATCTCCGGAAGGAGCCCTCAGAAAACAAAACCCCCACGACTCCTCCTCCCACCACTGGGTTTGGGAAGAATTTCCTCAGAGAAAAACGTGGAAAAAAGCTGTTTGTTTAACAAACAAAACACTCCTCAACACAAGAAAAGAAAATGAACAGCCCCAGATGACAAAAAAACCTCTTTCACCGCTCTGAGAGGATGACAAACTCAGAAAGTCTCTCCTGCGAGTGGTCAGCCAGTTATTGGTCTCCGGTGCTGGGGATGACTGCTGCAGATCACCAATTGCAGACTCCCGGTGTTCCTTGGTGTTTCCCAGGTCCCGGTCCAGAACAGGTTCAGATGGTATTCAGGAAAGGGAATGAAAGAAATTAAAAACAGTCCAGGGAAAAGAAATTGGACTGCCTAGCTAAACTAATAAGCAAAAACAAAAGCAAAAGCAAACAAAGCAAAGGCAAGCAAGCCCAGCAAGCAAAGCAAGCAAGCCAAGCCAGCCAGAGCGAGCAAAACCTAGCCTCCCCTAAGCACAGACGATGGGGGAGGGCAGCTGGCTGATAAGCAGACAAAACAAACCTTCACTTTCAGAGTTAGCCCTGAAAGCACAGAACATAATACCAGGCATAGACAGAACACACGACTGGGGATACAAGCACCATAATGTCACCCCAGGACACAGAGATATGTACTACGTAAGCAAAGCAATATGTTAAGTAAGAGAGTAAAATATTTTAAAGTTTAGCAATAGAACTTGTTATAAAGTTCTATAAAGTTACAAAGAAGCTTATAGATACAGAGATGTATCAATGTAGGTTTGTGAAGTGTAATATAATTGGATGAAAAATGAGGCATTGCAGCAAAGCCACGAAAAACAAAGCAATTACTGATTGGTGTAAAAAATGCTACCAAGTTTTGCAGAAGAAAAAAAAAAAATCTAACATGAGGCATTGCAACTAAGAATTAGGCAGCTTCTGATATTGCGGCATTGGATGTAACACCTATAGTGTCTCACCCTTCCATGAGACTGATGTTCATGAGACAATAAATCACCTTTTAAAATGCCTCTGTTGCCCCATCTCTCATAATTTTAACCTCCTGATATCTCCTGTCACAGAAGGGTAGGACTGGATGGAACTCAAAGGTCCCTTTTAGCCCAAGTCTTTCTATGATTTTGATTCTGATATTTCCTGATTCCTTTAAGGGATTTTCAAACATAAGTCTGAAATATGCTGTAAATTCATTCAGATAGTTGCAATTCAAATGTGCTGTTTAGAGCTTCCACTGTTTTCTGTGTTTATTTAGATAGTAAAACTGAATGGTATGTGGCCCAGTTATAAAAACTTTAAGTGCAGGTTTCCTACAAGTCTAACCAACAATATCATTTGTGTACCTTTAACAGCCAGGACTGTCAGTAAGATCTACATTATCATAGCTAGAATGAGGACTATATCCGAATATATATCTAGATCTGAATCTTAAAATTTTTCATGTGTCTATACAGACTTCGGCAGACTGGCTTTTTATTTTTAAGTCTTTACTGAAGTCTGCCTACTAGCATGCAAATACACTTCTTCTGGTGAAATAATTACAAAATATTCACTTTGATGCGATATTCACTGTCAATTATTTGTGGAAGCTGTTGATAGACATTTACTTTCCAGGGAAATTGAGCAGTCTAGTTTTGGCCAAGTGTGCTTTCCTTTGTATAACAGGGTGTCTTAAGAAAGATTATGGAATGTGATCTTAGGTTCTTCATTATGCAGGCAGACTCCTCATCACTGCTGAAAGTTCATGTGCTTTGGTCTGCTCTTATGAAGCTGTGCAAGCTGATGACTGCAGCACTGTGCTGGGAGATTCAAGACCTATCATGACTACTGTCTTGCTTCTTAACATTTAACAACTCACATCACTCACATCATCAGTGTTTCCCTTCTTTCTCTTTCTTCTATATTTATTTTCAATTTGTAGCTTTATTTTAATCCGTTATTTTAGGCTAGAAGCAAAAGGAAATATTGCTTAGTCTAGCTGGTGTCTCTTTGCATCTTTTTTTACCAGCAGATCTCCCTCTAATCCCATGCAGCTCTTGACTCATAACACTTTTATCCACTTCAGACATCAAACTAATTTTTAATATAATGGCCATATTTTATTCCTTTTCATCCTTCAGCCCAAGCATCATTACATACACTGTGCACATATTATTTTCAAAAAAAATGGCAGTTAACAGTAAAGCCCAAATGAATTAAAGTACTTGGCTCATACAGTAAGACTTGCTATAAGATCTTACTCTTACATCTGATTATAATTTTTCGAAATGAACACACAATTCAAGATCTTGGTGATGTGAAATGAATAGGGAAAAATGACTAAAAGAGGGAAAACAATCTTATTGCATTCGAAAATATTATATACAGAGATATACCTAAATATACCTAAATATACATTAAAATTTGTGTTGTGTGAATACAAATTATCCAGGATGTTTCTGAGTTCAGTCAGAGTATTTTTTTTTTTTTTACAATATAGGGTGGCATTTAAAATATAGTTTTGTAAGGTTTTTTTGTTTGTTTCTTTGGTTGGGTTTTTTTGTAGTGTATATTTTTTCTCCACTTTAGATGGAGTAAGGGTATAGAAAAAATGAGTGAATTTTGAAAAGTTTTCCATTATAATGACATTTTGACCTCAACAAAATTATAAAATTATAGAATAATTCAGGTTGGAACATACCTCATGAGGTCTTTCATCCAAACTTTTCCTCACAGCAGGGTCAGAAAAGAATAGAGATCAAGTTGTTCAGGGCTTTATCCAGCCAGATCTTGAAAATCTCCAGGAAGAGAGGCTGCAAAATGATCAAGTAAACTTGCTCTACTGTTTAAACATGATCATAATTTTTTCCTTATGTCAGAATCTCTCTTTTGACTTTCTGGTCATTGCCTCTCAACCTCCTGACATGCCCAGCTGTGATTAGTCTGTCTGCATCTCCATTACATCTTCCCCAGAGGCACTGGAGATCTCCTTAAATGCCCTGGAAGCTGCTTCTTTTTCAGGCAGGGGTGGAAGGTATCTTGAATGACATTGTAGAGTTATATTTTTCTTTTTCAGATACATTTCACATCAAGAATTTTCTCCTTATTTTGAAACATGAGTTTTGATTTTTTCTGTACTTTATGTAAAATCTTTCATACTTTCACAGGATTTATAAATTCATTTAATCCACTTACTGCCTAGCAGGTCTGGAAACAGCAACTCTTCAGTAACTTTCTTGGCTTCAGTGCCAGAAATTGCAGGCAATGTCTTTAAAGTAGGTTCTTGTGCTTGATTTTACTTTTTTATCTGAAATTTTTAACTTCTAATCTGTGAGTCTGAGCATTTCTAAACAGGCCTTCGGCAAGTTGTGGGCATATTGCGTTTATATGGGAAACAATTTGGTTACTGGATGTTTTCACTGTTTGTGTGTATTCTTATATTCTTATTGACTCCGTGTATCAAAATAATATTTACCCTAGACTTTGATTTTAAGTGGAAGAAATTTGTTTTTAAACACTACTCAGAATTGCCTTAATCCTGAAAGATTTTTTTCCTTAAAACAAAACCTAGGGTTGAATACAAGCTCATCATTGGAGGGAGATAATTCTTTACTCCTTTATCAGGTTTGCTCCTTAGCCAGGGAAGTGTCCCCAGCACAGGTTGCATAATTTTAGTACAACTTGTGGTTGCTAGAGAAGGGAAGAGGAATTATGAAATAACCCTGGTTGCTGAGCAGCGTTGCAGTTTCTGTCAGATAGAGAGAAGTGGTGGCACTGGGCAGCAGCTCTGTGTGTGTGTGTGTGTGTAAGATGTGCAAAGAATGAGAGCTCAGTGGGTGCTGAGCTTGGTGCAACCTTTCCTTCTCCCTTCTTCTCAGCAAGTTTGTGGCTAGGAAAAAAAAGCAACACCCCAGTACTGCCTGTGGTCCTTTGCAGCAGGACTTACTCTTGAAGACGACACTTGTAGTAAAGCTTTGAAACAGTTTGGGGTTTTTTCTTAAAATTCACAAAGTACAGGAATTCATCAAGTATGAAGATGGTGAAAGAAAAGTCTCTCAGAAAGTGGCCAATACAGGGGGTGAAGTGTGTCTAGCATTGCAAAAATCTCCTTTTAATTAAAATTTGTCTGCTGGGCACAATCAGAGAATCTCCTCTGAAATATGAAGTAGTGATGAGTGATATGAGCTGATGAAATGGTCTGCATAACTCTATACATTTTTTTTTACTGTAGGTCATTATAAGAGTGCCCAAAGAATATTTATCTTGGTATTTTTTGTAATCTTGGATGGATATATTGTATAGCTTTGTGGTTATATTTATAAAAAGCTATGCTATTTGTTATCCTAAAGATGACACTCATCTATCTATCTATCTATCTATCTATCTATCTATCTATCTATCTATCTAATCTATCTGGCTTGTGTTTGCAATAAATTTTAGACACTTTATCAAAAGTATATTTGATTTATGCATGCATATATGCATTATTCAGGATGAATGAGGACTGTTCGAATGCATTTGAGAAGACATTTTTTATATCCTGCTTCTGAAAGGAGAACATTAATAATGTAGAAATATTTAAAAGCTGTTTAAAATTCTAGACATTTTTCCTTTGAAATCTCAGTTTCCTATTGTGTCTTTATTGTACATTAAATTCTGAAGTCTAGGAAAACATGAGAAATGCAGTGAAGATCCTTTTTCAGTTACTGCCTAAGCTTCTAGGACAATCTTGGGCCTTGGATTAGAAATTGACCTCAACCCATCCAGAAAATTAGATTAAAGCAGCGCTTCAAATCAGATGCCTCAGTTGAGTATTACACATGCAAACCATGTATGTATGCAAAATATAATTATTTTGAAAACTTTTTAATACAATGACAGAATATAGACAAAAGCTGGATTTTTAGAAGGCATTTAGGCACTTCAGTGCTCATTGCTGCAGAACCTTGATGTGACATAGACAACAAAGGTGAGAGTAATAATTGCAAGTGATATGCTGTAATTTTAGCTGTCCAATACCAGATGAATTACCCTTGATTACCTTTATGGTCATGACCAAAAGAGCTTAATACAGCTGCACCCTAGGTAGAACTTTAAGAACATGCACTTAGTTTTCCTGCATCCCTCACATTTCTAAAAAATGTTTTTCACAATCTCCCCACTTCAATCAGGTGAGAAGATAATTGAAGGCTGACTAAAACTGCAGAAAGAACTGTGAAAGACAAAGGCTGATGAAAATGCTGAAAAACAGATCTAAGGTGATTATCATGTGGATGGTGATTGCACAAAAACAAAGAAACCAACAAAACAACCCACCCTCCAGAAAAGGGGATGAAAAAAGCAGCGGAGTCTGGAAAATGTGCTACCAGCTTTGAATAATCCTCTGAAGAGATGTCAAAAGTTCAAAAAGCCCAAATCCCAAAATACTTAGTTGCCAGCCATGTGATTTGGGAGACTTTGGCTTTTTTCCCCAGTCCTTGCAGTTACCTGTGCAACAGAAGATACTAACAGTAAGAAAGATAAAAAATGCAGCAAGAACTGGTAGTCACAGGGAATGTTCCTGTGATGAGTTCCTATGACAACTGTGGAGTGTCTGGAGGCTGCTAAAGAATCCCATCTTAAATATATGCTACTTTAAATGATCAAAGAGGATATTTTCCTTTTATTCTTGAATTTTCATTCAGAATTAGTTGCCTGCTTAATACCAAGCTGAATAATAATAACATTCCGTAAGATGACAAAGGCTGTAGTTGCAGCTTGATAATGTTTTGTGAATAATGTAAAACATATATTCCACAAAAATGATTAATAAAACAACCATAGGGAGAAAGCTTCTGCATGTTTATTCATTTATTTTAGCTTCCTTTTCTTTTAAAAATGATAGATTATAAATAGTTCACTGTACAGGCCATAGGGTAGGCTGATACATTTTCATGTGTTTTTCATGAGGAAAAATATTAAATTTCATGCTTTGTCACAAATTAATAAGAGAACCATATTAATAATGTGCAGAAAATTTATATAATTTCAGAGTCATGCCCAGAAGAAAAACATAATTTAGTAAGAGTTTACATAGCAAAAGAATGGCAATACCATGTTGAGACATCTTGGAATCTCTCCGTTGTGAAAAAGACCCCCATAATACACTGGCTTTGTCCCTGTTGTATGTATATATTGAAAAGGAAAGACATTCAATCTTCACATGCTTTCTGTGTGATTTATGTCTGCTAAATACCCAGCTGTCACCTAAGGTACTTACCCTAGGTTCTTCTTATAGAGAGAAATAGGCATTTCCTGAAAGTGTCCTTCACTCAGACTCAAACTTAAAGATGAGATTAAGTGCCTTCTGCATTTTTCTGGAAAAATTTGCTCCAGTAAGGTCAGTCTCACATTTTGTGTGGGCCTATGGGATGAGTGAGGGTTCTATTCTTTTTCATATAAGACATTAGAAGGTGTCAAATAAGGCAGTGGAGGGGAACAAGAACAAACCATGAGGAATTGGTCTTTTCTAGATGTTGGAACAAAGAAATAGTGCTTGTCTGTATTTAGCTACCTTAAAAATTGTAAATTACTCAGAAGGTAAACTATGATATAAACACCATAAAAGTATGTAGTATTTTCTGTTGCAAAGACTTAAGAAAGAGACCTCAACTCGGCAAAAGCCGAATTCTGTATGACTGAAATATATACTTCAGTATTTCC
>VRYO01002297.1:76870020-76891404 GCA_009812075.1 Sialia sialis | reverse complement strand
TTTGGATACCACATGCTGGCAGACTGCTGATTACCAGACTATTTCTGTAGCAGCAAAATTGTCAGTGTCTCAGTCATAAGCAGGTGATTGTCTGTGTTTTAAATATGCTAATGTGGTTCCTGGCATCTTTTTGAACAGCATGACTGCCTCAAGAAATTTATGGACACACTCAAGTGGGGTAATCAATACAATGTATTCTAGACTGTCAGCTTTCTAAGTTTTGGTGGGTTTTTGTTGTCACTGCTGTTGGGTTTTTTTTCAGCTTGACTTTTTTCTTGAAATTTGTGTAAAAGAACAATTCTATAAAAATATATATCATTAAAAATAGAAATCCAATATTCAAATTTTCAGGAAATTTTTTCTTTATCTTTATTTTTGTACTTTTTTGCCGCTGAAAAGAAGAAATTATTGTAAAAATTTGAGTAAAAATGGCTAACTAAACAAAATTCAAACACAAGATTACAATATGGCTGTATTTACATTTTTAAAAGAAAAACATAAGGTAAAGTATAAAAATAATTCTAAGGCTGCAGTGATAATTTTCAAATAATAAAAACATATAAAATAAATTTTCTGCCTGAAATAAATATATTCTTTATGGGCCCTAAAGAAAAAATGTTTGAGAATTTGCAAGCAGATCATACTAGAAATTGTTAATATTTTATAAAGCTGAAAAAGAAACCTTAAACAGCTGCAGAAATTAAGTATGGATCCCTGCTGCTTTACAGCATTAGTAAAGATGCGATGAAGGAAACATAGCTCACCTGGAATTGCTTCCCACTGAACAAAAGCTCTTATCATTGAAATCACTTTAGATAAGCACAAGCTGTGCACAAAAAATGTTCATAACATTTCTCTAGACCTAACTCTGAAGACAGAAAGAAATGTTTATTTCTTCCTGCTGGTGAAGAAAGGAGTGCAGGGGGTCCAGAATGGCACTATTTGGCTTTAGCTTGCAATCAAGTAATGTTTTAGGAACTAAGCATGAAAGCTACAATATCAGATGGGTAATTCTTGAAAAGTAGTGACTCAGAGATCCATTAAGAATTTTTGTGTACAAGTTTAGTCCTTGGATGCCTACTGTGAAAATATCTGGTACAGCCAGCGTGGTCATCTTGATTCCTTAGCTGATCAGTAACTGCAATGAGATTGTGTTTAGTGCTAAATCTTTGGAGCTGACAACAGAGTCAAAAGAAGAGTCAAACTCTGATAATTCATGTAATAGAAAACATGGTTTATTGTTTTTGGTTAGCAGTGTTATCTATTCAGTTTGAAAGGAAAGGCTGTGAGGACAGAGATACTTTACAAAATAAAAAGTTGTCCAACGTGCAGACAGTGAGCAGAAGGGAGAGGCTGAGCGGTGTTTTAGTTAAGTATCATCATGACACACCACCCATAGGTCAAGTTTCATTCCATTTCATTCCATCATGTCTGGCTGTTCTTGAGTTGCATCCAGAAGCTTATGACCAGAAGGTTAAAAGGATCACTTCATTTGAAGCCCTAGTTTATAGAGATATTAGAAACCAAATCAACTTATTTTGCAGCACTGAAATTCTTGAGCTTTTGTTGGGTTTTTTTGATTAGTTTTGTTTCTTTGTCTGTTTTGTTGCTGCTTCTTGGGTTTATTTGTGGGTTTTGAGGAGGTTGAGGTTTTTTTTTTTGGGGGGGGGTGGTTTTTTGCTGGTTCAGGCAGTCTTTATTTTCATCAAATTTACACAGTCTGAGAATGTGCAATTCCCAGTTTCTCTCATACCTTCAGATCTCAGTGGTTTTGGGATGCTTCTCTAAGAATCAGCATTTTTTTTTTAATTTTAGTTTATTATTGAGACCTTTCTTGGGCCATTTCACTCACAGCAAGAATTGAACACGTGTCAAACTATACCTGGAATTTTTTGCTGACTACTTCCAAAATTACTTATTTGAATGACCAAACTTGATTCTTTTGGGTTACAAGTCTTTGGCAGTCACTGAAAAAATGGTGGCATAACAATCAAATGACCATGGCAGAACAAAGTGACAAAGATAAAACTACTTCCTCACCTCTTCCCACCCCACAGTTTGCTACAGAAACACTACTGACAATAATGAGTGTGAGAAATGGAAGTGCTCTGGCTTGTACTTTTTTGCCAGATCTTTTAAACTGAAGAAGCTTTGATATTTCTGATGAAAATTTCAGACCAGATGGTCCAGAAGGTGATAATGGTAGTTCTGCTCTTGGCAATCTTTTTTCATACAAGTCATACAGGCCTGGAAACCACATTGAAGTATGATACTGGGATAATATTTGATTTTGAGTACCTTATCAAGCAATGGTCTGCCTTCTTTTGTTAAAAAAAAATGAATAGGGGTTTTGCAAGAACAAATGATACAGTAATTTCACAATTATAAGCCACACCTGATAGTAAGCCGCACATCCAGGTAGCTGGTAGACCACGGGATTTGTCCATATATAAGCCACACTCGAATATAAGCCGACATTTTTATTTTTTTTTTAAGTGAGGATCCATGTGCGGCAAAGTAACAAATTAGTAACAGAATCGCACCAGTGCAGGATTTGGTGTCAGGTGGTCAAGTTGCAACATAGACCAGCAAAGCCTTTAAAGGCAGCCCCAGGCGCCCTCCTCGGCCAGCTCTCACTTCTGGGTTGGCATTTTCCTGGGATTTGTCCATAAATAAGCTGCACCTGATGATTAGCTGCACTACTGGGGTAGGCTGGATTCTTCAATGAAAAAGGTGTGGCTTATAATCATGAAATTACTGTACTCTTTTGTCTTCTATGCAAACTTGAGCATTATACTATCTGAGTTTTCCAGTAATTTATGTAAAGACAAATACAAGACTGATTTTCTGAGATAAAATTTTCAGGAGGTTCCTTTCTAACAACTTGTTTTCCTAAATCCTTCCTGAGGGGAAAAAAGAATGGGAAAGCTGAGTAAATTTCTATGTGGGTGTTCCGAATGTTTTGTTTAACACTTCCTACAAGTCTGTGCCAGGATGGTTCAAAGCAAAAGGTCTAAGTCTGTGTTGGTTTTGAGAAGTGCAGCTGGGAGCTGACCCCAACTTAGCAAAGGGATTTTCCATATCATATGACACCATGTTCAGTATATAAATGGGGGAAGGGGGAGGAAGGGGCAGACAGTCAGAGCTATGGTGTTTATCTTCCCACATAACCTTGACACATGATGGAGCTCTGCTTTCTTGGGGATTGGTGAGCACCTGCCTGCCCATGGGCAGTGATGAATTGATTCCTTGTGTTGCTTTGGTCGTGTGCATGACTTTTGCTTTACCTATGAATCTGTCTTTATCTCAGCCCATGAGTTTTCTATTTTTTTTGCCTTCAGATCCTCTCCCTTATTCTGCTGATGGGGGAGTGACAGCACTGCAGCATGAGGCTGAGTTGCTGGCTGGGGTTAAACCACAATAAAGACAATGTGGGGAATGTGAATTAGTTTCCTCCTTTTCTTGCAATTGAGTTTGTCATTTGCAATCCATGAACATATATGAAGAAGTTCATAGGTTGGAGAATTTCTCTTTACTTTCAATCACTTTGTGCTTTTTATGAGTTGACTGTGGTTGGTTACATCTTCATGAATTTCTTTGAAAACAGAGGGAATTGCTAAGCACCTTAAATAGCTAATTTTTGCTTTGACTATGGTAATGCTCTGGTGATTATTTTTTGTCCCAGTGAAACACTAAATTTGAACTGTGAAACATGCATATGAAAAGAAATTTTGCTACTCTGAGCACTTAAAATATAATTAATTTCACAGAACCTCACCTTAGAACAACCTTAAATATGAAAACAAACAGTCAGTATAATCCTGAATCATGGAAGTTCTTTATACATCCTTATTTGTTTATTCCTTTTCAGTATTTACAGATTTATTTCCTTTCTATATATAGCTTGTCTCATACATACTGTTTTCAGTCAGTTGTCAACATTTTAGAATAAATGCAAATAATTCATGTAGATATAGGGAAGATTTAGGGAAGCAAAAGTCTAGTCCATGGATATTATCCTTGACAGATGTCAAAAGTAACAAGATGCAAACCACTGAATGTAATTGTTCTTAATATTTTCATAATCTGAAGTCACTACAAAAGGCTTTCACTGCATTTGTAACAAAGAGCAACAGCAGATGGACCGTCTGCAACCATTCACATAACTCCAGATCTGTAATCCTTCTTAATACAACAAAGTTTTGCTGACTTTCTTTGGTCAGTGTAAGTTCATGTGGCTCAGATATACAAAGCTGTTTAGGGCTGCAGCCTTTATTTTGGTCCCTGTTTCCCACCAATTACCAGAGGAGCGAGACACCTAAATGCACCAGAGGACCTGTGCCTGAAGCTCTTGAGGAGGGATTTCAAAAGGTTTCTAGTGATTTCTCATCGTTCAAAGGTTCATTAAATGACTTTTAGAAAGCTTCTGAATAAAACAAGGGGATAAAGAAAGATGTATTTCTTTAATATGAAGCTCCTCTTTGCAATCTGCAGCTGGCTTGGGTCAGTTGGGTTTATTCTTCCTGAAGAAGATTCCAGCCATGTGATCATGCTACATAATAAAATGTTCCTTGCCTCCCTTAACTGCAGACTACAGGAAAAGATGCACAGCCTTTTGTGTACTCTGTCCTTCAAGATTTCTGTATCACCATCAAAAATTTGTGTCCCAGAGGTCTTGCTCTCATTTGAACTGAGAATACATTTGCTTTGAATGTACTCTGAAAATTGTGAACTGAGTGTACTTGAGACAGTGTAAAATGTCATTACTTTGTTCTTCATCACAGTTAATAGCTTTGCCACAAAAATGACTGGTACTCAGTCTTTTACTAAACTGAAAAGGAGAAGCTTCCCACTTAAATTGTAAGCTCTATTTCCTCTGCACTTAACTATCCTGATTTATTCCTATCCTAAGTTTCTCCAGTACACAAGCAGAAACACAAGCTATAATTATCATCATGACTAAACAAGACTGTTAAGTTCTTTTAGCTGAGAATCTGTTGTACTAAAATGACAGCAACTTTTTTACAATGTGATTATACCATTACAGCTGAAAAAAACCCCCAAACAACCCTGATGTCATAATCATAATCAGTACCAGTAACATATAATTTTATTTCTTGTCTTAATTATACTTGATTCTGCAAGTGGAGATGCTCACTGTCGAACATGATGTTTTTGACAAGAAATAGTTTTTGAATAAAAGATTTCATCCTGGCAAAGTTTACTACTGCAAGCAGAAAAAGATAAATATCAGTAATAACACCTTATTTTATTTTGAAAAAAATCCTTCACCATTATGTTTAAGAAGTACCATCTTTTACAGAAGAAGCACATATAGTCTGTTCTACTTTTCATTAAAAATTGGAATTTTCTTTGTCCTGTCCTGTTATTGTTCTTTTTTTTTCTGATATTAATAAAATTTGTTTCTGGTTTTGGCATTTCTTGGTCACTATGTGACTATTCCATATAGATTTTGCTGTCTAGAAACGTGGATATCTCAAGATATTACAGGGACCTACTCCTTATCTGCCCATTGCGTTTGAACTAGACAGAAAACACGCCTGCTTATCCTGAAACTCCAAGGTGATAAAGGTTCTCCAAGCTTCTCAGAGCTTCCAGCCCTCTTACCCACTGCAGATAATTGGATTTGACCCAGATTCTGGTCTTCGAGCAGGATGATTGATGCTCCATTGTCTGCATCTCATCGTACTCTCATGACCTGTATCCAAAATTTATTTGACCTTCAGCTTGCTTTCCTTGCCAAGTTGTACAGCCTGGGAGCATCTTGGTATCTGCTGACAAAGATATTTACCAAGCAACTGCAGATTTCTGTTCTTGTGTATAAGTGGTGCCACCTACAGTACATCCAACCTTCCTCCTGGCCCCTTCCAAGAAATCCTGTGACACCTTGAAAAGTTAATGTGACATGAATTCTCTCTCACACAGGCCACTTAAAAACCTGGCTATCCCAGATAAACTGGTACTTTTGTTTCCCCTGTTGCCAGTGTGGAAAACCAGCTGAATGAAAAGAGAGATTAGTGAGGCATATTAATCATACTCAGAATGTTTCTATATCAGCCCATTGACTCTAAAGGGAATTCAAATAAATTTTTAACCTAGCCACAGATATTAGAGTACTGTAATTACAGAAGATAATTCTTCATTTACAATGTTTGCTTTCCAGAGCAACTGTAACACCTGCTGAAGCCCTGCTGCTTGGGATGTAGCTGCTGATGAGAAGTAGGGGCTAAAATTTTGGGGTTTTCTTTGCTTGTGCATGTGCAACTTTTGCTTTTGCTTTAGTAAATGGCCTTACCTCAACCTTCAAGCTGTTTCCTGTTTTATTTTCTCTTCTCTATCCAGCTGAGAAGGCAGAGTCATGGAGGTTCCTGATGAGCTCCTGATGTCCACACAAAGTCAATCCACAGTAGCAATCACAGGGGTCTGCTATGTAACTAGTTTAAATTCATCAGTGAGCTGGATGGGGAAATTCATTTATTTAAATAGTTCAGAAGGATTCAGAAGGTTGAAACAATGGGTCTAGATTTAGCTTACGTCATTCGGTGAAGGCAAATGCAAAATCCTGCATGTGGGAAGGAGGAGATCCTAAAAAGAATCCATGCTGGGGCTGAACAGCTGGAGACCAACTCTGGAGTAAAGGTCCTAGGAGTCCTGGTAGGCAGCAAGCTGAGCTGCCAACAGTGTTGGAAGGTGTATTAACAACATCACGGTCAGTCGAGTGAAGGAAGGGATTTTTCACAGTTTTGGATTCCCCAGCATGGGAAAGACACTAATAAACTGAAGCTGGTTTAGCAGAGGCCACTAGGAGCTCAGTGCCTGGAACAGCTGCCCTGTGAATAAAAACTGACAGAGCCTGGCTTACTCAGCCTGGTGAAGGTTTGAGTCCAGAGGGATTTAACAGTAGCTGAGCCAATTCTACAGGATTTTAAAGACGACAAGTCTAGACCGTTCTTGGTGCATGTGGAAGGCTGAGGGACAGCGGACATGACTTTAAATCAGAGAGATTTAAGCTGCTCACAGAGAAAAATCTTCTCCCCATGAGGAATGAACCATAGAGGAACAGGCTGTGCACAGTGGTTATTGAGTCTCCACTCGTGGAGGCTTTCAATACCCAACTGTAAAACATCCTAAGCAAATCAGCCTGACTCCTTAGCTGACCCTGCATTGAGAGGAGGTTGGACAGGAGACCTCCTGAGGTCTCCTTACACATGAATTATCAATGATCTCACTAGCTGGCCATAACGAGCCTTTAATGAAAGCATGTCTACCAGGGCATGTTATCTTCTACCATATGGAAAAAGATGAAACAAACATGACATTGATGAACGCGTCTCCTCTGTTGAAATAACATTTACATGATGCCTTTATCAGTTGTTACAATAGCAATCCATTTTAACTGTGGATAAGGGAGATGTTTGTTTGTTGAACAACACCTTTCACAGGACACACACAAATATTCTGCATGTTCAGAGCTCCCTATTTCCCCTTCAAATGTGTTTCTAAATCCTGAAAAATGAGAACATTTGCTTCAGAAAGATAAGAAGAATGCAAAAAGCAGTGTCTAAACAAAGACAGCCACACTGTGCTTGCCTTAGGAAGCTGCCAGTATACGAACAAGGAGTTTGGGAAAATAGTTTGGCTCATACCGAACACTGTGATAAAGCTGAGTCAATAGGAGAGAAAATGGAGGAACTTTAAATTGAGGAGTCCAGAAGATTTGTTTCACTCAGGACTACAGTCAGTGTTCTATGTATTTTCTAAAGCTGATGTGCAAGACTAGTGACCTTAAATATGTGTTCAAGTGAACTTGAAATCAGAAGACTCCAATGATATTGAATGAGAGGATTATAGTTCACAGTCATTTGAACAGAAGCTGAAATTTTATTATGGTTATAGTAATTGGCATATTTTTATGGATTCATTTTTTAATTTGGCACCCATTCAGACTTCATTGCTCATGCTACAGTAGTAGTATGATGGATTACTGTGGTTTTTCCATTATTATTAAACTTAATTATTTTTGCTCATGTACCCAAGATGTGAACAACGTCAAGAGTTCTAATCTAATAATACAGACTGTTTGGAAAATATGTGCTGTCAATTAAAGGCATTTTGTAATAGACACGATAAAAGAGTCATTAGTGAAAAGTAGTTTGCCTCTCTGTGTACTGACTTCAGTTAATCAAAGGTGCTTTGAAATTGAAATCATCAATTAACTTTGCTTGGTTTTGTACTGATCAAGCACTTTCAGAGTTGCTGGAATTCTGTGAAATTAAGTTATTCTGCAAAATAAATCAAAATTAATGTGGATTTTTTACAAACACATTTTATTCTTTCCTTCCAATAATGGACTACATATTTAATTCTTCCAACATTAAAGTGGAAGAAACAGGCAAGATTAAGCTGTGAAATTACTTGTTACATTCCACTTTTAAAGGCATCTCAATTATATTTTACAGGGTCATGCAATAGATAATGAAATAAATCCCTTCGATGTATTAAGGGTTTTTTCTTATTTTCCTGTAATATTTTAAGTGACATTCTGATGCTTAAAAATTAAGAATGTATAAAAATTTATTGAGAAACAAAAAAGCTAAGTGATCAAAATCCCTGGCATGATTGTTTTGCAAATGAATCTTTCTGACAAAGCTGTGTGACTCTTCAGTTCTCCAGCATGAATTTGACACAGGGAAAGAGTGATAAAGGCCAGTAGAAAGTGTTGCATTAGCTTCTGCAATAGTTCCAGACCAGAACTTCTAGTGGCTGAAACCATAAATTTTACCTGCTGCATAGTTTTATTCAATTTGCACAATTTATTTTTACGAAAGGGCTTTCTTCAGAAAATGTGTTGGTTTGTGGTGTGTTTTTTTCTTTTGGTTTTTGTTGGGTTTTTATTTTTTTGTGGGTTTTTTTTTTTTTTTTTTTTTTTGTGAACAGAGCTTATATTTTAAATTTCATTGGTGTAGAGGCCCAGAAAAATTGGCTTTAGTCACAGGGTGAATTTTGGTGGTTCATGCCCCTGTCCCCAGGACCATATTACAATCTAACAAATGCTCATTAGGTCTCAATAGTGAAGAAAAAAGCACCTGGAGTAAGCCTCAGAAAGATTGTTTCCAGGATCCAACAAATGTCTAATGAAAACTTTTTTTTAATAAACTTGGAAATTTATTTTGCTTTACTGCAAAAAATGTGGAATACTGTATTTATTATTCAAAGAAATATGTATTCAAAGAAAGCCTTGAATGGTGACAAGGATGGAAAATGTTTCTAACTGAAGAACTTGCAACCCTACAATCAGCAGTTCAAAGTGAGAGCCTTTGAGCTCAGAAGATAAGGAGATAGTGTGTGTACCTCAAACACCAATAACTGGATGGCTGTGTAGTCAAACAAGAACTATTACAAATAACAGAAAAGAATTGTTGGTAACAAGCAGGGACTATTGGTATTAACATGACATGAGAAGCAAGATTTGGCTGGAGAAGGAAGGCCAGGTGGAGGTAAGGCAGAGATTTTCAATGACAGAGAACTTCAATACAGTACAGAGCAGGTTGAGGAATGAGGCCAAGAAATGGGAATGGGTTCTAATGTGAGATTAAGGACACCAAAGGTCCCCAAAGCCATTTCCAAAAAGGCCTGAAAGAACAGACTTTGCATGATAACTATGGTAATTTCACGATTATAAGCCGCACCTTTTTCATGAATCCAGCCTAACCCAGTAGTGCGGCTAATCATCAGGTGTGGCTTATTTATGGACAAATCCCAGTGAAATGCCAACCCAGAAGTGAGAGCCGGCCGGGGAGGGCGCCTGGGGCTGCCTTTAAAGGCTTTGCTGGTCTATGAAAACTGTTTGCAACTTAAGCACCTGACACCAAACCCCGCGCTGGAGCGATTCTGTTACTAATTCATTAATTTGTTGTGCATGGATCCTCGCTTTTATTAAAAAAAGAAAAAAAAAAAAAAAAAGTGCGGCTAATATTCAGGTGCAACTTACAATTTTGAAATTACTGTAAATTTACAAAGAAAACGACAAGATTGTCATTGGGGTGGGGAAACATGTACACGTGAAGATACCCTCCCAAGCCTGGGTGATGCCTCTCAAGACATCTCATGATCTGAACCAGTCCAGGTGATAAACTGGATTAAAGCTTATCAGATGGATCAATGCTAGAACCAGGCCTGTGGTCTAATTTTCTCTCTCTGTTCCTCTTTACTCTTTCTTTCTGCCTCATTTTTTTTTTAAATTCATGTCTCTAATTTCTGTCATCATTTCACCCCACCCTTTTACCCAGAACTCACTGCTGTGTGCCTAGGTAGTAGGTCGGAAACTAATATTCTAATTTCTATGCCAAGGGTGTAATTTACTAATTAAACCTTCTGAGTGCTTGTGGAACCTCTGTTGTCATTCCTCTTATGAAATCCTAGGTAATTCCTTTCCCATAAGGATGGGTAGGCACAGTTTAAATCTTCATAATAACCTTGTGATCTTTACAGTTTCTGTCTGAGAGGGAATTTTTTGGTTTTTTGCTGCAAATTGTTTAGTAAACAAAATTCCTCAATACTACTTACTGAAGGATAAGCAACTAAATTACAATGTCTAGTCCAGCTTTCAGTTTAAATAAAAGTGAAACATGCGCAGTTATAAATACTTCCAGCTGGAGTAAAGCAAAGTTTAGTTATGCATAAATTCATGGTACAGTAATTTCACTAATATAAGCCGCACCTGAATGTAAGCCGCACTTCCGGTAGCTGGGAAGACCACGGGATTTGTCCATATATAAGCCGCACCCGAATATAAGCCGCGCTTCTTTTTTTTTCTTTTTTTTTTTTTTTTTTTAACTCCGCACGGCAGAGGGGGCGGGGCGCTCCAGCCCGGCCCCACACAGACCGGCTTCCCAGTGGCACCCCATTCCTGGCTGTCCCACACTGCCGCCGGCTGCTGGCGGCACGGGGCTGCTCCGTACATTTCCGGCTCTCGTTCCTGGCGGTCCTATGCTGCCGCCCACTGCTGGCAGCACGGGGCCGCTCTGCACATTTCCGGCCCCCGTTCCTGGCGGTCCTACGCCACCGCCAGCTGCTGGTGGCACAGGGGCCGGCCCGCCCACTTGCCACTCTGCTTGGCTGGCTGTCACTTCTGGGTTGGCATTTCGGTGGGATTTGTCCATAGATAAGCCGCACCTGAATATAAGCAGCACCACTGGGATAGGCTGGATTATTCAATGAAAAAAGGTGCAGCTTATATTCGTGATATTACTGCAAATTGAAAATGGCAAAGCAAAAAACAGTCAGAAAATTGATCCCAAGGATACAATCATGCATCCCTTAACCAGTAAGGAGTTTCCCTAAGTTTACAATGCACAACTTAAACTACGAAGGTCTGCACGTAGGACCTATTACATAGAAAGTACCAAAAGGCTTTGCCTTTTTCTGACAGTAATAGGAGTTGAAAGGGCTCAGCAGTATGACAAGGAAAATGCGTACCTTTTATTTCTCAGAGAGTCAATCATGTTCTGCAAGGTCACAGGCTGACAGTAAAAGATTTTTAAAAGCTTTCAGCAAAAGGGATGAATAAAATGCTAATTTGTGTTCATTTCAAACATCATAGCTGTAACACAATAGTAATTGCAATAATTTGCTGTATTTCTACCATGTTGATAACAGCATAGCACAAAGGAACAATGACAAATGCATTCTATAAATAGCCATGCACTCGCTGTAAGTATGTCTATGTGTCTACAATGAATGACAATAATATTCTGTGTGGGTAAATAACTTTGTAGTCTTTGAGAATGAATGGTTGGTCTTGATAGATTTGAAATGACTTATGAGTCATTTTAATAAATTCTTTTAAAATTTAATATGATATTGTATTTTTGCTACAGAAACATGTTTTTAAAAGCTAGTGTAAATCTATTATAATCTTTTGTTATAAGTACCATTAAGTACTTCTAAAAATATCTGTATGCCTTTCTACATTCCTTACTACTTTTCTGCTTTACTTCTACACTCTGCAAAATTTCTTCATGATGCATGATGTAATTTTAATTATAAAATCATATCATATGACTGACCATACTCAAACACAAGTATGTTTAGCACAGCTTGACTAAAGTCTTATTGGAAAGGGCATGTTACTGAAAGCCAGAGTAATCTTAGCTCTGATATTATGAGACACTTCACATTTTTCAGAATAAGCCTATCATTAAAGCGACATATCAGTTCTCATTATGTCAGTATGTCAGATTATACAACATGAGTGATTATTATATGTCAAATCTGGTAGGACTAAAAAAGGAAGGACTTGCTAATACAGTATAAAAGTTTCTAGTACTTTTCTTCCACCACAAGTATGTCCTGTTGTATCAAAACCAAATATAAACGGATGCAATTATTTCTTGCTATCATGTGTAGGCCCTTGACAGTTTCCAATATTTTCTCTGCACAGTGAAAGACCTCCTTGGTGGATCTTTTCTACACTGTGCCCAAGGAGAACTAGAAACTCTGGATCATAAGTCCCCAACTCTCCCCTTTGGTTCTTGTGTGCATCTCCCTATTCTGTGCCCTGAAGAAACATGCTCCAACATTTTCAACATTTTTTTCTGGAATTGAATTAAAATGAGCATCCTCTAATAGTTTTTTTCTGAAGATGTTTTAAAGCTCCTGGGGGTTTTGTTTTTGGTTTTGTTTGGGCTCTTTTTGTTTTGTTTTGGGTTTTTTTTCCCTTGGACACAATCCATTTCAAAAAAGACAAGATGCTACAGCAGCAGGTAGAGCTTGAAATCCAAAGGAGCAGGAAGTCTAAAACACCTCTTACAGAGGTGTTTTGGTTTATATTTTGTTCATCCACGATTGCAAAATGGGCCAAAGACCAAATGCTAAACATAAATAATGATTTGACAGTGTAGAACCAAACACCGACTGCCAGAGCTTAAGAGGACTTCAAATTGCCAGGACACAGGAAGTTCTTAAGCAACAGAAGAAAACTGTGAATGCGTTAATATTAAAAGAGATTGAAAAACTTGATTTGGTCAAAGTAACTTGACAGAATGAAGAGGAAAAGGAAACAGGATAGATTTAGAAGCAAAGATTTTATGGTAGCATAACCTGAATTAACTGCAGTTAGCAACCAATTTGCAACTGAAGTGTTTTGGAAAGATTAATGGACTTCATTCTAGTCATGCTTTGCTCCTCAATTTCACAAGCAGTATAGGTGAAAGGATAAAATGGATGACAGTAAACTCTGAAATACAAAAATATTAAATTTAAAATTATTTTGACAAAACATAAACTACTTCAGCAGTATGTATGGTCTAGAAAAATCATTCTTGTGAAGAGTTATGGCTTTTCTGTCTATTGAACACATTCAAGACAATTTCTAGTGTAAATTTTATCATGGCTAATGAATACTTAAGTGGCAAGATTTTCTGCTAAAAAAGACTTTTCAGCCTAGAAAAAAAAAGACATTTTAAGAACCAAAATCTGGAGTCCAAATTTAGATATATTTAGACAAGGCTTGCTTTATACAAGAAGAGCTAAGTATATAAGAAAAAACCTTTGCAGTGTTTCACCATGTTCCAAGCCATCATTTGAATACTTTAAAAGGTGTGATAATACAAGTTTCACCATACCACAGGAATCACTGAATTCAGCAGTCTGGGTTGCACAGCATCTTAGACTGGATGATTTACATTATCTTTAAAAATCTACAGCCCTTATACTGAATGAAAATCTCTTGTCCTGTGCTGCAAGTACAGTTAGAACCACTTATTAAAAACATCGACATTTCACAAGCTGCTTGTTAACCAGAATAATTCTCTGCACCTGCTGCAAGCTTATTTCCTCTTGCTCCTGCTCCATCTGCCAGAAGATCCTTTCCCCAGGTACATCTTTTAACAGGTGGCATTTCGTTTTCCACCTCCTCACCTGATTGTTCGGTTTGCAGTCTCTTTTCCTGGCCTGTGTTTTGTCCCAGTTTAGATTATCCCTCTCTGCCTTTAGAATTGCTCGTTGTCATCTAGTGCCTGACAAGCAGAGAGGTGTTTGGACCCAGAACTGCCTTCCTGCTTCTCAGGAGCTTATACCATTGCACTTTCCATAATATTTGCAATGCCAGTATTCTGCTAAAGCTCTGCCTGAATGACTGTGTCTCAATTCTCTGATGTTATAAATACATTTGTGTAAATTGGTGAAGATTGCAGTAATTTCACGATTATAAGCCACACCTTTTTCATTGAAGAATCCAGCCTACCCCAGCAGTGCGGCTTATATTCAGGTGCGGCTTATTTATGGGCAAATCCCAGTGAAATGCCAACCCGGAAGTGAGAGCCAGCCAGGGAGGCCACCTGGGGCTGCCTTTAAAGGCTTTTGCTGGTCCATGAAAACTGTTTGCAGCTTGAGCACCTGACACCAAACCCAGCTGGCAGTGATTCTGTTATTAATTTGTTACTTTGCTACACATGGATCCTCGCTTTAAAAAAAAAATAAAAGAAAAAAAAAGTGTGGCTTATATTCAGGTGCGGCTTATAATCGTGAAATTACTAGGTTTTCCAAAGGGAGGCTTTTCCTATTTCATACATCACTTCTATATTAATAGCCAGATTATTTAGAAACTGTATCCAAACTCACAAGTTTTAATGCCTTTGTACTGACATTGTTTTAGGGGTGGCATTAGAGTTGAGATTGTCCTTGCTTTTCTTTGGTAGATACCTGACCTCTTGGAGGTTAGCATGCCTGCTGACTCCTGCGGAGATTAAGAGTAGATGCACACTGAAGAAAACTGGAGTTCCCACTTTGCTTATGCCATTGGATCTCTTCCACATCAAAAGCAGATTTTGAGGGTGATTGACACTTTCAGCAGAGTGGGCTCTAGTTGCTGCCATGGGATAAACTGTCAAGTGAACTACTTTTCTACTCCTTTTTGTTTGCAATTTGAATAGTGGAAGGCTAAAAGCATACTCCAGAATTTAATAGGCATTCATGATAATATATGAGCACAACCATTCAGAGCCAAGTTAATATTTTTCCAGTGCATAGCACACTCCTTAAAAAGGCATTTTAGAAGGAATAAAATGAAGTGCACTGACTGTGAACATATCTTACAAACAAATAAACAAACAACAAAAAAAAAAAATAAAAAGGAACATTGAAGAGGAAAATTATTTTGTTTATTAATTATTTTTATTGAAACATTTAATAATTTATCTTTAAATTTGCACAATTTCCTTTGAAAAATCTTGTACCTTTAAGTCATTTTCAAACTCAAATTCATGAATAAAAATAACCATAGGTAACTGAAAATGGAAACTGGACTACAACACTCCAAGAACTTTATTCCAAGTTATAATGGTTTTGATTTTGATATTGATTGCAATTAAAACCAAAAGCCAGCGTTATTCTCTTTTCAATTTTGAACTTAGTATTGAACCAAATGAAGTTTATTGCATTACCAGGTGTGTAACAGGTGTCATCAGAAATATACAGCATGTGCAAGAAGCTAACTTTGTAAATCAGATAATTTTGCGATATTTTTTGCTAGAAGTACCACAGATTAAGAAACAAAAAATATTGATCAACATATCATTGCAACATACTGTATCATGAAGAGATGCCTACGATAGTTATACACAATTAAATACAGAACTGAGGAGTAAAAAATATCATAAATAAAACATCAAAACCAATAAGGGAACTCTGAGGAGGTATTTTAATACATAGGAACCAAATTATCTGCAAAATTTGGTAATTCAGGCAATTAAAGAGAACAAAGATGAAGTTTGACAGATATTTAGATTAATAAGTGCTTCAATAAGGTCTTTGCTTTCAGAATAGGAACTTATTATGTGAACAACATACTTGAAGTTTGAATATAATTTGCCAGACAGAAGAATTATTGTCACTGCCCAGAGACAAGTAGCTCAACTCAGTTGATTGAGCTTAAAGCAAAAGTGATTTTAAATTCTGAAGTCCAATTGGAATTTTCTTTTTCTTTTTTTTTTTTTTTTTTTTGCAAGAGTATACTTGAATCTGAAGCCCATTACATCGACAAGGAACATGGAACTGGAATTTTAGGTACTTGGCTTGACTGATACTCAGTGAAGCAACACCTTGATATATATATTGCATTATCTGGGACTGTATGAAAGAACAAGTTAGCCTTTTCCTGCTGCTTCTGAGACCATTCCCTAAAATAAAAAACTAATCATAATAGTTAACACTACCTTAGTTCAAAAGTAGCGTTGATAGCTGTTTCTGCAAACTGGGTACATCGTCAGTAATTCTGCCTATAATGCAACCTGTAAAGCATCAAAACTGAACAAAAATTGGAAATATTCTTTTTCACTGCAGTTGATTTTGGAAGATGTTTTGGTGTTACCTTTCAGCAGTAAAATGTCATACTGTACTGCTCATAGAAAATGGGTAACAAAAATTAGTACAGTACACACCTTTCCAGAGTTCAGCAGAAACACGTAAGGCCAGATGTTTCAAGAGAATTAAGCTCTCACTTAGCCCACTAGAGTCTCGAATTTTTTTATGCTTTATATCTTAATATTCGGTCTTACTGGGATCTGTTCAAAGTAAAACTCCTTTAACAATCCCATCTGCAAGCCTGTTTTACCAGCCTCCAAGAGTGGAAAGAAAGGTTTCATCAGGATTAACAATATGCACTGTAAGTAAATGTTAACAGTAAAAGAAAAATAATTATGAGTGGTGCAACCAGTGGAAAACTTTTTAGGTTTACCGTTTGGATAAGTTTTTTGAGCACTTACACTGTTTCACAGCTTTCATGAAGAGGAAACAATAAAAAAGAGACATTGAATACCCATTGGTCTAGAAGTCATATATTTAAACTCTCTAAATCCTGAGCCTGAAGTTTACCCCTCATGGAGATTAATCATCAATGTTCAAGTACTACAAGTAGGATTGCAAAAAATATATAGGCAAGGGCTTTAACTGTCAAAAGTGACTTAAAACATTTTTGACTAATCTATAACTCTTTATTTTGCTTTTCTAAATGTCTTCCTGGCAAACCTACTATCTACAGTTCGACTTTGATATACTTTTGTAAAATTCTCAGTTTTATTATAACGTGAAAAATAAGAAAATAGAGTTTGAAGCAATGATCGAAAAACAATGAATTATAACACAACACTACTGTCTCTTCAGAATTTAAAATTTTATAATTAGAAGCAAGAATCTTCCTTTCTTCCTTTGAAAAATTTGTCTTGGAGTAATGAGGTTTCATTTTCTTCAAGAACTGCCCGGTTAATACTCAGAGGAGACCCTCCAAAACTTCTCTTGGTTTAGCCAGATCTTAGCAAATCTGCTTGCAGTAGGACAGCAATCCTGTATTTTGCTGTAGTTGTGGGCCCTGTGGAGTCTAGAATCTGTGTGTTTATTTAACAGCATGGCAGATGCTCCAAACAGAGCAAGTGCCTGTGGATGGAGCACAGTGTGTAACCCTCTCCTGGCAGTAAGTCAAAGACTCCCTCAAAAGTTTTCTTCCACTCCTACCCACAACATATTATTTCATATGGAGAAAATATTTGCATTTTCAACCAAAAGCCTGTTTGATCTTTCATTGTACCTTAGATCTGCAGCTTGACAACAATATTTCTCACCCTGAAGTTTTTCTGGAACCATTCAGTCAGAAAATCTTCTACCCTTTATCCTGTTGTGTTGGGTTTGGTGGCTGTGGGGCTGCAGGGATGGCTTCTCTGAGAAGCTTCCAGAAGCTTTTCCAATGTCTGAGAGAGCCAATGTCACCTGGCTCTGAGGTGGCCAAGGCCAAGACAATCAGCAATGGTAGTAATATTAACACCCCTGGGACAACATATTGTTGTTGTTGTTCCAAGGGGGAACATGGGGTAAAAAGCAGCCGGAGAGAGGAGTGAGAATATGTGAAAGAAGCAGCTGTGAAGAAACCAAAGTCAGTGCAGAAGGAGGGGCAGGAGATGCTCCAGGTGCCAGAGCTGAGATTCCCCTGCAGCCCCTGGTGCAGCCCATGCAGAGGAGCTGTGCCCCTGCAGCCCAGGGAGGACCTACTCTAGAGCAGGTGGATACCCAAAGAAAGGTGTGAGCCTGTGGGAATCCTGTGCTGAAGCAGGCTTCTGGCAGGAAAATCCATGGAGAGGAGGCCACACTGGAGCAGGTTTTGCAGCAGGATTTGTGACCCATGGGGACCCATGCTGCAGCAGGCTGTTCATGAAACACTGAACCCCATGTAAAGGAGCACTCAGGAGCAGTACATGAAGAACTTCATCCTGTGGGAAGGACACACTTTTAAGAAGTTCATGGAGGACTTTCTTCCACTGAAGGGACACCATTCTGGAACAGGCAGTGAGTAGTCCTTCCCTGAGGAGAAGGGAAGCAAGGGACGATGTGTGAGGAACTGACCACAATCCCCATTCCTCATTTCTCTGTGTTGCTGGGGGAATGAGATAGAGAATGCAGAAGTGAACTTGAATCCAGGGAGAAGGAGCAGGAAGAAGAGAGGATGGAGGTTTTAAGATGGGGTTTATTTTCTCTTCACCCTACTCTGATTTGATTGGTAATATATTATAGTAATTTCACCAAATGAGCCTGTTTTTCCCATGACAGTAACCAGTGAGTGAACTCTCTCTGTCCTCATCTTGACCCACAAAATTTTAGTTATAATTTCTCTCTCCTGTCCTTGTGGAGAGGGAAGAGATGGAATGGCTTCGGTGGGCAGTTGCCATCCATCCAGGGTCAACCCACAACATGTCTCTCATCCAGAGAAATCATTATGTTACTCTGTTCTCCCCTACCTAATGACACGGTCAAGGGAATTCCTCGCCTGTTTTTCCTTTTTTTTTTTCTTATCTAGATCTTTTTGGCTACCTAATATTTCTTGGATATCTCTAGGAAAGTGCAGCAACTCTCTGCAACAGCGGTTATATTAAGTCCCTGCTAGTTGCCTACCTTCTCCACAGTACTGTGAACTCCAGCCACCTTGTTCTGCCCATTTTTTAATGTCCCAGCTCCAGCATGTTATTTTAATTTCGGCATCCTACTCCACCCCACCCTACTTTGTTTATGACTATGTTTATGGACAAAACAGATGCAAGGAACAAAGTCGTGGGGAGCTACCAGGTCTCTGCAGGGTCAGCGTGTGAGAGACAGAAATGTTATGGTTAATGGTTTAAGCATTGTTATGAAGCACTTTTTGCCCATTATGGCAAAACTGTACAAAGCTGCAGCCACTGAAGCCCACCCTCCCCTGAATCAGTCTCTCGACTGGAACTTTGGGCTGTGAGTTAAGCCAATTTTTTAAGGTCTAGGGAGAAGCAAACAAGGCTGAGGAAGAAGAATGTATCTAACAAGAAAGCCAGGTTTGCACACATCCCCCCAGTCAAAGGGGGAGGAGGAGAATTTTGGGTGTGAGAACATCTTCCCTTACACAAAGTAGCTCAGTTGTTAAACCCCCCCACCCTGGGAAGGCCACAGACAAAGGACTCACCAGAGAGGCAGCTGAGAAGTGTCATAAACCATCAAAGACCCCCAAAATGCCCGCTCTCCCAGAGACCTTGCACCAGCCCTGCACGTGACACAAAGTGATGCAACAGATCCAGAGTCTGCTGCAAGAGACAATGTCAAAATTGTCCTCTGCAAGGGAGGTACTGGGTATTCCTACCTGACACAAATGTGTATTAATTCATTAAACTCTCTTTTGGGAGACCTCAGCACCAAGAAGACCAGAAGATGACCAACAGGAGGCTGTTGGGATCCATGGAGTGGTAATATTTTCTACTTGATCTGTCTCTCTGTTACTCTCTTTCTCTTCCCCCACCTTCTCCTATTTCTGTCTCTGCCTCTCTCTCCCATTTAGTGTTAAATAATGCTCATACTACTGATTTTGGCACATGGTCTCCTTTGCACCTAATTTTGGCTGAGGCAGCTCTCTAACAATTTTAATGACTGGATTGTGATACAGGAATATGATTTATGCTGGTAGAGCAGTGCTAAGCTCAGTTTGTCTGTATTGATTTAAGACAGTCTAAAAGCCACCAGGGTAAGCCATCTACAAGAGCCTGACTAGTAACTAGCCCATGTATGATATTTTCCTTGGATCTACCTCTCCCATTAAAATTGTGTTTCAACTGTGTTAGGAATATAGACATATTTTTTAAAAACTTTCATTGGACTTTTCAGACAAAATAATTCATCTTTGGGATAGGTTTGGGGGTCTTCACAGCTTTTTTTCCACTCTATATTTTACTTTATATTGTAGTGACATGAAGCAGTTTAAAACTTCATCTTTTGGTTTCCTGCTGACAGATAATTTAGGAAACAATTCCTTTTACTCTGCTCCATCCTGGCAATGAATTTTAAGAAACCAGATTTCTGATCCCTCTCAAGCATGTTGTAGGTTAAAAACTATGTATTTGTCTTCTAAAACCTTCAAACATGTACCATTTATGTTGTTATTGTCCTCTCAAATGATGGATATTATCATTCAGTTTGGCAACAGCACTTTGCCAAAGCACTGTCCTGAACCATCAGAGAAAATTATGAGTGAGGAGGATGACAGCCTGTCTTGGCTACTGCTGTGAGATGCTAGAAGCATCATTTGTTACATGGCCTTATGATCCTCAACTCAAAGAGAAGTTATTTTCTTATTTTCCTAGCATCATTTTGAGGGGGAAAAAGAGCAAAGTGCTACAGCTGAATTGCTTCTAAAATTATTCCAATTCCAAAACTACTTCTACTTGATAATCCTAAAGAAATACCTACAAAAATAAATGTGGTAGTGTTTTCCTTTCACTTGTTTTGTTAAAATACAAGTTTAAGAATGTGAGTTCTGCAATTTCCAGACAATTGCAATCTCGGGGCTTCTTTAATATATCCCTGCTAAAGATTTATTTTATTTTATTTTTTTAATCAGGGACTGTTGTGAATTTAAATGTAGAGTTAATTTAATCTGACAATAGCACAATCTCTTCAGCATTGTAAAACTGATAGCTTTCTGTGAAGGTGTAACTTAAAGGACTAAAAAGTGATTATATTAATTCCCTGTGCCTGAAGCAACCTCTCTAAATTAAAGCTCTCATTTGAGTAAATCTCAAACTATTTTGAAAAACTACTCAAACTGTTTGCTGTGAAGAAATACAAGGCTTTTAAAAACTAAGGTAATAACATTTGCTTAGCTTCTTTAGAATTTATGTGAAAAAGCTCCAACATGATTTATAATGAGAATCTGAAAGAGGCCATCTGAGGAAGCCATTGTCTGGTCCAGGAGACAAAGATAGTAGCCTCTCTCTGAGAATCAGGCAAGGATTTTTTTTTTTTAGGAAAATCAGTCTAGAGTGTAACTAGCTGTCTATTCAAGGTACAGTAATTGCATGATTA
>VRYO01002297.1:76841487-76869020 GCA_009812075.1 Sialia sialis | reverse complement strand
GTATATATTTTGCTGATCCTTTCCTGAGCTCTGAGATCATTCTCAGTGTCATACCAGTGTCCACTGTGCTGGCTGCTGACAGACCTGAGCCAAAGGCAGGCTCGCCTCCAGCTCAGTCTGCCTGCAGGAAGAGATCAGCTGAAGCCTAGGGCTGATGCCCTGTGCAAAGATTTCATTGCTTCCCCTACTGATAGATCCTAACCCACCTTTCCTCTGGGATTTCCGCAGCTGAGAGTGTAGGAGCCAGGATGAATAGAAGGGAGGCAGAGACCAAGGTGCTGGGAATGAGAGGAAGTAACCACTCACACCTCCAAAGCTGCCTTATGCCATCTGTCTGGGACCCCAAATCTGTCAGGAAACTTTGGAATCAAAAATTATTAGTTATGTCAGAATCTTCAAGCTTAGACTGGGGATGAGAAGAGGGTATTAAATGAGGAGAATCTGACAGAGGGAATGTTCTTCCTTCCATTGGTAAAATTAATGAGGCAGGAAATTTCTTAAAACTACTTTAATTCCCTCTCCCCTCTATCAGAACAGTGATTAGTACAAGAGATACAGAGTGATTAAGATCCCTACAGAAGAAAAGAATAATAATCAGTCAGAAGTTAGTTATGACACAATTTAAAAGCATAAATGAGACATTTACATGCTTTCTAATATCATGTGCTATAGCCAGTTAATATGCTGTTTTGTATTTGTTTCTTTATGATTTCTAACTCCAGAAAATATATTTCAATTCCAACCACATGCAAGATACAGTCTGAGAGTAGAGTACTGGCACCTCTGGAGAAGAATCTACCTTCTGCTACACTGTCTGTAATTTTATATATACACCAATGAGAAATACTTTTTTATTGACTAACATATGAAAATCAAAAATAATGACATCAGAAAACTTTTACTTTCCTTTTTTTTCCTTTTTTCTGTTGACTAAAGGATTTGCTCCCCTACTATGAATGCAAAACCACTTTTGATGGGTTGGAATTATCCAAAACTAATGGCTGAAGCTGGGCTTTAAATACTGTTTAGTGGTTCAGAATGGGTAAGGAAATGTTCTCAACACTTGAGCTTGATAGGGATATAGAAATTAATGTTATTAATGCCTCTAATTAATAACTCAATTCATTGTATTTGGCATACAACATACCAACGCTTGTACATAGAAGGATATCTGGATTTTGTTAAAAACAGAGCTCCATAAGCTCATCAGAAAAACAGAGCCTCACTAGTATCACCGGTCCTTTAACAAGGGCAAATCCCTCCTTATGTAAGAAAGCAACATTCCATGTGCCTTCAAAAACTCTTACTCACACACAACTTTTCAGAGTCAAAAACGACAGCTCACCCTTTCATTTTAAATTTTCCTTTGTGTACATCTCCCTTAGGGAGAATTAATGGGAATATTTGTCTGCTGTCTTGAAATACAGTACCAAGAGCACAAAGGCATAAACTGTCTACTGTAGTAGTTTTGCGTCATCTAAAGCCCAAGTTGCCTCTATAACCCAGGTTATTTTCCCTTAATAGATTTGTGAATTCCAGACTGCATCAGTTCTACACATAGTAAAAAATCTGTTTCCCGCATTGCTAACATTGGAATGTACAGAATGATGCTTACTAGGACAGGAGGGTGCCAAGGCACATCTGATCTCTTATGGTTCTGCAGAATGGCATAAATCATTCACAGGACTGAGAAGGAACAATAGAACATCTCACATTACAGACTGAAAAATTGCCCTTGTAGGATAATGCAGATATTTATACTCATGATTGAATGACTTAAACCATACAACTCCATACAACCATACAACTCCAGCAATTGTGGTTTTTGCATAGTCACATTTTGTCAGGAAATATGGACAAGGCTGCTCTGCAGAAGTAAACTGTGGACCACTGTTTTTTGCAGCCTATTAATATTTTCTGCAAGTTCTAGAAGTTTTGAAAGTACAACACTGTTTTAAGGAATCTCAGAATGAGCTATATGTACCACACTACTAAGAAATTAAAGCAACTGGCAGCAGCAATTCAAAATTGAATTAAGCCTCCCTGCCTCAAGGTATGAGATCAAAATAGCTGAAGCTGAAGTATAGTCTTTCTGGAGCAGATAACAGAAAATTTTGCAGTAGGAGAAAAACTAATGAAGCAAGATGAGGGAAGAGAGGTCAGACGGAATCCAAGATTGGTTTGAGACTGAGGATAGTGGAATTTGGGGAAGCAGCAAGGCTGTGGGGGAGTCACACAAGTTTCCAAAATGCAGCTAATGGGGAAACAGGGAACACAGATGGTGAGAAAAAAGGGCCTTGCTCATAAGTGTGGGATTATTTCCTCCAATAGGAACACTAATTTCTTTTTTTTTTTTTTCTTCCAGCCAGCCTCAAAGCATAAATCCAGATGTCTCATATTTTCATTGGCTATGTCATTAAGACCATTGCCATTTTGCCCTGATGTGCTCTTTGGCTGTCTGGGAGTCTTCTCCCTGTTAGCGGATCCTCTTGCACACATCCTCTGGCACCTCTGCACCTTTGTTATCGAAGAATCATCCTTTGTTTTAGTGCTGGGTTAAACTTTGGTGGCTGTTAGATGCCCACCCAGCTCCTCCCTCACTCCTTCTCCCCAACAGAACGAGAGGAAAACAGAAGGTGAAAAAGCCTGTGGGTCAAGATAAAGACAGGGAGCTTATCTACCAATTGCTGTCAAGGGAAAAACAGACTCAGCGGGGGGAAATTAGCGTAGCTTATTGCCAAACAAAACCAAAGTAGGATGGTAAGAAACAGAAAAACACCTTCATTCCGTCCCTTGTTACTTCCCAGGGTCAACTTCACTCTGCTTCTGAGTTTTCTGCTTCCTACCTGCCCCATGACTGGCAGGATGGGTGGGGAGTGGGACTTTGTAGTCAGTCCATATCAGCCTCTGGTATTCATTCAGTGTCTCCAACTCCATGGATGTCAGTAGGGCTCCTGTGTGTGAAATGACCACAGGGGAAATGGAGTGTAATTTGAAAAAAGAAAACAAAGAGAAAGAAAGAAAAAAGGTATTATTCCCTGGATAAATCTGGTAGTTATTCTTGTGATTTCTTTTCAGAGAGTTTGAAAAGGAAGTATTCTAAAAATATATTTCTGGAAAATGGATGAAGTTATGCAGTTCTTTTATGTAATTTCACAAATGTTCTTGACAGTGTTACTCTTTTGTCCTAGCAGGTAAAATGAAAATTAATAAATGACAATTTTCCTATATTTTCTTATAATTTCTATCTCAGATTCATTAAATTTGTTTAATATATTCTTTACACTTCAGTTTTATGTGCATTCATACAAAAACAGATGTTCTCCTAAACATCTGAAACACTCCAGAAGAAACTGCCTTTTAGCACTACAGAATAAAATATAATTGCTAAAAACTAGGGAATGAACTTTATGATTAACCAGCAAACAACATGAGTACATGTCTGATTAATTTATGATCTTGGATCCAGGAGAAATATTTCAAGAAATTTTTTCCCTTCCCAAGGAAAAAGTTTTGCAGCATGCTGTTTTATAGTTTAAATTCTATTATTTTGTGTTGCACAATGAGTGATGAAACTGGTATAGAGACATTTATACATTACACTTGCAGAAAGCCACAAAAAGTAGTTTTCTTTCTGTAACTGGATGTGAGAAAAACCTGAAGCCTCCAAACAGTAGAAATTTACTTATTGCATTTCTGGACTGATTAACCTCTGTTTGTTTTTCTACTTGTTCCAGAAGATTCATAAAACATAATTTCATTACTTTGCTTAGAGTTTTCTATTTGTTTATGTGAGAACCTGGCCAAATGTTCTATTGAGCTACTTTTTTATGAGTTCTATTTCACAAGAAACTCAATATCCTCTTTCCAATAGCAAACAAAAATTGGGTTTGATATTATATTTACCACTGAAATAGCTGCAGCTAATTTAGTTATAGTTAATGGAATTCATTAATCCTGTATAAATTCTTTAGCTTCCTAAGTGTACTACACTAAATAGTGTGCACTTTAAAATATTTTGTTGACAAATTTCAGTAAAATTGAGCATTTACACTTCAGTCTAGTTTATATAAAGTGTAGTTTAGGTTCAATCCATATTCTGAGTATATAGAGTATATATATATATTCATATATATATATGTCAAGAATAAATAATAAATGAAAAAGGAAAACAGTAACATTTTTTGTATGTTTTGTAATATAAGCCATGCATTTATTGGTTTCTGTTTCTGCTAGTCTGGAATTTCCTCCTACACCACTTTTCTCATTATTTCATAATTTTCTCTGAAATACAGAGATACAAAATGTACTTTTAAATAAACTTAACCTGATAAACCATTTGTTGAGAAAGACAGGTAGATCTTTCCTTCAAGCAATCAACACAGGGAGGGATTTAAATGTTTCATGTAACATACAAAGTTCAGCAATTAAAACCACACTCATGAGAACTCCTTGCATTAATACCTCCTTGTTCCAGAATTTTTCATGGAAAAAAGAGCAAAGCACAGACTATTTGTTGGAAGGATTCATCTCACATTAAACTTTGTCTATGCAATCCATATATCTTTACAGTCTATACAGCAGTGCCTTTTTACTGAAGAATTATCTGTCATACTCCATAATGAGCTGCACTTTCACAGGTATTTTGTATAGATTTTTGCAACAGCACCTCATTGGTTTTGTAATCTTTTTTCCTTAAGAGCAGTCATCCTTTTATGAAATGTTCAATATTTTGGAAAACAGAATCATTATATGGCATTCAAGTTTCCTTTGTGGTCCTTCAAACTGAAGAGCCTGAAAAGTTTCTCTAGCTTAGTGCTTATAGTTTACTCTACAGATGTTTTCTTATTGTCCACTGACAGGCACAACAAAAACACCCTGCTGTGGGTCCTAGACCTAAAAATAAAGCAGTGATCTAATACCATTTTTCATTGAGTGTTTGTTGGTTTTATTTTGTTCCCAGATTGAATATCCTTGGTTTCAGCTTCCACATTAGAAGAGCTAAGCCACTCAGACCATCTTAGTCAACAGTAAAAAAAAACTTGGCTTAGGTTTGGTGGAGTTTGCGGGAGTTCTGCTATACCGACTCTACAGAGAGGAGAAAAGATTATTTTATATTAACAATAAGCCCTCAGGACAGCAACAGGCTTATTTCTACTTTCGATGCTATGTCCACAAAATATCTTTAAAGTGATTTTTTTGGCTGCTGCCTAATTTGACAGGTTCTTAATCCATATAAGCACTGATGTTTTGACATTGCTGTGTTCTGCTTCCGTTTACCTAAGAAATTCCTTCTGTTTTGACATCACTCATGGAGCAAGATATATCCCACATTAAGTACTTTTTGTCCATGCTCATCATTGAACGTGATCCACAGGATCTGATCCTGTCCTATCCATGAATTGAGACACCAGGTCTCACAGCTTCTTCTCAAACTCGACCAAATTCCAACAGTTTAAGCTTCACTTCCATGCCAATTTCATCTTAAATTGACTCAAATTCACATGCAAACTGACTCCCACAGAATTTTGGGAAGCTAAACATACAAATGCAATGAGGTAAGTAAATCTTAGCAAAATATATGGAATACATGTTATTACAGTTATTTGCTATATGGATGAAAGCAATAAGTGAATTTAAATGTCTGTTTGCATTTCTAAAGGTATTGTTTCCTGTTAATCTGAGGACTTCCCTCCATTGTGGAACTCCAGTAACCCCTTAAAGGATAAACAGAAGGATGTCATACATTAATCGTGTCATTTTGGAATACAGGAAAGTCACAGAAGTTAATCAAAATTATTACAATTCCACCAATCCAGAAGATATGGTGGATATTTTCTTAGTTGTGACTTTCTTGTCCTGGGCAATGTGATGCTCTGAAGACATGTCCTGCTCATTGCCTGACTCTGCTATTGCTTCCAGCTTCTGAATTGCCTCTATTTCCATGTCCACACAGAAGACACATAAAGTATTGTGAACCATCATAGATTAAAAACTTGATTTCACACAAGCTCTTGCTTCCAGAGTCTTAATCACAAATTGAGGCAATCTTGCAGAACACACTGAAACCAAAGCCAATTGAGAATATATGTCCCTATGCCATTTTCTTATTAAAATTTTGCAGAAGATATTAAGATCATGGCAGTAAGTAAAAGCATAGCAGAAAATTAACAACAACTGAACAAAATCTGACATTTAGGGTAATTTTTCTTCTTTCTAGGTTTAGATTGCTGTAGTATATCCATGCAAACCCAATGTTCTTCAAAATTGTCCTAGTTTAGCAACTTTGTAATCTGGCATAAAAGTTATGTGGTGATGATTCTGTGGTCAGATGAGGAATAGAAGCTTTTTTTTTTTTCCAAAAGACTTTGAGATCCTTCAGAAACTTCTGAGGAGGAAGCTCTGGGAAGGGAAGTGAACATCTTCCTCTGAGATAAGAAGCTGGAATTAAAACCTTTTATTCGCCTTTTTCTCACAGCTCCTCCTCAGATCTAGCAATAAGTACTGCCCCGGGTTGGATTTTTTTCCTTTTAATTTAAAAGCTCAGTTGTTGAGCCTTTACTGTAATCCATCAGATATAGTTTGCAATTTGTTGCACATGGTCTAAGGCTGTGTGTTTCAAGCTCTAAGATATTCTGATTGTTATAAAGGAAGAAACAGAAGCTTTCTCATTCTGTTCAATGGAATATGTTTCATTTTGTCTTAATAAGTTAAAGAACAGCAGTGCTAGAAAAGCCAAACAGGTATCATGATATAAATTAACATCTTATACAGGGAGAAATATCAAATAAATATGGACTAAATATTACAATAATCTTTACAACAGGAACCAAAAATTATGTCTCCTGCACTCTATCAAACAGCTTAAATGTGAAATTACAGGAATACTACAGTTATTTCACGATTATAAGCCGCACCTTTTTCATTGAAGAATCCAGCCTACCCCAGTAGTGCGGCTAATCATCAGGTGCGACTTATTTATGGACAAATCCCAGTGAAATGCCAACCTGGAAGTGAGAGCCGGCCGGGGAGGGCGCCTGGGGCTGCCTTTAAAGGCTTCACTGGTCTATGAAAACTGTTTGCAACTTGAGCACCTGACACCAAACCCTGCGCTGGCCTGATTCTGTTACTAATTTGTTACTTTGTCACACGTGGATCCTTGCTTAAAAAAAAAAACAAAGGAAAAAAAAAAAGTGCGGCTTATAATCAGGTGCGGCTTATAATTGTGAAATTACTGTACATTTACTTGGTCTAGTTTTGAGACTTCTGCAAAATGTTCTGAGAATTTTCTTACAAAAGTTAGGTAAGTGTTCCCCAGCTGAAATATGTGTGTTAACCTCTTTTGTGTACCAAGGCATGTGTTTGTCCCACAGGAACAAATGAGCCAAGGCTTATTTATTCATCTGACCAGGAGAATCAAGGTTCAAGAATCATGGAAAATAATTTACACTTCTGATCCTTATGGTGCTAAAAATATCATCTGTATTATATAAAATAAGCAGAAACTAATTCAGCTTTTTCACTACAGCCTAGCTAAGACCCTGAAAGAAAGGATTCTTTGGTTCATCTTAATGAGAAACAAATTTGAAATCATAACTGTGTGTGCCCCCATTGCCCGCTACTCAAATAATTATTAAAGAGCTTAAAAATAAAAGCAGGGATCACATTAGGGGATTGTGTTTGTATCATGAATGCATTTTGGCATCATACATAGCTGTCCTTGGGTTATGAGTGGTTTGAGAGAGCACAATCATTTATTTTTTAAGCTTCCTAAGGCATACATTTTACTTCCAGAACTGATTTCTACTCCTAGTAGTCTGCATTTAAGTGAAAAAGAAGAAAAAATATAATTGGAAGTAGCATTCTTATAGAGTGCTTTAATTTAGAGGCAATTTGTGTAATAATTTTCACTGTCTGTAAGAACCCATGCTATATTTAGACTGTGAACAATTTGCATTTGACATACAACTAATGTACTCTCCTTCCAAGGTATAACTTTTTATGTTAAGTGTATAAAGATTTTGATACACAGAAACACTTTTGAAAAAATTTATCTCTGCTATTATATTTTTATAATGGCTTCATCTATAGATAATGTATATGCACATATGTTTCAACTATGTATTTTCACCATATGCATTCTGTTTCTGAAGCCATAACATGAGTATTGTATAGAAATGTGTATTTCAAGCGATAGAATTCAGTAATCTACCCAGTTATATATAATGATGTAAGATCAAGTGTATTTATCATAGCCCCTACGCATCTGTTCATGTCTTCCTATTATCCAACAGGTTTAAGCAAATTGAAAGTGGATTCCATTTTTCAAAAACTACTAAGTAGACTTCAATACATACACTAGAAACAGAGTCCATTTTTGTAATCATCTGTCATTTTATAATTGACTATTTTTAGTTTTTATATAATTATTTTTTAAAAAAGCAAATGTATTTACACAATGATTTGATAATTTCCTGTGTTACCATCTTAAAATTAGCTAAGACTTCAAACTGTGACATTACGTACCTTAGTAACTTCTTACTTGTTGCAGCACTGTGAACAGCAGGCAATAACATTCCAGTTAACCCTAGAGGTGCTGGCTACAGGGACAGGCTTTTCTGACCCTTTCTAATAAACCCTCAGCAGGTTTTCCAATGGCACCAGCCTGTGTGATGTGGTTGGCAGGCTGGAGGGAAGGGAGGATGTCCAGAGGGACCTTGTCAGGTTTGAGATGTGGCTCTGTGTAAACCTCATGAAGTCTAACAAGGTCAAGTACAAGGTCTGGCGCCTGGCCTGGGGGAATCCCAAGCACAAGTACATGCCACCAGGAGAATAGATTGAGACAAGCCCTGGGAAAAATGATTTGGGGGTGTTTGTGGACAAAAAGCTCAACATGGCTCATCGATATGATCTTGCATGCCAGAAAGTCAGCCATGCTGGTCTGCATCACAAAAAGTCTGGTCAGCGGGTCGAGGAAGGTGATTCTGACCCTCTACTCTGCTCTTGTAAGACCTCACTGAAGTATTTTTCTGTTCTAGATTTTTCACAGCAATAACTTATCTCAAAATACAGTAATTTCCCAATTATAAGCCACACCTGATTATAAGCTGCACGTCCCGGTAGCCAGTTGACCACGGGATTTGTCCATATATAAGCCGCACCTGAATGTAAGCCACAATTTTTTTATTTTTTTTTTTAAGCAAGGATCCATGTGTGACAAAGTAATGAGTTAGTAACAGAATCGCACCAGCGCAGGGTTTGGTGTCAGGTGCTCAAGTTGCAAACAGTTTTCATAGACCAGCCAAGCCTTTAAAGGCAGCCCCAGGCACCCTCCCCGGCCGGCTCTCACTTCCAGGTTGGCATTTCACTGGGATTTGTCCATAAATAAGCCACACCTGATGATTAGCCGCACTGCTGGGGTAGGCTGGATTCTTCAATGAAAAAGGTGCGGCTTATAATTGTGAAATTACTTTAATTTATTTTTTCTTCTGAAAGACTAAAGTTATTTTGAAATAAAACTTTGAGGTATTTGAAATTGAAGAAGTTCTATTTAGTTACAGAATAATCTAATCATGTGATTAAATTCCTTTAAATTAGTTAATTCTAGCCAGCCTTTTCAATTTTAATTTATTCCTTAGACTTCAACATACTGTGAATTGAAACTGTGTATCCATATTATCCATATTTGTGCCTAAATGAGACACAGACTTCATGAAGACAGGTCTGAAAATGAATTTTGATAATTTAGCATAAGACATGCTCATTTTCCTTCATAATTGATTGTTCATAAATGGTTCTGATCAACACCTGCAGCACAAGGCATTGGAGGTGACCCCTTAGTGACTTCTCAGTGTCATGAGAAAACCTCCTGAGATCAGAATGAAGTGTAAGCACAGCTGTAGTACACAATCTTTCAAGGTCAGGACAGGATACAAATCTCTTCTGGATGTCCCAAGAATTTGTGGTGACCAGGAAGCCTGGCAGAATGATGCTTTGGAGAATCGACACAGAAGAAAAAACAGCAATAGTTTATTATTTCAGGAAAGCTGCTTCTACTATAAATATGTCTAGGAATTCTTGCTTGCACCTCAGACTCAAATACTGATATTTAATTAGCTACTATAAAGCAGGAACATCAATATTGCAATTCTAGAAGAGAAATTAATTGTTAGTGAGACTGTCCTTTTGCTTGTTCAAAATTAGGCCTCTCTGCCTATCATTTTCTCTCTGCAATAATTCAGAAAAAGATCTTTTGAGAAGATAAATTACATTGATTTTTCTAAGTGACAAAGCATTGTAATGCAAGTTGAATTATCACTAATACAACTTCTGGAAATGTTTAATAATTTCAAAGAGGTTTTAATAATAATTTTTTGAACACTCTGGTGCAATGGCGTGGAAATATAAAGACCAGTTCTATGTGACAGTTTTCAGGAAATTGCTTGGTGAAAAATATTACTTATATAAATCTTAAATAGCTTACATAAGGACTATGAACACTGAGGAAATATCTTTATACTCTTCAGCGTAAATTGAAGTTATGCATAATGTCTGGATGGCAAGAAAACAGATGATCTGTGATAACAGTTCAATCAAAATTGCATAAAGTCTAATGATGCTCTTAAAATACAATATGGTTCTCCTAATGGCAATTCCACTCCTGGTGTGAATTTTGGATAGATTGGCTTCCTGGCTGGAAACAACTGAAACTTCTTGAAAGTAAATGTCAGAATTTAAATTATTACTTAGTATATAATCCACAGTCAGCTACAAGGCTATGGAACACCTGTGTTCACAACCCATCAGTTCACTCCAGCTATCACTTACTGCCTCAGAAATGTAGGTGACAAAGTACTTGCTTTCATTTCAGTTGAGACTCTTGGAGGCTTTGAGGTTTTTTAATCCTTAGAAATCTCCTTCTGCTTATATAAGATAAAGTGGTGATCCCTCAGGACTACAAATTTTACGTTTTTGTCCATCTCTGGAAGAAGATTGATAGTAATTTCATGCATTTCCCTCTCATGAAAAATTCTTGGCACTATTTCTACAAGGTCCATTTAAACTGTCCTAGCCATAGAACAAAGATTTTTGTTCTGGCAACGAATTTTATTCGAGAGAATGAAATCAACAAGACGAATCTTTTTTAGCCAGCACATGGAACAGGACTAAAAATAAAGTCATGCCTCCACCTTTGGTGGCAGTATGCTGACAGTAATGTTTGGCAGTGACAGCAGGATTTTTGCTTTAGGATCAGACAATTAAACAATTTAATTCTGAAGTTTAGACAATTTCATGGGAGAATAAAAGCAGGACCAGAGCAAGTTTGAATGTTTTCAATTCACTTCCCCCATTAACACAAGCTTGTGTCATCTCACCACCACTGCTTAGTACATATTTAGTCACCCTGCTCAAAGTTGATTCCTACATCCTTCTTCAGGTGTCCACATGAGATTCAAGGATGGAGAGCTATTAAATCCACTGTCATGAGCAGCAAAACTGTCTGATCTGAGTGCTGACAGCTATACGCTGAGCACTCCCTGTGTTCCCACAACCCATGCAAATAACAGCCAATTGAATTTCCTCTGCATGCTCACCTTTTGGAATGATGAATGATCTTAGAAACATCACATTTCCTGGTTAGCCATTAGTTATGACTAAAGAAAACACATGTTTCCAGCTGTAGAGAAATTTTGTCCCCAGAATGCCTCACTAGTGGGAACAGACAAAATTTTCAGGAAAGCACAGATGCCTAGCGAAGCCTTCAGAAAATAAAAGAGATGTCTTTTTGACAAGGAGAGTAGAATTTTGCAACAAATTAAAGTCTGTAAGGTGTCTGCCAGCGAGGAACAAGAGCAGAAGTTAAGAGTATGTAGCTCTGTTATGACCACAACTCTAATGACTCAAGCTCTTCAGAGTGTAACATTACCTAAAATATTTTGTGCACAAGACTTCCATGTGAGTAATGATAATGAGTATAGTGAGGATGAAAAGTTAGTGAAGACAACAGATAGAAGCCTTAAAAGTTCAAATATGTTTTAAGAGGTATACGTATTTCAAATTATGGCAATCACTGACCACCAAGGTTAACAGTCTCACTCACATAGTTCAGCCGTAAATACAACAGCGTCATATTTTCATAAGTGAAAGGTGAAGAAAAAAGCCGAAAACCACTCAGGGATGTTATTCTTATAAGGCAGTAATTATTTTAAAGAGGCACACAATTATGTTTCTAAAATCAATAGAATTAAATTTGGATAACAGAAACAGAGGTTATATCTTAGATGAAAATATTTTAAGTCTCAGATCTACCAGACTGTGGGTCCATGTATTAACTCTGGTCCTGTGTCAAGGAAGAAGAGAGAATTCCCATCCCTTTGGCTGCTTCTTGTGGCTGATAAAATCAGATGGAAAAAGCCTTTAGAGAAAATGCACTTGAGTTTTCAGCTCATTTTCCTTGTTATAATCTCTTTCTACACCCTTTTTCTGCTGTTAAGAGAGGCTTATTGAAGGAAAAAAATAGTTTTATACTGTTGCAAAAATGCTTCCTAGGAAAACAGGTGAAGGCAGATAAATGCAACTTGAAAGACTTTTGGCAAATGCATTTCTGTTTCTAATATTAGCCTGACATTCAAAGGATAATGGAACATGTCCAAAGTGTTACTGAACCTCTCTTCTTGGTGATATAACTCTGAACAAGTTGGCAGATAATGCAGACTTAGGACCTTCCAAAATAACTTCTTACATGAATCCCTCTGAACACCTTTCACATATTCCTGGAAACGCAAGGGAGAACTAGCTAGTTCAAAGATAGGCATCTATGCCTATCAAGTATTGCAGAAATTCAGACAGAAATTAATTTTTTCTAAATTCTAGGTTAAAAAAAAAAAGAAAATAATAAAATGTTTAATTAAAGACAACTTCTTTCATAAAGAAGAGAAAAACATTGAAAATGGTCTTACATTTGGTTGGAAATGTAAATATGAAACCTTCCTTTTCTAAAATAGCCAATAGTTGAGGATTTTGTTCATTTGATCTTCCTCTAGTTGCATTTCATTATTTCTCCCAATTGTTAGTGGCAGTAGGGGTTTCAATCTGATGTTGAAATTAAAATATTTCTTACTAAATGCTACATATGGTATTGTAATTAGCAGAGCTAAATGAAATACTTCTTGTAAACCAAATTAAATCCTATGCTGTGAAAATCAGTAACAATTTAACCATTAATTTCAATATTGCTAGCATTTTTTCTACTCAACATACATTCATATACAGTCAGAAAACAAAGGATTTGTAACCATGTCTTAATAGATGCATGATAAAAGTTATATGGAGCATAATTGAGAAATAAATATCACATTGTATGTATGGCCAAGGCTTTTCATATTAAGTCATTAATATAAATGTGAAACACAACTTGGATCAATCTTCTAAGAAAAATCAATATGTATAATTGAAAAAAACTTTAATAGTATCCATTAGAATGAAAGCAAAAGAATTTTTTACTCATTTACAATGTAGTCAATAGACATGATAAAAATATTCATATTGTCTATAAATTTTTACGATGAAAAAACACTGACTTTAAAATATTTTGGCACTTCTTTGCTTAAAACAGCCCATCTCCCAATCATTCTCATTGACATCAGTGGTAATAGTTTAAAATAGTAGTTTAACATTCAAAAGTTTTAGAAGCTCACTGGAGCTTTTATTCTGACTGAGTTCACAGCTCTAAAAAGTGCATGAGAAGTCTCTTCAGACCATTTCTTTGTAAAGTTCTGAGAAAAGAATTTTCAGTTCCGTTTTCCATGGTGTGATGTTTTCTCTACTGATGTTCAAAGTCATCTCTGGATTAGATATAAATAAAAGGCATGAAAATTTGGCTGTGCAAAGAGATCAAAAGATTAGATAAGACAAGATGACTGAAGAAAATGAGGTGAAAAGAACTGAAAGTAAGTGGTCAGTCATTGAACTCTGAGTTCTGTAAAGCAATCAGCTAATATCAAGAAAGTCAGACCTCTACATGGATCAGTCATCACATACCTGATGTTCCACTTTTTTGAGGCAATGATCTGTGTATCTATCATTAATGTGTGACAGAAAAACTATGGGGCTGGGATTTCCTCACCTCTTTGCCCTTCAGAGTCACCAAGATTCTGTCTCCCTGCATCAATACCTAAGTATCCTCTTACTCGAAATTCAGGCTGAGAAAAACTGAGTACACGTCAAGCCACTTTTTCAGTGTAAGTTCAGCGTTCATTGAAGCCTTCACAGGCTGAATGCCACACTCTGGAGCTCCTCAGAAAAAGAAATCTCCTTTAAACCTCGACTGGCCCAGTTTACATGAGGGGCATGCTAGCATATTTTATCCAGGCCAGGATCTAGACCATTGCAGACACTTTGTGAACACAGAAGAGAAACCCAGTTAAACCTAAATATTCCCCCAAAGCAGGGACTGTATGCTCTAACCCACGGTGATAGGTCCACTGATGGGCATATTATAGGTAAAGCAGCAGATAGTAGTGCTTCTATCATGTCAGAAGCTGAACAGGTTCTCAGTGCACAGCATATTTCTCAACCTTTCCAAAATACAGATGCAAAGAAAGAAAATTTACTCATTGTTTTCTAATCTCTAGAGAAGTCCATTTTGCCTAGATATTCAGATGCCTATGGTGATAAAAGCTGAGTACTTGATTTGCTTTGAGCACTTAAACATATTCCTGTTGCTTCCATCTGTTTTCTTTTCTCTAACTGGAGACTCCCTCCTATTAGTCTTGTTTTAAGTACTTATGGTCTAAAGTCACTGCAGCCCTTATTTTCACAATACCCTTTACAATACTCTACAATCTCCACAAATGAAATTGTGTTCCACATTAGGTTTACGTGGAAGATGGACACCCTGTAGGGTTCTCTGCAGCTGTATCTCTTTCTTCTAATTTACAAACAAGGCAATAACCACCAGAAGATAGTGCCTTGTTTCTTAAGAAAGACAGAAATGAGAGGCAGAATGCTTAAGATTGCAAGACTATCCTCTCACTTGAATAACTAGAGCAAACAAGTTTCATATTCTTACGTTGTGTAACCTTGCCATCACAGGTTGATTATGTAGACAAAGCTATAAAAACGCTTAGCCTCTTCAAAACTAAACCAATAAAAATGTTTGTGTAAAATTGTCTCTGGAACTCACACACACCAATTGCTATGAAACTCTAGTTATTATGGAATACTATTATGACATTATTGATATTCTTGTCTCTACATATAATGGTTACCCAAAACTTAACGTTTTTTTGCCAGAATTGTAATGGAAAACTGAGTTTTCTCCTTCTCTTAGAAGACTCTTTTGTGAGTTTGAGCTGGCACACAGAGGGCTGATATTTTGTAATTTATAGTAGATAAATTTTCTTGGATGTCATAAAGAAAATGTAATTGAAGATATCCCCTAGCTATATTGCTTTACCTTGTGTTATTGACATGCTTGCAGCCTATTCAATGTTCTTTCATCTAACAGTGTTAATTTTAAAAGCAAATTGAATCTTTTTAAAATTCTATTTGAGTAGCCAATTAGACGCAGAAATTTTGCTTACGGCTTCTGCAAGAATTTCTATAAGGTGTCCCTATGTTAATACCTTCCCACATTGATTGCATAATGCAATATGACATTTTGTGTTAATAGGCTTTTATTAAGCTGGATTCAGAGGTTTCATCTCTTGGAGATTAAAGAAATTGTATAATGCAGTTTTCTCAGTTGGTTGATGTTAGAAAGAATATGGTGATTTGGTTGTGGAAAAGGATGGCTCTCACCCATTTTTCAGCCAGCAGTTAATAATTTTTAACTGTTGTCAGACACAAAGCAAACAGATGTGTTTCAATTAAATCAGAAGCCTATCTTTAGTTGCTATTTCAGTAGTCAATGAAAGTTTTCATTCCACCCATGACAAATCTATGCTTTCTTCTATTCATTAAAAGCCAGCTATAAAATTAACTCACATATCAACTGCAGTATTTAACATAACATACGTTTAGGAATTCATTAAACACTGTTCAAATCAACTTTTTAATTTACATTTCTAATGTATAACTGTTCTAAACTATATTCAGTGGATTACTTTTGGCTTCAGCAGCATAAGACTCTTAGTTATGGTACGCAAATAAAAGGCTCCATTTCCCATGGCAGTGAGGGGAACATTGTACTGGACATCTAAGCCCAAAGTGTTCCATGCAGAGTACAGTAATTTCACGATTGTAAGCCACACCTTTTTCATTGAAGAATCCAGCCTACCCCAGTAGTGGGGCTAATCATCAGGTGCGGCTTATCTATGGACAAATCCCAGCAAAATGCCAACCCGGAAGTGAGAGCCGGCTGGGGAGGGCATTTGGGGCTGCCTTTAAAGGCTTGGCTGGTCTATGAAAACTGTTTGCAACTTGAGCACCTGACACCAAACCCCGCGCTGGCGTGATTCTGTTACTAATTTGTTACTTTGTCACACATGGATCCTCGCTTTTAAAAAAACAAAAAGGTGCGGCTTATATATGAACAAATGCCATGGTCTGCCTGGCTACCCCGACGTGAGGCTTATAATCAGGTGCGGCTTACAATTGTGAAATTACTGTAATCAAAAGGCAACACTAACAAACCAGACAGTCAAGTACCACTAAAGGGCAATTCATTGGCCCAGTTCAGTGCCTGGAAAGAGTTGGGTACCTCCAAAAAATAAACTCCCTGATACTCTGAATTGATGTTGCATAAGGAGTTTTGTATAGATGACCAAGAAACTTCAAACTTATTCTGCAAGTTTTGGAACTACACAGAGATGGTTTTGGTTATAAAGGATACATAGCCTAGAAACTCCTCCCGAAAAACTGTTCTTTGATGGGTATCAAGCAGTTATTTACCAGCTAGCTCATGTTAACTGGCACACTTCACATCTTGCAAATCACACATTCAATGACCAAGTGTATCTGGCAGGAAGAAACTTTACCTCCAAAATCCTGATTATAATAGTCATTAAGAGGATGGAAGGAAATAGGAAAATTTTATATGTACCTTTCCTACTCTTCTGATTTTTCTCTGGATTGACAAGGTGCAATTGATGATTTGTTAGAAAACTTGTTTTCTTCTCTCACTGAAATTTATATCTAAAGGAATGAATTATTGTACAGGATGTCATTGGTGGAACAACCTAAAGATTTGAGTAAATGTATTCTGTTGGATACTAAAGGGGGTCTTTCTAAACCAGACTACTTTCATTTCTTGATAATCATAGGCATGTGTCAGTAGAAAAAAAAATTTAAACTTCTATTTCTAGAAGTCGGGTGCTGATCCCTCTGCCTTCCTTCCCCATCTGTTACATTTGCAACTTTTTAAGCCAATGAGAGTTAAACTGTTTTTAATAGCTCAGTTGTGTCTGCCTTCGTAACAAGTACCAGAGAGTTACGTGATTGTTTATAAGTCATGAAGAAATGTAGTAATTACAAGATCATAATTAAGTTCATGACATTTAACAATTCATCAATGTTAACCATCAAGATCAACCATTACTACCACCTGTGGCAACATCAGGAACTTCTGCTGTTTTCTTTGAAGTAACACAAGATCTGTGTGGAGGAATAATACATATTCAGGCAATAGGCTGACATTGCTGAGGAAAAAGCAGACGAGGTGGCTGAAGCACAAACCCTTATTCAGACGTGAGGAAAATTAACATCCTTGCAAACTAAATACAGGCTGAAAGCATTGAGCGCAACATTGCCTGGAAGAAAAGTTGGCTGTTTGAGAGAATATTAGCTGAGGGATATTTGATAAGGTGGTCATTTGTGAGAAAGAAAATACTAAGGAGAGTAATTTATTGCTTGTGGAACAAGAAGGGGCTAAGCTGGAAGGCAGAGAAAACTAAAGCATGTGGTAAAGCCATTGGTTTTTTGCATCCAGTACAGCGTAGCTAATCTGAGGTACTCAGCATTGTTTTCTCTCCCTGAATCCCTTTACTCCTTTGCCTAGGGAACTTCAGAATTTCATTTCCCTATAAATTTATTTCCTTAGACTTTGATGTGCCCCACTGCCTTAGTCATGTAAGATGCAGTAATTTTTAGTCTGTTTTGCTAGTAAAAGCTATGTTCCTGCTCAGACGGTTGCCATGGTGGGGCTGTCCTAAAATTGTGATATCTTTTTTCATATGCTATACACACTGAATGTACAACCTAATTTTGCTTAGTGTAAAATACAAATGCAATTCGTGTATCTGTGTGTAGTTCACAGTTATGATTTCTGTCTTTCAGCAGTGATTACCATGCCGTATTCTATATCAGCAAAGATATTTTCAGGAACTATCCAGTTTACATGTTCAGGTGAGCTGTTTAAGTATTCGCCTGGGAAGAGGGAAGATATCCTTTCCGGTCAAGAACAGCTCCGAGGAGCTCAGGAATGAAAATGTTATGCCCACATGCTGAGGTAAGTAGGGGCAGATTTTGACTGAATGAACATAGTCACATTCATACTTAGCCCAGCTGTTTGAACCCTCTAGGCATAGGTCCAAATTTCTCCTTCAAAATATTCCTCAGTATGTTCACATTCATGCCTCAGGACAGTTTTTATTTGGGCTGAGTTCACCTACATCCACACTAACACTCAATGCAGTGTAGCAGAAATGGTGTTGTAAAACGAAATGGTGTGACCACACATCCATAATGTATGTATTTTAGGGAGACTTTTTCTGAAAATATTTTGGCTATATTGATTGAAGGCCTGTTGTGTGGAATTCATTAGGTGTGCTTTCAACATGGCTCAGTTTCATTTCAAAGAAGTCAAATTTTTATGCTGATATTGGTGTAAAGCAATGCATGATCTGTTAGAATGATTGGAGATTTTTATCTGAAGTGTAATTATGACCTTATCTGGAAGTGTAAGAGAGGTAAAAATGTTATGTAAATATTCCACTCTATCTAACTAGACTTAGAACAGTAAAAAGGTGATAATGAAGAGAAAATTGAATTTATGATGATACTGAAGGTGACACTCTGCCATTTGACAGCAATTTTAGTGATTTGGGAGTAATTTCTTTCCTATCTAATGAGGAACTATAAGAACCATGATATACTTACCCTGTTTGCTTCCAAGAAGTGGCCCAATGATGAAATTTCATTCTTTTATATAGCAAACTTATTTTACATCATCCACCCTCCTTAATTTTAAAATGAAATTAACTAATTTCATCAATATCCAAATTAATTTTGAAAGTGTTTTATCTTAAATCCAGTGGAAATAAACATTTTTAATAGTTTTTATACAAAACTACAAGTTATTTATTTTTGAAAGGACTTTAAAGGTGTGATTGCTAGGTCTAATGAAATTCTCTTGTGCTGTTTGTCACATGGCCAATAATTAAGGTGAGTAGAGCCCCAAATGCTGGGTGTCCCTTGGTGAGAGAATATGCTGTGAGAAGATCCATGCAAAGAGGGGAAGGGGTAGAAAGAGGGGAAAAGTTCCTAAGCCCAAAGAAAAGGGAAGTGGTTCCTAACCTACTGCAAAAGGGGGTTGACATATACATGGACACTGACGTGTATAAGGGAAAGGTGTGGATAATATGGAAAAACAGGAAAACAGAGACACTAAGGATAGAAACAGCTGAAGGATAGCTGAGCACTGCAAGCAAATTTCTTGCTATAATTGTGGCTCTGAAAGAGTGGTGGGCATTCATCTCAGCTTGTCTCTGCTCCTGGATTAAGGAATGGCTATGGTCAGGAAATGCAGCTGGTCTGAACACCAGCTTTTCGTACAGATGGGATAATGTGGTTAAAGATCACTTCTATATTTGTTTCTGCTTACTACTGAGCATGGATGCTTAGGCTATCTGAATTTACTTTCATTTGTTTAGCAGTGACACCCATGATAGGTGCATTAGTTCTTTCAGCCTTCAAGCAAAAATTCAGGCTACATGAAATGTCTCTGCCAAAAGGCAGTGGCCACCAGCTCACAAAATTTCTGTCCTCTGCCAACTAGTCTACCTCCTACCCCTGCTGAAACCATATATGTGACATACTGCCAAGATATAGTCTGGATGTGTTTCTCTCTGATGGTGCCAGACTCACTCATTCTGTCTGTAATATAAAATTTTGGAACCTGAGTTCACTACAGAAGAGCTTTCAGTGTCGACAATAAAAATTCTTTTGGATGTAGTACCCGATCTCTGTCTCTCTGTTTGATTAACTTAGAGATTTTGTTATTCATATAATCAAATTTTTATTAGAGGAAAACAAACAAACAAACAAACAAACAACAATCAGGCAAAGATTCCCCAGTACGTTCTCCATATATTTCAATGGTTATTGTTACATTTTGTGTGCTTTTTGTCTGGGAATCAAAGGCAACATTAGAATGGAAAACAGCCAACAACTGTGACATGGTGAATTGAAAAAAAAATATTGTTGTTTAATCAATACTGAATAATTATATTTTGAAAGCCAAAATAACTTTAAAAATATATATAAAAACTATGAACTCAAGCTAAAGCAAAACAGCTCTCCAAACATGTCTGAGAAGTTTTTACAAAAAAGTGAAAGTTGCTTGTTTTAATGAGTCAAGGGGAAGATTTCATTAACAAAATGCACATTTAATTATCAATATTTCAATTGGTATGATGCTCAAGATACAAAACTATTAAAACTCATTAGTAGGGTACAGCTGTTTTATGTACTTTTAAACTGTAGCCTAAATTGATTGTGTCTTTTTTTATATAAACCAGCTGTCCATTCCTCATTAAGGCATCTGTCAGTTCTTTGTAGAAAAAGATAATAAAAATGAGTACAGAGGAGCTTTTAATTCAGAACCTTGCTGAAACATTACTTTAAAGGAATATAAAAGGAGAAAAGAAAATATAAATCAGATAACTATAAAAACGGGAAACACACACATCCTGCATTAAATTTAATCTGGTTTATGGCAACTAATTTTGTAAGCTTTCAGATGACTCATTAATCTCAGTGTATATTGTTTTACTAATAAAAAATATTTTCTTCTAGCTTTGTTTCATAAAAATAAGGATGACACTGTGAAAATTCTAACCCGTCACTCTCCAGTTGGAATTTAAAATTTAATTATAATGCGTTATTTCAATCTTGGTATTAGCCCTGAAAACAAGGTCTTGAACCTCTCAGCCTTCATTGTAAAGGATAAGTGGTGTTTTATTAGAAGGTTGTTTCCCCCAGATTCCAAGTTAAGAACATGAATCTGGTTTTGGTTCTCCCAGCAATCAAAACTAATTGCAAATGTGCAAGTATCGTTCAATTAATTCATCCTTCTGCATCATGGAACTGCAAACAGGAGACAAGGCTTTAGTTTTTATGCAAGATCATAACTGTAATCTCATTAAAATCTCTCTCTGCTCTTCCTTTACTGAGAAGGAGAAATGATAGTAGTGGGACCCAATTTAGATTCAAAAACTAAGTGTAAGATTCCAACCACTTGTTTGCTGAATTATCATTTTGTGCTAATCCTTTTCCTGTTAAGTGATGGGTGCCTGTTGAATAATTTAACACTTCAATAAGATATATTTTTGTGAGCCTCAGGTCAATTCTGCTCTGGAAGAAAGCCCTGACACTAGGCAAGGTACCATCCATGGGGTCAGGGACCACACAGTCCAATTATGCTTGGACTCTGAAAAGTTCACTTCTGCTATCTGCAGTAACCCAAAACCTCTTTGTCTGTTCAGGACCGCTCAAGATGAAGTTGGGTGACCCAAAGCAAAATGCTAACACACACCCCCCTCCGTCTGGATTAGGGAAAATGAAGATCTGCAATGAGAATGTGGGATGGTAGTCACAGTGGTGCTTCAAAGACCTGTTTTGCATCGAGTGCGCACACCTCAGTTCCTCCTCATTTAGTCTCTTGGAGAAAAAAGATACGGATTATGTTGCTCAATCCATTTCAGAACTAAGCTGAAAAAATCCATACTAATGCATGGTACACAAGAGAATGAATCCAATGAAAATATACTACACTTTATGAGTGTAGTACACTTTACAATGAGTGGCATTGTAAGAACAAGAAGCTATAAAAAGCATAATAGGTGTTTTCATTTTTGAAATTATGTTTACCTAAATGTCTTTTAATTAAAAAAAAAAGAAAAAAAAAGAAAAATGAGCATTCCAAAGGTGAAATGAAAAATGTTCTTACTGTACTAATAACACACATTGAGAAAATTGCCAGCAAAAGCTGATAACTACTGCCTGCGGATTGCTGAAAGGGAAAGCAAAATGCATTGTTATACCCCTAGGATCTAAGAAAGAAGAAGAAAGAAAAGGATTACTTCTGTTTTGTTTATGTCGACAGTTTCATTAATTTTTTTAACTGAATGCTCATATTTTAATTGAAGTTTGTATTGAGCGGGAATCTTAATTTGACTATATTGGCTTTTCTGATTAATAAAAAGTCCTTAAGAAAGAACTCATTGTGTTCTTGCATTTCACATCTTTGGTTAGGTATGCTGAGTTTTGATATCTACATTGTAAGCAAATGAATAGAAAAGTTTAAAGCAAATCAATATCACCACACTTATCTTTCCTCTTTCCATTTCCTTAGAACTGAAATTTTGCTATTTCTCCTTGAAAATATGTTGCAATTCTATTCCCAGTTAATCCTCTAAAACAAGCATACATGAAATTAAAATCATGCTCTCGCTATGAATTGAATATGTATTTTCATTGCCACTTGTTAATGTATAATTAACCAAAAGAGAATACAATTTTCACATGATGGATTTACAAGACTGAATGAAACACAAAGCAAAAGAGCAGCCAGGTTCAAGTTTTATATTCTTCACTGATTTTGGTTCATACTTTCATATATGCTGTATTGCAAACAAAGTTACATCTTCTTAAGAAGAGGAGAAGTAGGGAGAAGAGCAGCCATCTGAATTATTCATCATGCAGCTTTATCTTGAAAGATTCATCATTTAGGGACCCCAAGGATTTCTTTAGCAGGGAGAGGGGACTAATTTAAAATATTAATGAGTAAATGGCATATATGTATTTCAAGATTGAAAGAAAGCATTGAATGCTTTCATTAACTATATGTTTTAGGTTAAATTGGCTTTGAGGTTTTCTGAGTCTTATTATTTTCTAATGGGACTTCAAAATTCAATGAGACTTGAATTTTGTCAGTCCTACTCTGTATGCAGCTGGGAAACACAACTCAATATCAATGAGATGACAGCTCCGCTGGGAAAGAGGCAATAGTCTCATTTCTTGTACTAAAACACTGTTCCAGGGCCAACAGTGCTTTAAAATGCATATTAAAAATACATTTTGATTTATTATCTAAGATTTTAATCCAACAATTTTTATTCTCTGCATAATTGATTGAATGCCTGTTCAAGTCAATGGCCAATTTAAGCTTGAAGCAAGCCAGGACCTGGCTCTTCAACATATGGATCTGATATTCATCTTCCTTACCCTTTGGAAAATTGAGACTTATTCCTGCCAATTTCTTGCTGTGAGCAAGCAGTGAATCAAGTATGGCAAATAAGAAAACCAGTTTTATTGTAACGTACATATACTTCAGCTTGAAGCTTGAAAAAAATTAAACAATTAAACCTCAATTTTATATTGACATTTTGAAAGACTCTTTCCGTGTTGATGTGGCTCAAATAAATTGTCCTGATACAGTACAATGAAAATTTTTGTAAACTTCACATTTAAAAGAAGTATGATTTTATATGCTATTCTCTCAAGTGAGATTATGAGATCAAGAGATATTAAAAGGCACTGAAGTTCACTTAAGATGCTCCTGGACAGTTAATGTCATTGCCCCAAGAATTTTTTAATACAAGAGCTATCATATGTAATGTGTGATGGACCTAAGATCTGCAGATATTCTCCCTTTCCCAATCTGAGCCTGAACTCAAAGGCTGAACATACAGTAGTTTCATAATTATAAGCCGCACCTGATTATAAACTGCACATCCGGGTACCGGGTAGACCATGGGATTTGTCCATATATAACCCGCACCCGAATATAAGTCACTTTTTTTTTTTAAAAGCTAGGACCCGTGTGCGACAAAGTAACAAGTTAGTAACAGCGCGGGGTTTGGTGTCAGGTTCTCAAGTTGCAAACAGTTTTCATAGACCAGCAAAGCCTTTAAAGGCAGCCCCAGGCACCCTCTCTGTCCGGCTCTCACTTCTGGGTTGGCATTTCACTGGGATTTGTCCATAAATAAGCCGCACCTGATGATTAGCTGCACTACTGGGGTAGGCTGGATTCTTCAATGAAAAAGGTGTGGCTTATAATCGTGAAATTACTGTAATTCTTCTGTACACATCTTCCTCTCTTTTTCCCTATACTGGACTAGAGAATGGCTGCAGAGGTGCAGTACCCCTTAAATTCATTTGTATTTATTATGTGGTATTTGAATTGTGACAGTGGCATCTCAATATTTGGCTTTTCATTGGTGACCTCCCTCCTCTCTGAGCACTGCCATGCAGGAGTGAGGTGCTTTCCCTCCCAATTTTCAATTGTGTAACATCCCACAGAGCAGAAACTGCAACTCTATTGCTAAGGTATATTTACCACGGTGTATTGGAAAAGTCAGTCTGAGAAGAGGAAAAAAAAATTCTACTGTGTAGCACATCAAGAAATGAAATAGGTGAACAGATAACTCAGATACCAGGTCTCTCTATTCCTCCAATCCCTAACACAGGGTATAAAGGTTAACAATTCTTTGGGACAAAGCATCAGTAATCTCCTGAGGTCCTAGGGAAAGAAGCAGAGATAATGTCAAGGGAAGAGCAGATGATCTGGAATGCCAAGGGTGAGTGTATTTTTAATAATATCATATTACTGTCTTTTGTATCAAGAATCTTGTATTTTTATGACTCCTTCTCTGGCAGGAGAAAAATAGCCAGCCAATTATCTAATTGTTTAATAACAGAAATTTGCCTGTTTTATGGTTATATCCATCTGCTAGGACTGCTTTGATGGATGAAATATATTTTAGCTTGTAACACAAAAATATTAATTTACGCTGTCCCTTTTTTTGTGCATCATTAGATCATCATTCATTACTTTCTGGAGCAATAAAACTTTCATATATTTTCTAAGTGAAATTATTAGGGAAGACAATTAAAAGTTCAGTTCAGTAACTTGTCTGTCCGCTGAGGATGTAACTTTTGGAACAAAACAGTGAATGTATATTTTCATTGTTTTTCTTAATATTTAGTTTATTTCTTGTAATAGAGGCCCCATGCATTTTACCCTGAGGAAAAACCTAATGAGGAATTAGACATCCACACATTTTTTGATGTTGAATACTCTGTGTCAGAATTGAATACTGAATTAAACAATCATTATATTTTAACACTCAAACTCACAATATTTTATTGCTGGTGTTTCAGTTACTTTTATTGATCTGCTAATGAATAAATCTGTATTTTTACTGAAACAGAATCTTCCAATTTTTATTTGAAGTTATAACACATTATGCATAGGTAGCAAAACAATTTTTAACAATGTCAAGCGATTTAAGAATTGAAAAATAATCATATACCCAAGAAAGACCCAAAGCTCTAAATTCCTCATAGGAAGAAATTAAAAATGTTTCTGATTTAGCCAGATCAATTTAAATTCCATTTGACCTCATAAATTATTTCTCAGTTACATTTCTGACAGTAGTTTTGCTTATGTGGGACACCATGACAGTTAAGTACAGCACTATGCAAAAAAATGCATTAGTACTATGCAAAGATCTGGAAACTTCACAAAATCATGCAAATCATCGCTTTCTGCAGTGTTTAGTTATTCTAAAATATATGGTGAATGCAAATAAGGAGCTAATTATCTGTTGCCTAAAAAATATTTTCAAAGTTATTTTAATTTGTTCCTCTCAAATGAAATATAACAGACAAGGATTTGCTTATGTAATGTTCTTTAAAAAACATATTTTAGTGTGTCTATTTCTTCAGTTTAAAGAGACTGAGAAAATGTTTAGCTAAATGTGAATTACAAAGTTAAATATATTTCATTTATTACATTTCAGCTACAAAGGAGTCACTCAAAACTAGCAAAGGAAAAAAGCTCTTAAGAGGGATGATGTTCTTTCAATGCAAATTCATCATAATAAAATATCAGCCACAATTCTGCTATTATGCTCTAGGATTTTGATACCAGAATCAACCATTGCAAACAGAGAATTAGAATGGAAATAGGATAGTGAAGTATTTGGTCATGTGTAGTTCTTGTCCCTATTATATAGCATAATGTTTTTCTCCTTTACTAGGAGATCAGGAATGTTAGTAAGAATCTCTTTGCATTTCCCAGAGATCATTTTGTAGGCTAACATCAGTTTGTCCCTTTTCAAATGTTATTGGTAGCACAATGCACAGCTGATCATTCCAATAAATGTTTTGCCTGTTTTTTCCTAGCCATTTATTGTAGTCTTGATATTTGGGGAATACATATTTGACTTGTTTTTTCTTGTAAAGTATTACTCTCATTTGTTTCTTTTATCTTTCCAAGTGCTTTTTGAGGAACATTGTCCATCACACCTGTTTGAAGACATGTTTATGCCACTCAGAATATTGACTGGGAATTTGCATTGCCAAAAATCTTCTGATATAGTGGCTTTTTCATAGAAGATGTCAGTCCATCCGCACCAAAGTGTTCTGTGAGAGAGTCAATGCCAGCAGTGGTCTGAGGAGCTTTCTCCTCTGCCAGGACAGTTTTTGGCTGCTTCACTGTCCAGCTGCTGCCTAATGTGATGCTGAGAAGCCCTGCTCTGCCGGAAATTAGTTCCTCAGTGTCCTGACTGATCTGCCAGCCAAGATCCTGGGATCCCAAGGACCCCAGTCTCAGATTCTGTCAATATTTGGCAGGCGGATCATTACAGAACTATGACTTGAAAATCAGGAAAATAAAAATTTTCTTCCTTAGATAAGAGGGACAAAAGGAACTGAGAAAGCAATTCTCTTCATTCTCAGTAATGAGAAACTTGGCAGGTATTCTGCCATATGCTGTGGGATACTGTTAGTGGAGATAGCTCCCTATCTCCAGAGTTTCCCACTGCAATCTAATTTTGAGATTTCCTTTTTTTTTTGTTTTGTTTTGGTTTTTTTTTACAGTTTGTAAGTGTTGGATAGGAAAAAATTTCTATAACATATCAAATAAGTTCATTGCTAAAAATACAGTCACGCTATTTTAGATATTTTTTTAGCATGTTTCATATTTCTGTCCTTTTTTGCATGCTTTCAAATTACTTATGCATTTTCTTCTGCTGCCATCTCATTAGAACCAGTCAGGTTCTTACTCTCAAAATATATTAAGTAGCACTGTAAAATTTCCCTTCTTTCATACTCTGTCTTTTAAAAATCGCAATGTCATTTTTCTATTTATCTACTTTACCGTTCTGAGAAGTCACTTTTTCTTTTCTGGGCTCTTTGCATGTTCCACAACCGTGTCCACATTCTGGGGGTGGTCAATGAACTAACTGTGCTGTTTTCATATTAATTTCACAATTATAAGCCGCACCTGATTATAAGCCACACATCCA
>VRYO01002297.1:76829375-76840487 GCA_009812075.1 Sialia sialis | reverse complement strand
TATAATCGTGAAATTACTGTAGGAGAATTTCTCTTTGTGGTGATTGAACAGTAATCTTCAGCTTACTCATCACGTTTTATCCTTTTGCAGAACTGTTTGCCCCTTTTTTCCTGGATAGCTTTGTGCCTGTGTTCCATAAGTTTTTTATCTCAAGCATTTCACTGCTCTGTGATCGAGATGAGTTCACAAGACACAAATATCTAATTGTCAGGCTTATCAGTAATGCATTATGTAAAATGGAGATTAGACTACTGCTTCTGAGTGTCTGTGCTTTGTAGTAGAAGGTGGAAGCCTAAAAGATGAAACTGATCTCAGGGACAGCTGTGTGTATATAAAATAATCTGACCCTCTGACTCTTTGAAGCTTGAATCTTTTGATGGTAAAAATTCGACCAGCTCCAGAGAAAGACAGGAAGTTAACAAGTAATTGAAGAAAGCAAATTTAAGATCTAGAGATGAATTAAAGACATATTTTTGAACTGAAAACAACATGTTTGCATCTGTTTCATAATATTTAAAAGACTACGTTTGAGAATACTTACAAGATTTACAGAATTGATAGATTGTTTTTACTGCTCTTTTATAACCAAACCAAAAAGTACCAATGTACATGTTTACAAATCCAGAAGAGCAGGGTTAGTGCAAACTTATTTTCAGTATTTTAGAGTGTGGCGAAAACTCGTATAGTAGAAACAAATTAAACTCTGAAAGTCTTCTGTTTATTTTCTTTTGTGGAAATATTTTTTACCTTTATATATAGAACAGGCTATGAAACATACTTTTTAATGGAACCTTCTCTCCCAATTACAAAAGATTTTGCTTGTAGATTCTACTTAAGTCTGAGGTAAGTGCAACCTCATGTTTTGCAAGAACATGTCCTGCCTTTAAAACAATGTCCTTCCTTCATGTCAGGATGAGAACTCTTCTCTTCTTTCTCTTCTTCATTCTCTAGCTTTGATCATCTACAAGTCTTGGACAGCATATCCTTGCACATCCTTGCAGTATGAACTACACAGCCTCTAAGTGGTCTGTTACCTTCAGGCCAGCTATGGTTACCCATTTGGAATTACATATTTGCATGAACTGCAACTTGTCTTTCAGAAGCTGTATTGTCATACATAGAAATACTCTCAGTGTATATGTTTTCAGAAGAATTCTGCCTGGTTTCCTTATCCTTTACCTCACTTTTCCCTTACATTCCATTAGATTGTAGGGTTTTTGTCACCTTGCAAATTTGCTGGCAACTGCACTTAGTATAATAGATAAACAAAATTTTGAAGGGCAAAACCATAATGATACTAACACATAAATTTACTTCCAGATAGGTCCTTTCAAGCAATATTACCACCAAGAATTGCAAGACTTTTCTCCTATTTGACTCAATCAAATATAGATAATGGTGTCCTCTGCTATGCCTTTGGTCCTAAATACTGGTTTTAGATGCTGCAGGGCTGAAAGCAGCTGGGTAAGCCAGAGCAGTGGCTGGGGGTAGTGTTCTGGTGTGGTGAATGAGACCCCCTACATAAGTAAATAACAGAGATGAGATGAGATGAGATGAGATGAGATGAGATGAGATGAGATGAGATGAGATGAGATGAGATGAGATGAGATGATAATACTGGGATCAAGTCACACCCTCTAACGCAGTAGCTTCACGTGAGGTCCAAGGAATGCCTAGAAACCTGTAGGTTCAAGGCTTTTTCACTACGCAGCATGATGAAACACTCCTGGATTAAAGGGGTGCAAAAGACATTTCCCAGACAGGTTTGAGTTGCATTTCTCAAACATGTAGCACAGACTACCAGAACAGCAACTTTCTGTGTCCAGTAATGTGATTGTAACTGATTGAAGAATTTTCACAGGACTTATGACCCTTAAGATCTTACAGGCAAGTCTCTATCAGCTTATAAATCTACCTGTGGCAGAAAGACTGTAAGTCCCAAACAAGCATGTCTACAGTGTGCTTATGTTGTCTCCCAAGGTGATTATTCTGCAGGGATGAGAAAGAAAAGATTCCCTGACTGCAGCTTCCCTGCAGTGGCAGAGGCCTTGGCTGGCACAGGTGAAGCAGCACTGCAAAAGAGGTGATTTGTATTTATTACAAGGTTTGCACAGACTCTTGTCTCCCTGGAACAAGAAGGAGACCAAGAAAGTCTTTCTTTTCTAGCTTGCCTTTAATGGATAAGATCTAGCATTCTTTACTCAAGCTGAAATTTAAGACAGCTCTTTGCTGCACTGGTAGGTACTGAAGATAATGATAAATAATGATCATCAGTGAATTCACTTTATTCTTGAAAATGGATGGGCAACTTGTATGCCTGTGATTGTTCCATACCCTGTAAAGTTCCAGGAAAAACAAAACAAAGCTATTATCACCAATAACAATGTTGCTAGATCAAACAGAAAGATTTATTTTTTCATGTTCACATTAAGGGATGACTAAAAATTTACAGTATCTAGAATTTAGAACAATTAAGTTACCTGTAATAACAAGCCTTTAAAAGCCTTTGAATTTTAAACATAAGTATGTAAAAATATAGTACCTCCTGCTTTACCAAGCTAGGCAGTCCACAACAATCCTTATATACTTTAGGAGAAAAAATGTTTTTTAAAGCCACATCTTCCAGGCTCTATACCAGAATTATATTCAGTTATTCCAGAGTTTGACCCTCAGGTGCATTTCCCTTCTGCAGCGTCCCAAACTGTATCTCAGCATGAGGTGGAGAGACCATTACACAAATCACTTGTCCATGACAAGAAGGAAGTGAAACAACCAATGTTGTAACATACATCAAGTCATTGAGTCTTGGTCATGACACAACTGCACCCAAGGTGGCTCTACAGTGTGTCAAGTGGAAAGGGATGAGGGGAAGTATTGTCTGTCTCTGGGATTCAAAAGAAATTTTAGCATGTGTTAGATTTTATGTTGTGATTCTCTTTGTTAATTATTTGTCTTATTTGCAAAAATTCTTGCTTTATAAATCCTAGAATTAAACTAGAGTATTATAAAATATTGTGCTGCAAGAAAGGTAAAAAAAACAATTCTTTCAACTATAAATCCTTTCAAAGGAGATATAAAACTATAGTAAGAACTCAGCATGGGAAAATCAGCACTGCACAGAATTCCTCCTTGCTTACTACCAGTTAGCCTCCAGTGTTGCGATTTAAACAGAATAACGTTTAGAAGTTATTAGACATTCTGATAAGTATGACATTGAAGACTAAAAACGGTATGTTGAAAAGCATATGAACAGCTTCAGTGATTCTGATAGAATTGCAGACTTTTCAACAAACCTACCCTTAGCAGGTTGATCTCAACACTTTTTATTACTCTGCTGTGTCATTACATGGAGCTCTCCAAATGGGAATGGAGCAATACCCTTATGGACAGTCTGAAGCCCCCTTGCTCTCAGACCTCCAAATTCCATTTTCTGTCTCGTGCTTTGAGTACCAGGAGGTAATATCAGTGTATACTAGCTCTATTTCATGTCTGGTTATGGTTTTCCTTCCTAAGCCTAGGAATTTGCTTCTGCACTACAAAATGTCAAGAGGAGAGATTCTGCCTGGCAAAGTCCAGAGCAGCGTGCTGAGATTAACAGGGTATTAAATCTAGATCTGTATGTTTTGCTTTGTCACTAAGTAGAGCTAGCAGTACCTCAGCTTGAGGGAGGGTTTTGTTGCTGGATTTAGTGATGACAGGGTTTCAATCCCAACCCACAGTGTTCCCCAAGTTTATAACAGTCCAAAGTGAAAGGGATCAAACTTATCTCTGTCCTTTCAATCACTATTGAGCAGATTAATGTAGTGCAAAATATAACACTGGCATGGGATAATAAGGACTGACTTCCAGTTACAGTAATTTCACAATTATAAGCCACACCTGATTATAAGCCACATATCCGGGTAGCCGCATAGACCAGGGATTTGTCCATAAATAAGCTGCACCTGAATATAGGCCAATTTTTTATTTTTTTTTTTTTTAATAAAAGCGAGGATCCATGTGCAACAAAGTAACAAATTAGTAACAGAATCAAGCAAGCGCGGGGTTTGGTGTCAGGTGCTCAAGTTGCAAACAGTTTTCATAGACCAGCCAAGCCTTTAAAGGCAGCCCCAGGCGCCCTCCCCGGCCGGCTCTCACTTCTGGGTTGGCATTTCACTGGGATTTGTCCATAGATAAGCTGCACCTGATGATTAGCCACACTACTGGGATAGGCTGGATTCTTCAATGAAAAAGGGGCAGCTTATAATCGGGAAATTACTGTACTTCTCCTAGACATGTCTGACCATCTGTACCAAAATTCCTTCAAAAGATCAGGACATAGTAGAAATAAATGATTAAAGTAAAGAACAAACATGCATCTCAAATACGTAATTCTACTGGATACTATCAACTATTTACCACCTTGGTATAATCAATGCTTATAGATCCTGCTCATAACTCTTCCTGTCTTACAGGAAGAGTGGTAGAAATGAGATGTAAGGAGGAAAGAAGGATGAGAACTTCATCCTTCAGCAAAACAAACAACTTGATCAGGTCAGCTGCTCAGGAATGTGCATAACTAAAAATCACTGAAGGTCCTATTCTAGGGAGAACTCTAAGGAAATTGTCTTTAAGTATGTCCTTCTGTAATGCAAGCTATTTTATCCACCTCTGTATTACAGGCTATCAATATATATATACATGTATATATCCATATATATATGCATATATACACCTCTCAGTAAATATTGTCATTTACCTCACTGCCCATGAAAACTTTATTAGTGTTGCCATGACCTCAGAAGCACTCTATAGAAATCTTTGATATCAAAACAGCAAAGACTTGTAGATTTGGTAAATGTTAAAATATGCTGACTGTGTCTGACCAACTAAGACTTTTTCAGCTATTCTAAATAACTTCTAGTCCAGTAACTTACTTAGTTGTCTTGCCCCACCCACTATGGTCTTGAAAAACAAATGCATTATTCTCTATCAAAGACAATAAATTTCTAGTTTTATCCCTGTAAAGCCAAACATTTAAATACTAAGGAGGGTGTGTGGTTTTGGTTTGTGGTTGATTTTTTTTTCTAGAAAAGCTGACATGTGAAAATAACATCATTAACATTAATCACTGAAAAAATTGTGAAAAGTACATTGTAGTTTTAGCTGTGTTCTGTAAATACTCAGCTTCATCATAAAACAATTTGTCAATTATTGTAAATTTATACAAATCCATTTGAAACATTTTATGTTCCCTAATGATCTGTTCCAAAAAGTGTATCTGAGAACTAGTGCAATTCTAACACATGGCTTGTCATCAGCAGAAAAATTCATGGAAAGCATATTGTCATGACACTTTACATTTTTATTTTTTTTTATCCTGAGATGACAACCTACAGTTACTATCTTCAAATTAAACAGGTACTTATATTTAAATTAATCTAACAAACAAAAATAAAGTCCTATTTGCAAGTACAACCGAATGAACAAAATTGAAGACATATCTGTTAATTGGTTTTGCAAAATAAAAGGCTGTGTTCTTTGTATTTGAAGGAGAAGCAGAAAATTGCAAACATTGATTTCAGAATAGAAGCTATTCTTTTTATTGTCTGGAGAGTGCCCATCAGAGAACAATAAATTTCACTCACAACAATCTCTTGGTATTCACGTCAAAAACAAAAAACAACCCAGCCCCCAACCCCCCCAGAAAATCTTATCAGAAAATAGACTTCTTTGCTGTGCCTGTATTTGCTCCAGTTTTGAGGCTTCTCAAACGTTTGCTGAATTTCAAAAACAAAAAGAAGTAGTAATAATAATAACAACAACAATAACAATAGCAATAACAATAATAATGATGATAATAATAATAATATAGCAATGCTGCGATAAATAATTTCAAACACCCACAATTAAATATATACACTTCCAATTTACATTGAAAGTATAGAAACTATAGAAGCTGGTCAAAATATTCTGGAGAATATTATCAATCAGGATGTTGCTTAGTTTTCCCTTTGCAATCTGTATCTCCAGGTCAAGAGATTTGGAACTTAATGAACTCTTTAAACCAGAATTGTGTACCCAGTTAATTTCTGTTAACTTCAATAGCAGTGCCTGGTCATGGGGATTGGCCTGTGTTTGCTTGATTATCTGTTTAGAGCTGCATGGTGCTGGCAAAATGGAATAATACTGTAATAATCTAGAATAGAAATAGTGCTTCTGTGTCTGAGTTGCTCTGATTTAGAGTGGCATAGTCATCTCCATGCAGGGCTGTGACCACTTAGCAGGTTTTCCCAGACCAGAAAATGTTGAAAGTACACATTAAAAACTTACTACCTGATCATTTACACCTAGAAACTCATGGAACCCTAGAATACTTTAGGTTGGAAAAAACTTCTGCACTGAACCCATTGCTCAAAACAAACTTCAAAGGTACATCAGGTTGCCAAGAGCTCTGTTCACTCAAGTGCTGAATATATTCACAGACTCTCTGAGTAACCTCACTCAATGTGAAAAGTTCTCTTCTGAAATTAAATCAGAATTTCCCTTGCTGCAGCAATCTATTCTCTGTCCCTTTCCAGGAAGAGTCTGCCACCTCTAAAATTGTTGCAGGCAGCAATCAGATTCCCCCTCAGCCTGTTCTTAAGATGCACAAACCCAATTCTTTCATTCTCGTCACTCATTCTGCACACCAGTCCTATAGTCACTGTGGTTGCCCTCCTTCAGGTTTTCTAAGCTTCTCTTGCATCAGGAAAACCATAGCAAGCAGAAAACATTGTAAGATAAAATTCTTCACCTATAAAACTATGAGAAATGAAACATTCCACCCATTGCACTCAGTCAAATAATTACCTGTGAAAGCAAGTACACTTAAAACAGCATTCAATCAGGTCATATCCAGAGGTCATGATAGAATCATTGTACAGCTCAGTTTGGAAAGGACCTCAAAGATCATCTGGCCCACCCTTTCATAGAAAAGGGAGTCTAGACGATATTATCCAGCACCCTATCCACTCATTTCTGGATTTCAGAGTCTCACTTCTGCTAACCCTTGAAAATTGGACTAGACCAAGAAAAACTGGCCTTTCACACTCAGGAGCAGGTGCCACTTTTCATGAGATTTCACTAAGAAGGATGCAAACTGTCACAGGCTGTGACCTAGAGCCACTGATGAATTTAGAAGCTAATGCAGCACAGAAGTGCTAAAACTTCTCACATTTCCAGTGTTCTTATATTTCCAGCATTGAAACTCCATATGCAGTAAGTAAGAGATCATAATCTTTTAAATTCAGTAATTTCACACTCGTAAGCCCCACATGGTTAAAAGCCACACTTCCGGGTAGCTGGGAAGACCACGGAATTTGTCCATAAATCAGCCGCATCAGGTGATAAGCCGCACTTTTTTTTTTTGAAGCAAGGATTCGTGTGCAACAAAGTAAGGAGTTAGTAACAGAATCGCACGATCGCAGGGTTTGGTGTCAGGTGCTCAATTTGCAAACAGTTTTCACAGACCAGCATAGGCTTTAAATGCAGCCCCAGGCACCCTCCCCATGCCGTGGGGCCCGGCACTCCCGCCCCCAGCACTGGCTGCTGTGGCTCCCCACCTGCTGGGCAGCAACGGCAGCTCCCTGCACCACTCAAAAGCAGTTGCTCAGCGGGCTCGGCTTCGCACGAAAGCTGGCAAGCAGCTCAGCTTCATGCGGAAGCCGGCAGCGGCTCCACTGCAGCTCCCCACCCGGCCGGCTCTCACTTCTAGGTTGGCATTTCACCAGAATTTGTCCATAAATAAGCCACACCTGGTGATTAGCTGCACTTCCGAGATCGGCTCGATTCTTCAGTGAAATAGGTGCAGCTTATCAATGTGAAAATACTGTAAATCCTTGAGGATTCACAGAAAAAAGTGGAATACTTCATCTGTCAGCTTTACCAGAAAAAGGGCGATGTGGTCTCTTAGCAGCCTCCCAATATTGTCTCACTTGAGCTTTCTGTTGGGGATGTTCTGAAGTATGTGTGAAATGCAGAAAAGGGAAGTGCAGGAAATCAATTTAGGTACATGGTATGCAGGTAGTTTTAAGTTATCGTAATATTAAAAGAACAATATTAATTGAAAATCATCAGCTTTCTGTTTTCAACTTCCATAACTTTCATCCCATTTCCATTCCATGTCCACAGATGATAAGTATAATATTTTAATTTTAACCTAGGCAGACAACTTGCAGAAATGTGATTTGATTGAACTCTGCTTTGACTGAAGATTTCCTTTGAAGATCCAGCACCTTACTGAGAATATTGAACTCAAGTGAATAAATAAAACACGAACATCAATGAGAATGAGGAAACGCAAAGTTAAATAAAATAAGATGTTATAAGATGACCACAGGGTATTTAAATGCATAGCACAGACTTTATAGTGAAAGAAAAAAGGGAATATAATTAATTTGTAACCACAGAAGCTGTAGGTTATTGCAGGAGACTGAAGAAAAAATTAGTTGCCTGTTTTAAAAAAGTTTTGTGGCCATGACAACAGATAGGATAAAATATTGCTGTGCTACAACTGTCAGCCTGATTTGCATGACAGGAGGATCTGCTGCAATGTTTTATAATGCTCACAAGTTTATCCTACAGAATTACATTTGACTCTATACCAAGAGGAAAACTGAAAAGCAGCCTTATTTGTTAGACCACTCAATGCAGCTGGAAAAAAATGGCCTTGCTTTCAGGTCCATGAAATCATCTTCAGGCTTTTTAAGGAAGTAGAGATCCACCATGCTTGCATACAGAATTACAAGCCATTTTGACTATGCTTCTGGGTTAGAATAAAGTTATATTTTGGGTAGGACTGCTGTCTCTGCTCATATGAAGCACAGGGCTTTCTTTCCGCTTTATCTCATTTGTTTTGTCATATGCAACATGAGTTTCTGTTGTTCTTTACAGGATAAATCTGTGCAAATGAGACAAATTTTTACCACTGGATCTATGCTTCTGCTGTCTTACAAGAACTTCAGAAATCACTTCTATTTCATTTTCCAGTGTACAAATATTTATTTACAGTGTATCTATAACAACCATAGAATGTGAACCAGAAATAGTAAGATCCTTCCACACATCAATAAATTATGGCCCCAATCCCTCTAGATGAATAACAAAAGCTGTTTTCTGTGCCTCACAGATAATACATGGAGAAAGAAGTAGATTACTAACCACAACTGTCTAATATATTTTTTTCTTTCGGTAATCTAATTTATTCTGAAAAACGGAGCAATGACCATCACTGATATTTTGCCATTGTCATCATGGCTGAGGATTTATTTTTTTTAAATACATCAAGTCAGTCCAATAAATGCAAAGATATTTACAGCTGTCTGCCCCCTTCTTGCAATGAATAATGCCTGATGACATTGACATTTCAAGATTTTTGTTATCTTCCTTTGTAGTTAATTCCAATGAAACCAGTGAAGTCCTCAAAAGAGTTGGTAGATAGAAAGGCTGCAATCAAGACAATAAAAAAATGACTTGCAAAGGATACCTAACACCCTACTTACATTATAAACACCTTAAGTAGCAGAGAGTGGGTTGAGGACCTTAACACAGATGCTAGACAGGAGTTTTCATCCTAGAACAATCAGATGTTCTCAGAGAAAAACAAAATTGAAGTTAAAGGCGCTCCCAATCACCCCTATAAATAAATATTTTAACACTTCATCATAATACAGCCATAAATATTGTCTGAAATGTCAAACTTCATCTGACTATGACATATTTATCCATGAGCTACAGAGACCTTTTGGCTGCATTTCACACAGCACTTGTTTCAATGTACATGAAGTTTCTGAAAATGGCCTTGAGACAGTTGACCTAAGTTAGGGAATTGTTTTGACACAAAAGTGTTGCTAAAATGCAATGACAAGTCTGAAACTGGAAACATATCTGAATTGCACAGCACAGCACTTGGCCAAGGATCAGCTTGGGGGCAAACCTTTGTAGTCTGACTGAAGTGCTGTCAATCCTCAGTGTGCTCTGAACTTAAACCGAGGTCCAGGCAAGACTGGTGTGCAACGAGACAGATGAAGGAGGACTTTCACATCAATAACTTTAACACCAAGGTAAATTTTTCCAAGATGGGATTCTCCCCTCCTCTAATACTTAAATGTGAACAGCATTAGTCTCCAGAGGCAATTTAGAAATCCTAAGCAGCATGGTCATTCAAACCTCTTGGGATTTACCTATACACTAAGTGTAAGTATCCAAATTACATCTTAATTCAGATGGTGGGAATACTCAGCAAAGTTCCTTCACTTTTCATTTCTGCTCAGAATGAGGAAGAACAAGACTCTAATATTGTTTGTTAGGGTTGGGGAGAAGGCATATAAAGCAAACTGAATTTCTTTCCAGCTTTCTCACTACTTACATTGCACCCCACCGCCAATCCCTTAATTCTCAAGTTTTATTTATTCACAGTCATGCCTCATGGAAAGAAAAAATAACAATTGCATTAGTTCTCCTTTTTGCCTTTGTAGGAAAAAGTGGGTTTGTATTTTTACACTAGGGTAACACCCCATGGCAAAGAAAAGTGAACCTGATAAGGTTAACCTCAGGTACTACTAACACAGATTTTACGAAAGACGTTGCAGAAGATTTTTTCTTTCACTGTTTTTTGCAAACAAGCCCTACCAACTCTCTTGAGAGCAAAACCTGTTTGATACTGATCTTTTTAGTCAGTTCATCCTGTAACAACAAATGAACATTATCATGACATTACATGCATTGTTCTATTTTTACCCAGTTGTTACTATAATCACCTGCTTTAAAGTACCACACAGAAAACAGATTAAATTTCTAAAGCACCTGAAGGCACTTTCGGTATTGAAGAAGCATGGTAACCTTGCTGTCAAGCAAACTACAGGAAAAGATTATACAGACCTGAGCTGTAAATCAAAATTTAAGTATCTTGAAAAATGTTAGATAGGTTATAATGCAGCTGTAGGGTCTCACCCAGAGTAAAATCTACTGCAGCAACCACAGTGACCATAGAGAACAAGAAAGTACATTCTGATTGTGTTCAGAGACTAGATTTTTTTATACAGTACTTTGATTCATTCCTGGAAAATATTTACAGTAATTTCACGATTATAA
>VRYO01002297.1:76816808-76828375 GCA_009812075.1 Sialia sialis | reverse complement strand
GTACCTTTTTCATATCATGAAGGCTGCTACAGCAAACAGACAAGTAGTCAGTCTGAGGCCCACTTGAATGATCTTTATACCTAAAGAATGTTAATTTAAATACATACATCCCCTGCCCTGGGAATTGCAGTGTTTCCCTGCATTATGTTTGTTATTTAATAGAAAAGGTGTGATATTTAATCAAATTTATACTGAAAATAATAAACTCTTACTAATAAAATTTTCATGGATTAGCAAAATCCTAAGCAACTATCGCTGAAGTATTTCAATTCAATTTAATACTAATGTGGATATCCAATAGAACTTATTTACCTTCTTTAGCTTGCATGGATTTAGTATTAAAAAAAAATTAAGAAGTATGCATATGCTTTTATTATTTTGTGAAGGCTCATATGATGAGGACTTGACAAGAAAGAATTACAGAGATCTGTTACCCTCATGTCCATCATTGTTTCTATTAAGGAATCTGAGAGGCAGTGGGAGGACAAAGGGATCTTCATGAGTGCTTGAATGGTATACATATACTTGTAATCTCTTCAGTTAAAAAGGTAATTTGACATTAGAAAAGGGTCATTTTATGGTGTTGATTGCTAGGGACATTTGTAATCTCAAAAAAAAAAAAAGTATCAGCCAAGGCCATTGTAATTATTTTTTCTTAATGCAACTCCAATAATATTATAATTGCTATCTGACCTATTAGTTAGGCTACTCAGTTTCTAATAGTAAACAATCATTAATAAAGAAAAAAGAGAACGAGAAAGAACCCCCCCAGTGCATAAACAAGTAATAAAAATTGCTGCTTCATAGATAGCATTTGCAGTTTTCTCATTGATGTCCTTTTTACAGACATCACCGTTCTCAGATTAAGTTTACCCTACTCTGGGCACAGTCTTTTAAATAACCCCAAAATCAATTAACCTTTTTATTTTTTCTTTTCCTCTTTTTTTTTTCTGATATTGGTCTGGATCTGTGCTATGAAGTGAGGAGGGAAATGTAAGGCATGCTGGAGTAAGGCAGCAGTGAGGTGGAACAATTATAACCAAACTATACTTGGGAATATTCTTTCCATTTGTCCAGATGAAGCATTGCTGTAGAATGTCAGCAAACAACTCACAGGTTCAGTCTGAGCTACTGCATTAAACAGAGATTAAATGAAATATGAATATTTCTTATTTAATATGCCCAATGGACTGACTCTTTCTTGTCTTAGAGTCATTCATAGTTGTCTTAGAAACAGAGGAATGTTGGTGCTGGTAATACCTGATAGACCAAAACCCAGGCTGCCTCCCAACTTGCATCTGTTTATAGCAAACTGAACTATGCTGGAAAGTCAAGCTCCGAGCAGATAGACTCAGAAATTGCTTTTTTGCAGAATAAAATTAACCTGAGCAAGAAAATAGGTCCAACTGTTGGTACTGTTTATGCTTCTATAGCAACAATAGCAGCAACCCCAAGTTGCTGGGGTTTCTGAACAGGTGTGCTACATAGATCTTATTTCAGCCAAAAAAAAATCACTGCAACATCTTGTTTAACTCCATATATTCAGAAAACACCTACATTTCTGTGATAGATCATCATTTCATATGGTTCATACAGATTAATTTCATCTCTGTTGGAAAATTTTCAACTTTCCATCTTTGTTCCAACTTTCTATTGCTGGAAAATGCATTGATTTTACAAACTGAAAGCATAGAAACAATAATTCAGGATTCTTTTTGGTGTCACCAGGACTCCTCAATGCTTCAACAAATCTATTCTGCCTTCTGCTGATCCCTGCATTTTGCTCTGACTTGCTAAATGAAAACCTTTTCCTCAGTGACCACAATCACCACTTTGTATAGTACATGAGTGATGTTTTTTAATTTCTCTCTGTTACTTTGGACATATATTAGAAAACAAATGGTTATCATTTTACACTTTTGGAAACATAAATAAGTGTGCCACTTGCACCAGGAACATCCATAGTGGATAGCATTTACTAAAGTCAGCAGAGGTTTTTGACCTTGGAAGAGAGCACTGCACTTTGCAAAATAACACACGGGAAGCAATTTCAAAAGAAAACATATTTCCAGCTCTTCAAGAGTGAAACGTCAATCTATTTAAAAGCTTTGTTCTTTTGGGTTTGGTTTGTTTCATTTAGTTCTTCTGCACAAATCAAAAGTACAGGTGTATCAAAAATATGTGTGGAATAAAGAAAGGTGTAAGACTTATGGCTTTTTTTCCTGCCTTGACTCCAACAAAGACTGTTAATGACTATTACTAAATGTATCCAATTGCATTATTTTTATTAGGTTTATAAAATGTTATAAGTTAAATGGCAGATAAAAGTGTCTCAGCAGCTCCATCATATTTTCTTAGGAAGAGTCAAAAAGTGCCCAGTTATGCACCAGAAAGTAAGAGCAAACATACTCCTTCAGTTGTACATGCAGTTCCAGAATTTAATATAATGCTTCAGTCTTTCTAACTCTCTTGGTATACATGGAAAGAATGTGGTATCAAAAATGAAGCTGTGTTTTTATATTTGACTAAATTTTATGTCAAACACTGTCATCAGAGGGTTATATCTTTCTGTTAGGTTTGATGAAGACAGATTTTGGACCATTATACTGAGAATTATTGCTTTTGGTATCTTGCTTGCAGCCCTGACAGGTGAGTAAAAAATATGAAGACCCAACATTTCAACGCTATTTGGGTTCTTTGGCCTACTGAAATGGGTAGAAAATTTGTTAACTAATACTGGGGAGAATAAGCAAATAAGTAATATTTTATATATAGGTATTACTATAATGTTCAAACACAGTGTACTAAAATGATGTGTAGATCAATCCCTTTTCCTAGTATGTAATTTTCAGTTCACTTTTTCCTCCCTTTATTTAAAGGGAAAGTGTCAGTTACCACCATGTTCCAGTGCATCCAGGTAAACGTATAATTCCATGGAGTTGTCAACATGCATTACTGGAAAATTGCACCAACGTTTGGTTCATTTTTGAGTCATGTACCAAAGGTGGAAAGAACTAATTTTGGCACAATAGAAACAGAGGAAAACAGCTGAACTATTTTATAAGTTTTATAACCAGAAGACAGAGCAGCTGTTTCTACGTAATAGCTCTGCCTTTAAATGCTTTATCACACTTTTCTTCATAGGGTAGGATATTTACTGTACCCAGACTGGATATCACCATGAAATGAATGCTTTGAGCACATCAAATGTCACTGCAATATATAAATGTGCTACAAAATACAACAAAGACCCTCACAGATGCTTTGAAGATAAACACTTACATTGTGATCATTCTATTTTTCTATTTTGCAATTTTAGCTTCTGCTTTCTAATTCTGTATTTCTTTGTTTCTGTAACTAATATCTAAATGAGATCAGATTCAAGGTACGAAATAATGCATAGTAATCCATTTTCTTCACACTTTCTACTGTGTTCTACTTTTTCCTTTTTCCCCTTGTATAATCTCAATATATTTTAATACGTGTCCTATTCATATATCTATATATATAATTTGAAATACTTCAGAGAAAAGTTTGTTTTTTAAGTTGGTTAACTGGATTGAATTCTGTTTCCCTATACCAGTTATATAGGCAGACTGTGTAAGTGTAATTGTATCCCATTAAAAAAAAATATTCCAACTACAATTGTTCAACATATTTGATGGCTTACATTGGACTTGATGTATACCAATTCATGAACTCGGAAATATAGTATATGAATTTCACCAATCTCTTCAATGAAAATGCAGATTGGATGTTAATTCCTCACTCAGTTTAGTTGTAAGCTATGCTCTGTTCCACTCCAGCTGTCAAAATTTCAAATTGTTATTGCAAACAGAAGAAAAAAGTATGGGAAGTTGTCACAGAGTTAAGGATTTTGAACTGAAAATATTCAGCTATTTGACATGCTTTCAAGCAGTGCTACAGAAAAATGAGGAAGGCTAATTGTAACTTTTAATTGTGACAAGCATTTTATGAAAACACAGCAAGTCTAACTGAATTTGATTTAATATTGTTATTCAGCATGATTGGGAAAAAAATCCCACTGTAAATGCTAACAGTCTGATTTGTGTTAAGCAGTGTGACTTGCTAACAGATTACATTTCATTTTCAAAAATGAATACTACAACATGCCATTAGAGCACGCTTTCTGCACTTTATGGAAACTAGAGTGACTAACCAGATCTCGAAAGTCTTTACTTCATGTAAAATTATCAATGAATTTCCCAGTAGGAAAGAAATACAGTCTTCCAAAAGAATCCTTCTTACTCCAGCATTTTTCGACATCTTCCATTTGATAGAGCAGCGTCTCTTCCTCAAAGGCTGACTGCCATTCAGCTCTGAGCCAGCTGAAACCACGGAGATCTTTGAGACAATTGGCTTTTTCAGGAAAATGTAGCCCCATGGAAGAGTACCAGCACCTGTCCTCAGCTCCTCCTGCTACTCCTTGCATCTATAGTATGAAATTTAAGATGCATGAATGTCTCATATTTTCTTCCTCTTTTCTCTCCATCCCTTCTTCCTTGAATTGTGTCTTTCTTTGAATCTCCATACTAGGAAGAAACAATCTAATGAAAAAGTAATTCCAAATTTTGGACAAAGCTATTTGAGAAGTCTGATTTGCTATTATTATTTAATATTTCAAAGAATATTTCTCTGAGTTAGTTCCGAAGTCTCTAGCCACAGAAAGAGAGATTCCTCAGTCTTTCAGCCTATTTTTCTGTAAAAAAATCTTACTCAAAAGAGCTATTTTAGCTTGGTAAATAGTATTAAATTGTCTGAGTTTTTCCTCTCTCTGGTCAATAATCTTTCCAGGACTCCTTTGTTATAGGTTTGGCTTCTGAAACTTAGGATGACACTGAGGAGAGATTTAGCTGCTTAACAGTCTTCTGAGGCTCAGGGACTAGAGCCTGGTAGTGCAATACAACTTTTCTGCATTTTAATGCCCTGTACAGTTACTGCTCTCTCTCTTTGGCATTGCTGCCATTAAAATGCATCTTCCAGTTTCCAAGGCAGAACAGCAAAGGTATAAAATGGACTTTGGCACTTTTGTACCCAGTCCAGTATGCATTGCCAGTTAGTCTGTAAAGTGAGGATTTATTTGAGCACAAGCCAGCACGCAGAAGTATCTCTTAACAAATAAATGTAGAAAAGAAGATTTGAAGATTTTTTGCTTAAGTACTTTCAAACTAAAAACTAGGTATAATATATGCATTACTGACTGAAACACATTATATTTCCTAAGGAGAAAAAAATGTGATAAAAAATCCACCCACCCAAATAAAAAAATTTACATCATCAACAAAAGACAAAAAAAATTATTTTGAATAATACACATGAAAAAAATTGTAATCGGTTTTATATTGTACCATTTATTATAGAGATCTAAAAATAGCATGTCTTAAAAAACCCTGTGACTTGAAAATAAATTACGTAATACCTTTGTGTTCAAGAGTATTGATTTGATACAAGAATATGATCCAGAATCAAGGTTTATTCATTATATTTACTTCTTGTACACAATACTGAAGAGACATCCACTCCTTCAAATGAACTCTTTGATGCTATTTGTTACAAATGAAGGAAAACATAAACACATGCATCCAATAGCTACAGTAAGGAGGAAAAAAGACAGACACAGAAACCATAATCTGCATGTTCACATTATCAATGAGATTTTAGTTTAACTCAGATACATCAGAAAGTAAAATACACAAAATTTATCTATGATCAAATCTGTATAGATTGACCCTTAGCACATAGGCACAGCTTCATTCACATCATGAATTCAAGTATCCAATCAAATGGAATATTGTCCCTAATTCTTGAGTGAAGTCCTACCTAGATGAAAAGAAGGTGGAAACACAGACTACAGTCAGAATAGCAATGCATACTCTTCACAGCCATGTGTACCATGGGCACAAACCAATGTCTTTCCATAATAAAAGCAAGAGGTACTAGAAAGCAAAATGGAGAAAACAAATACCAGCTCGAAGTGTCAGTCACTCCACACAATGATGAGGGTAAACCCTTTGGATGTTATTAAAGGATGTAATATTACAACACTTAAAATAAATTAAAAATTTAAAAAATTAAAAGTCTTTAATCTTACTTTCTTCATAAAAAGTGAAAAAATAGATTCTTCCCTGCAGAGACCTTCTAGATGTATTTCCTCTACTTTAGCAATTTTCTCTACATCTTCTCTAAATAATATTTCTTTGTTTTCAATGCAAGCCATTCTGATTTTTGATTATATATGCCTTTGTAAAAGACCCTTTCTGATACAATTAATTTTAAAATTTCTTCTAAATTTGTATTTTACAATTTCTTGAAATTACAACTACAATTTTAATTTCTAAATACAATTAATTTAATTAATATCACTAAGCTGATAATGAAACCTGTTAAAAACAAAACCAAAAATGTTGTATAGCTCATAATCAATACCAACCCTGTGATTTCCTTGTATAGACTGAAACTTTGCTGTGATTCTGATCTGTGCTTTTCTTACTGCTATTAATGTTGCTAGAAAAATATTAATAATCCTTCTCCAATAGATTCTGTAGCAGATGACAAGAACAAAAGAAATGTAATATTTACTTTTTTTTTTTTAATTAGCAATACTCTTGCACAATTATTTCTGACAACAATAAGAAAAAATCAAAGAAGCAGGATTTTGGTGGTTATTTGAGAAAGGACTTAGTACCTTAATAGAATTTCACTGATTTTATGACTTCATCTAGTCAATAGAAAAATACACATTATTGGATTCTGTTACAGGCTATGATTTTCCAGTCTGTTCTCCAACAAAACACAGACTAGAGAAACCTTTGAATTAATTTCTGTTTTAGCTTAAGTATATTGCTTAATAATATATCCAGTGTAGATTTATGAATATTCTCCAGAAATTGAGGATCCATTATCTGGATACTTACTACAGACAATTAATTTTCCTCTTTGCTTGTTCTCTGCTAATAGATTTCTATTCACAGGAAATTATTCATCCATTATGCTTGGGTCACCCCTACAGACTTGTCTTTTATTAGACTGACTGTTTGAGCTGTATATTTCAGTGATATCCATGTGTTTCCATTCGTTCATCATTCTCAAGGTTCTTCCCTGAACCTGCTCCAATTTCAGCTGCACTGTAGGCACCACAGTATTACAGCAGAAATCTCTCCAATCTCAGTATGAAATACAGTCACTCGACATTTCCTCAGAACGCTTCTTCCTTTGCATCCAAAAGGGGTTTTGCCTCAAGCTTGTTAAGTAGCTCAAATCCATTCTTCCAGTCCACTGGGAAAAAAAACAAAACCAAAACCAAAACAAACAGTAAATTATCCAAGAGCCCGTTCTTCTGGGTCCATTTTCCGTATGAAGGTGTCAAGGTAGAAATTTCTACCTGCCTTGCAGAACAGTAAGACACATTCAGGAATCCTATTATTTGCTTTCAGCCAGCTTTTAAATAATTGAAAGGGGCTTGTTTTGGTTTTTTTAGTACAACACTTATATTTCTTTATTCTCCTGTTAATCAGTGTTTATTTCATTGTCCCACTTTGAATGCTAGTTAATCAAAACTCAGCTCAGCTCAGACTCGATGTCATGTCAACACAGTTTACAATTAGCACAGTAATATTTTCCTTCTCTTTTGACTACTGTAACAATTTTGCTTTTCTTTGATTTTTGTGGAACTTCCCCAAAACTATTGAAAGTCAGTTACAAGAGGTTCCTTTTGGGGGAAGCTTTATAGCTTCCAGCAGTGATTTATTTTTATTTTTTATTTCTCCCATTAATTCAAATTTGGAGACTATTCTCCCAATCACATGAACTCATTTTTAGGGCTAAACCAACAGCACCTGCTGGGTGGATGGGTATGGACCATTTAACAGATGAATCAGATGTGTTAGGTTTCAAATGGAAAATAAAGAAGATTTATAATGTGGGTAGTGGCTTAAACCAGACTGAGCTCCTTCTTCAAGTTTTCCCACTCTTACTCAGGCTGATGAAAAATGATACAAGAAGTGAGTAGAAAATGAGTGAGTTTACAGCCTTTTAATGTCTTTTAGCTAATAGCAATGGATTGCATCATTTGAAGCACCAGGAAAACAAGAGAGTAATCTGTGGTACTGAGACTTGGTTTCTGATATTTACCAAGTAAGTCACTTTAAACTCCTTTTTTATTACCTAGATGCCTTACACACACTTCATTTTAATTGTCTTAAAATTATATCCACTCTCAAGTCTTGTGAGTCTGTTTCAAGAGGCTGGAACTTGACCTGGGCACAAATTCTGCTGTCAGAGCCTGAAAGATCTCACCTTAATTCCCAGCAATCATCTGTACAGACAAAGCTCTGAAACATTAAGGTCCACATCAAAAATTCCAGCCTCTGTTACTGTCATAGACTTGTCCATCCCATTTAATATTTCACATCAAAGCCTGAAGAATGTTTTGGTCAGAAAGAGAGCAAGACAGATAAATTAGGCAGTTTGTGTGCTTTCTTGAAAAGGCCAGTCTTCTGTCTGTCTCAAATATCTGCCTAATAGCATTATATCTAATCACCCAGATCTAATCTTAGATAGAAATATTTACTGAGTCAGGCATGGAGCTCATCCTGCCTTCCATGTGCATTCCACAGCCAGTGGTGAATTGCTCAATCAGGAATATGTGCAGTTCTTTCACCCCTAGAGGTGTGTTTGTAATATGTGCCTCGAGTCAGGAGGCTAGAGCTTTATTTCTCCTTGGAAATAAAAGCAGTTCTTTACCTACCAGTGACTACTTTATCCACTGAACTACTGAAGAGATGGAATGAGACTGCTTGACCTGCTATAAAAATGAATCTCTGGGACTGAATTATACCACTTGCACATAACCAAACCTTACTAGGTCTCTTTTTAGACCACTGTAAATTTGAGACACACAAATTTCATTGTTGGTTGAAGTGCCCTGAAAAAGATGGTACTTGTTACAAAGCTCCTGATTTATTTGTAAAAGTTTATTTCGTGAAAACAGTTTTTTTACTTCCCCTGGTAGAAATTTTTACAAAAATAATTTCATATTAGCAGTAAAAGAGAATTTTTAATTAAACATTCTATCTGCTCAGGTAGCAATATAATCTTCCTGTGTTTAGACATTTCTGGACATTGCAAAAACATAACCTTTTCTGAATCTAATTACATCTACAAAGCTGGTAACTGAGCCTAAGTCTTGGGTGCATTTTTCATTATTATGGATATTTTAAATCATGCTATAATTTCAAAGGGTTTTTTTAAGACCATTAAAAGCAGCCTAGATATTTTCATATCTGCTCTTAATAATCTCAGGGATTTTTATAGCTATTCTATTTCCTGTATCATTTCTCCAGACTCAACTCTATTTGGCACTTGTGGAAGAATTTTTTTCTGCTAGGGACAATTTCTAGCCGTATCTATCCATCAAATGATCTTTCATATGTATGTATATATGTTTATATATATGTATATTGCAGGTCAAAGTTGAACTGAATAGCTGGCATGGTTTCCATCCACCATCTTTCTGAAGACACAAATGCAGGACAGCTGGCAATGCTTTGTATTAAACAGATGAAGTTTGTAATGTTTCACTTCACTTCCACAATCAGAAGGTATGGAATGCATAGTGAAGGAAGTGAAAGACGAAACAAGCCTAATCAGATAAGTCTCAAAAGCCTGACTTTTCTCAAAAGGTGTTTTTCACAGATGTTGCTGTTCTCTCTCTCTGCTGCCAACAAGTTTTGTGGATCCAGTGAAGAGGAAAGTGCATTTTCTAGCTGTCCAATGAGATCCAGTACCACACTCATGTCATGCTCTCAACTAATAGAAGCTCTTGCTTTTGGGCCAAACTCGTAGCCTGCAGCGGAAATGTGCAGAGGTTTGTACTGTTCACATGGAGATATATCCAACCCACTCTAATGGGCTCTGCCACAGGGCACAGCTGAGCTCCCTGAGCAAGGCAAGGCCACCTCAGACCTATGGGAAAGTGTGTTTAAGAGACGGCAAAACACTTCCTGGCGGAGAGGAGTGGGATTCAAAGTATGAGAGAAGAGGGACAGGAGGAAGTCCTTCAGGTGTGGATGCAGAGATTCCCCTGCAGCCTTGGAAGGGGACTCAGGTCACAACATTTCATGACCTACAGCCAGTGTGAAGAACCTACAGCAGTGCAGGGGCAAAGGGTGAGGAGGAAGGAGCAGCAAAGAGGAGCCATTGTGGTCTGTCCAGAGCCCCTGGGCCCCATTCCCTGTGCTGTTTGCCATGGGGACATACAATCAGAAGTGAGAGAGCAAACTTCTTCCTGGGCAAGGATATGAGAGGAACAGAAAGGATTTGTTTTAATTTTTGTCTTTTTTTGTCCTCTTTGTCAATGTATTTTAAACATTTTTCTCTCTATTTAGTTCCAAGTAAATTTAGCTAATTTTCCCCAAGTCAAGCTTGTTTTGCCTGTAATGGTAAGGGATCTCCTTGAATTTCTCATCCCGTGAGCTTTTTCATCTTTTTATCTGCCCCCTGTCCTTCTGAGGAGGAAATGGACCAAATGGCTGTAGTCATGGAGTAGTCATCTGGCTCTACTACTAAATGAAGCTAAAGGATTGGAAAGATGAAGAAAATTAACAATTGTTACCTACCAACTCAGTGAGCTAAGACTCAGTGGTGAGAAACTACTATGCAAACAAATAGATTAAGATTGTGATTTTGGGCAAATACAGAAGGACAGTATTAAAATTGTGCAAACAATCATCATTCTTGCTCATAATATTTTTTAAATAAAGGTGGTTTTCTATACTTTTTAGGATATCTTATAATCATCTTACTCTCTTACTAAATATATACTATGTACATATATGTGTATGTATATATCTGTTTACTAAGATATCTGTTCAAAATTCTGCTTTTCTTAAATATGTATGTGTTATTCACATCCTTAATTTACTACTATGCCAGAACAAACATATTAGAGGATTTTTGAAGTAAATTCTCCGCTTCTACAATGGAACAAATGCTTCTTTGGCAGCATAATTATTAAAAGAGAGCTCTAGCTGTTTACAACATTTCAGAAACTAGGAATGTAAATGCATGTGCTGCAGACAGCTAATGAGATTGTCAAATGTAATTTACCATGCCTGATTCTCAGAGATAGCTTCACCATGTTCTGCTCTGTCTGTATATTGGAGCAGAATTTATCTGTTTGAAAGTGATCAGCTAAGTATGACTCTAAGCCATCAAAAAATACTTGCAGTAAGAAAGAAATTCAGGCCTAGCACTTCAGAGGTTACTCTTCTAATCTCATTCTTTGGCAAAAGGAGTCTTTCTGCAGTGATTAATTTTAACACCTTGACCAATCAGTTCTGACGTGCCTGTCACTCTAGGCACTATTCCCAGCTACACTGGGTACCTTGCAGCCACTCATCATCACCTCTTTCACCAGACTGCCATTCAGCTCAAAGTTCCTATTTTTTTTCACACTCTGGATCTAGGTGTTTTGGGGTTTTTTAAACTAAACTAGACTAAAAGTTCTTAAGAGCACAGAGCCTGATTTACCTCATTTTCACTAGTGC
>VRYO01002297.1:76771180-76799959 GCA_009812075.1 Sialia sialis | reverse complement strand
CGTATTCTACCAAGGAGACTTTGTGGCTCAATAGTAAAGTTGATAAGGATAGAGAGGCTGAAGGTTCATCATGAATCTTTGGAAGACCTTGGAAAGAAGCAGCATTGTCCAAGAACTCCAGCTCTTTCTGAGACAGAATTAGATTATTTAATCTGTCAAAATTTAACAATTAAGAATTAAGATATATATATGTGTGTGTGTGTGTGTGTGTGTTCATGTCCTGTAAATTTTGAGCTGAATAAAAATGTTTTCTTGTGAAGATGACAGTTTTTATCACTTTAATCAGACATGGACAATACCCAGAAGAAAATAGATGTGGGTGCAAAATTATGTTAATCATGTTAACTTGTCTGAATGTATCATTTTACCTTTGAGAAAGGAGCAACTTGGCCTTGGGCTGTTGAGTTTGAACTGAATCTGAGTGATGCAAAGAATTCAGAAGAACTTTACAACTCCTGCTCACCTCATAATTATGGTATTGCTTCCTGCTCCTTTCCAGACCAGGACAGTTCAGTAATTTCACGACTATAAGGCGCATCTTAAAGCCTAAAATTTTGATTGAAACCCAGAAGTGCACCTTATAATCTGGTGTTCCTTCTATATGGACAAAGTTTGGAAATTTGCCAACCCAGAAGTGCGAGCCACGAGCCAAGCCGCGAGAGCTGCGCGCGGCGAGAGCCGTGCCAGCCATGCCAGTGGCGGGAGCCATGGCACCAGGGGTGGGCGGGAGTGCCAGGGCTGGCGGCATGGGGAGGGCACCTGGGGCTGCTTTTAAAGGCCATGCCAATCCATGAAAAGTGTTTGCAAATTGAGCACCTGCCAGTAAACCCTGCAATTTCCTTAGTAATTTGTTACACAGATCCTTGATGCCAAAAAAAAGTGGGCCCTATAATACCGTGCACCTTATATATGGAAAAAGTTCTGAAAATTGCCGACAACCTGGTAGTGCGCCTTATAATCCAGTGTGCCTTATAGTTGTAAAATTACTGTACTTTTTGATTTTTTTTTTGTTAGATGTGATGTAATTATTTCATTCATTTTGGAAGTCTTGAACTATTTGTCTTCATTCTGCATATAAGAAGAGAGCATCTCTAGCTCTAGTTATTTTGGGGGATTCACAGTAGAAGATTAGAAAGCAAATGTGGTGTGATATAGAATTACTGGACAAAACCCTGAAATATAGGGAGCAATCTTTATTCAGAATGGTCAGAAAAGTTCAAAAAGTGATACCTTAGAGTAACAACTATGAAATCTTTTCTATAATTTTTAAAACTGGTCCAGGTCTCTGAAAAATCCCTTGAGTTTAAAGACAATTTTTTGTACTGAATCGGTTTGCATATTACTAGTTATAAAACTAGAAACTATATTAACAACTGTGAAACTATATAATTAGTTTCTTTATGGACCCGCAGTTTCATGCTAGGTAAAATAAAAACTGTCACCAAATGCAGATGCCATTACGAATATGACAGGTCATTTGTGGAAAGAAGGTTGTGTAGAATAACGTTTGATAATTTGTTGGAAACATTAGCATATAGATGGCTATGGAATGTGTGAAATATTATCAGAAGAATTCTAATCTAAATTGCTGCAATGTCCAAATAGGATTTAGTATTTTGTTACTGTAATGCTCATAACAATTCAGACTTAAACAATTTATAGTCATAGCATTCAGCTGCGAATAGAACCATGCGATCTTTCTCTGTGCTAAAATATTGAAAGCTGTTGAGTTGAGAGCATAGATTATTGATATGATACAAAGATATGTGATCAAATGTTCAGAAGTGAATAATAACTCTGAGTAGAAATTATTATTTTTTGCTCCAACAAATTTGTATGGCTGAGGAAACTTTTTTTCTGATCATATTTTCTAATCATGTTTGACATGAGTGCTCTCACAGTTTCTGCATGTAGGAGACTAAGTCAATATTTCCTGAAAAGGAAGAATTTTTCTGTAACTATGCACCATTAGGGATTATATTAGATAGAAAAAAAACCCCAAGTTCTACTTTTCTGCTGAGCCACTATCTGTGAGTGGGACAGAAAAAAACAACAGATGACACACCAGTAAATGGAATAGTTTTAGTCATTACCCTGACCTATGGATAAAAGTGATTCATTGAAATGGAGACCAGAAATTTCCCAAGCCTGAAATCCAAGACTACTCACAACACAGTAAAGGAGTTGTAAAAAGTTGGAATTCTCTTCCTGATTGCTCATGGAACACACTACCGACCATCCCTCCTGCTTGCATGGGCTCCACAGCTCTTCTCAACTGTGAAATCAGTGCCAAAAGTCTTTTGTCAGACCAGAGATAACTCCTACTTTTTCACAAAGGTGCCTGACATTCTTTCTAAGAACTTCCACAAGAGCATTTGTAACAAAACCAATACTCTCAACAGCTGCACATGTATATAGTAATTTAATATCTTTTTTCGAACACTCAACATGGTAATGTAAATTCCTTTGCCCAAATACAAATGTCTTTCAGCAAATAGTAAACTTGAAAAATCCCACTGTGCCTGAAAGCTATAAAAGTTATCAAACTTCACATCTGCCTGTTAAATAGGTTGCTCTATCTCTGCCAAATTTATGATTTCTAATTGGAAATTCTATGAGTTTGGGTTCTGTGTATTATTATTCAATACTAATAATCTTTTACTCCTTGACTTTTAAGGACTTTTAAAATTCTTTCCAATGCTGCAAAGATATAGGGAGTATAATTTTCTGCAGTTAAACACATCTTAAACAGCTGCAGACTAAATATGAAGAAAGCAGATTCCTTCCAGTTTATTTAAAAGAAACACCTCTTTTATCATGCCTCTCAGTAATGGGAAATAAGGAGTAATTCCTCAGTAAAATGAAGTAATTTTACATATTTTTGTATGTAAGTGGGTCAAAAACACATGTAACTTCTATGATGGTCAGGATCCAGTTATTAGCTGATTTGGGAGGGAAATTAAGTTTTTAATTATGAATGAAATTTACTGTGACAAAATGTAATATCAACTTCTGATTTTTTTCTAGATTAAAAATTAATAAAACAGTGAAAGTTTTTTCTATTACTTCCCTTATTTAAGATAGGAAAATTATTTTATGCAAGAGTAATGGAAGATACATGCTTGTTAGATTTCTTTGCTTAGATTTTTGTTTTTAAGAAGATGCTTAATTAATGAATTAGTCTTGAAAAAGAAAAAAATATCATAATTAAACTTTAATGCCTGCATCTCAATTGCAATTGGTATTTGTGTTCCTGGAAAAACACCTATGTAGATTACAGCTGGAAGAGGTTCCAGTTCATTGAAAATCCAAAATTATTTAAAGACACTTCTATAATTACAATAATTTCACAATTATAAGCCGCACATCTGAGTAGCCGGGTAGACCACGGGATTTGTCCATATATAAGCTGCACCCGAATATAAGCCACTATTTTTTTTATTTTTTTTTTCAAGGAAGGATCCATGTGCGACAAAGTAATGAATTAGTAACAGAATCGCGCCAGGGTGGGGTTTGGTGTCAGGTGCTCAAGTTGCAAACAGTTTTCATAGACCAGCAAAGCCTTTAAAGGCAGCCCCAGGCGCCCTCCCCGGCCAACTCTCACTTCCAGGTTGGCATTTCACTGGGATTTGTCCATAAATAAGCCACACCTGATGATTAGCCGCACTACTGGGGTAGGCTGGATTCTTCAATGAAAAAGGTGCGGCTTATAATCGTAAAGTTACTGTAATTAGGACCCCAAAATTGCTCATTCTGAAAATACTGGACCGCATAGCCTACTCTAAATGCATAGATCTATCTTTTTGGCTGCAATTTGTTACTATCTCAAACAAAGCAACACTATGTGGTTTTGGTAACGCATGCATCTTCTCTAGAAGTCCTGTTGTCTTTCCTGCAGCAGCTGTAATGTCCAAACAGTGTGTCCTTCTCTACCAGGTGTTCCAGAGGAACACAAGATGATAAAGCTGCTATTGATTTGCATGGGATTGCACACTCTCCAAATTCCAGACATCTCATGATGAATCTGTATTGTGTTGGGAATAGGGGAAAAAGATAACTAGATGTAACGAATTGTGAAGATAAGCCAAGACGGTTGCATATTCTGTCCTCAAAGCAAGCATAAAAATATAAAATGAAACAGCTTCATTCCTATCTGAATAGGTGAACTAATTGCACTGGTTAACTGCCAAAATGAGTGTTAAGTGACTTCACTTTCAAATTTTCCAATGCAAGAGTAATACAAAGTCATTTGACTTGATTATCTGCTGTATTAATTGATGTTCTGAGAATTTGAATGTGTTGATTTATTGATTCAATTTAAACTGTGACTTTGATTATCACGGTTATGGGCATCACTGTCTGCCACTTTTAATTAATTCTCTAAAACTGGAGTGTATCAAATAGAGAATGTGTTTGTTTAGTTTTAGTAGGAGGATGAACAAGCAAATATAATAACCATAAAAACTATGAATTTGTATTTCCTGCATCAAATTGACACATGGGCCATGTACTCAAGGGCAAAGACAACATCGATGTACTTGCAAGCTTCTTAATTCACTTTCTAAATTAATTTTAAGTCACTCATATTTTGACTTGGTCAACAGAAATGTGAGTTGAATATGTTTCTCAGATTATGTATGTGAAATATTAGATATTCAGATATTTTGTGATGTATTCTTCTATTACTTTCAAGGAGCCTGGTTTTGGATTAAAGTAATTTTTTCATAAAAATTAGTATTTTAATAAATTTTCTTTTTTCTGGTCAACAAAAACTAAAATGAAGTTATCCTTGGGTAAAAACTCTGGAATCACTTTAAAACTCGCAGATTTGAAAATCACCATTGCGATAACTTGAGTTTCTCTCAGAAAATAATTCACTGTACTCAGTGATGTAGTGAGTCTCAGGAAATGGAAGTTGTACTTTCAGGCCCACTCAAAACAGTATTTTAATCCATTAATATTGGTCTTGTACTTTGGCCTCATTGTCATTAACAAGGATGTTTTTGTCTCCATTGCATCTTCACAGATGTTCACTCCAAGTATTGCCAGTAATAGACTCACCTTTCCAACTAGCATATCACAAGTGAGAGTTTTAGGTGCCAGAGTTGAGTTGGGGAGGATCTACTCTGAGTTCTTCCCCTGTTGCTTTTCTGAGACATGAGGGTCAAGCGAGGAACAGGAAACCATGACCTCAGAGTGCCTGCTGGGTTTGGATCCTGATCTCATGCAAGGGCACACTAAGCACAACTTATCAGACTTCTTTATCTTTTTTCACTTACTCAAATATTCATTTAAAATGGAGCTGCAGCAGATAAAATAGCACATCCTATTCCAAAACATCTCAGTGCTTTCCAACATCACCATTAACAATTGGATGAGGACTGGGAGAGATACTAAGTGAGGTCACAGACAATACAAACATGAGAGAAGCTGTTGACTCGCTTAAGGACAGGAAGGCTCTGCAGAGAGACCTAGGCAAGTTGTAGGACTGGGAAAACATCAAACATGTGAAGTTCAACAGGGGAAAATGCCAGATTCTGCATCTGTGATGGGGCAACCCTGGATGTATGGGCAGACTGGGGAATGAGATGGTGGAAAGCAGTGCCACAGAGAAAGACCTGGGGGCTCCTGGTCAATGGCAAGTTCAATCTGAGTGAGCGGTGCCCTGGCAGCCAGGAGAGCCAGCCCTGTCCTGGGGGCATCAGGCACAGCATGGACACCTGGGCAAGGGAGGGATTGTCCTGATCTGCTCTGAGCTGGGGTGGCCTCATCTTAAACAGTTTTGAGTGAGTTTACTGTGTGGAGTTTTGGTTGCCTCAATACGAGACAGACATTAGAGAGTGTCCAAAGGAGACCACAGGGATAGTGAAGGGTCAGATGGGAAGCCAGAGGAGTGGCTGAGATCACTTGGTCTGTTCAGCCTGGAGAAGAAGAAGCTGAGGGGAGACCTCACTGCAGGTACAGCTTCTTGTGAGGGGAAGAGAAGGGGCAGGCACTGATCTCTGCTCTGTGGTGACAGTGACAGGACCTGAGGGAATGGCCCGAAGCTGTAAGAGGAGGTGCAGGTTGAATATTAGAAAAAGGTTCTTCACCCAAAGAGCAGCTGGGCAGTGAAACAGGCTCCCCAGGGCAGTGGTCACAGCACCAGCCTGGCAGAGCTCAAGAAGTCTCTGGACAATACTCCCAGGCACACGGTGTTCTCCTTGAGGGTGGTGCTGTGCAGGGCTGAGAGCTGCATTCAGTAATCCTTGTGGATCCCTTTTAGCTCAGCATATTCTGTGATTCTCCTTTCTTTTCATTCATTTATATTATTGTATTATGCAGTGCTAAGTACCAATTAACTCACAGAAAACTTCCAGGTTCTCATAATTATTAATCTCTGCTTTTCAAAGAGCTAACTGAGTTACTGTTGTGTAAACCCAGAATATTATTCATGAGGCTCTGGCTGAAATGGCATTTCTTTCAGTTTTCAACAAGATCAACTCTATCCTTAATGAACAGGAGCAAATGGGAAATAAATCCAACAGAGGATTTTGATATTGAATTTGAAAATACTGCAGTCTATCAGTCTTGGCAAGAAAATTGCATAAAAAGAGAGAAATAGCATTTGAATTATGCATGTTGAAAAGAAAGAAGGAAATGTGTCCTGGATGCATGAGAACATTAGGAATACTGCAGTGCTCAACTTTGCTGTACAAACCTCACAAATATCACTAGGTACACCATTCCTACTTTATAGAATATCACATCAGATAAGTGTAACTGATTATTATGACTGCAAAAATTTTAAATTTCCATGAAATCTTGCTTTGTATCCTCAAATAAAATCTCATTGATTTTTTCATTTCCCCTTGGATTCTCTAGTATATTTAGAACATCATGCCAACAAATCTGAGATGAAAAATGAAAACAAAATAATTTCCTTCATTTTAAAGGGTATAATTTTTACCCTTATATTCTTTTTATTGAGCCGGTCTTTTCTGAGAGAGGGTGAAATTCATGATACAGTAGGGAAATCTGCTTGTTTCTCAAATTCCTTTTCATAGTAAAAGTGAATCTGCCTCCACAATGACCATTTTTCCAGCAGATGCACCATACCTTAACACTATGAACATGAAATGTTCCTAGGAAAGCTGGGGGGGGACTTGGTGCCCCTGCAGGGCTGCAGCAGAGGTTTCTGCCCTCTCACTCTGGCAAACAGGGGCTGCTTCTGGAGACCTGAAGCTTCCATAGTCTCTGCACTGGATGAATTGTACTTTTATATGCCTCCATGAGAACTTTACCACTAACCATCTGATCTTTTGACAGTAATAGAGCTTGACCTGATCCTTCAGTTCTTTGAATGCCCTTTTTACCATACTAATAGTCAGCAGCAGCTGCTATTCTGCACTCCACCCAAAATACATTAACGCCTCATAATTTTTTTTCTGTGAATCCTTTTTTCTCTGTATTACAGCAATCAAGGCCCTTTTCTGTTAGTCACTATGTGTTTTTTCAAGGCCTATTTTCTTGAAAGATCTTGCCAGCCAAGGATAAAATCAGAAAAGAATGCAAAGAAGATGGGAGAGTCCTAGGGAAACCATGAAATTATAATAATATAAGGAGGGAAAGACACTTATGTCAAAAGCAGCCATTAACCTGAGCAGCTAATTTGAGGACTGCTATCATAAAATCTGCACTTTAGAGGGGATTATACCTGCAGATTCTGCATGCTGGTTTGTCTGAAACTGTGTTGCTAAAACTATATTCTCATCCCTCTGTAGATGTAAATTTATTTTAAAATTAATTAGGTTTTCATACTTTTGAAGAGATTAAAGAGACTGAAGAAACCAAAACACTTAGAAAGCACTTCAGTCAGTTGTTGCTGAATCTGCACCTTTCATAGAAAAATTAATTTGAGGCCAAAAATTCGATTCTATTGGCTGAGTTACTCTTCATGGACATGACCACACAAGATATTCTTGCATGTCATTGGATTTGTCATCTAGAGCATAATAATCACTCATATCTGATTTGCTAAACCACCAATGTTTATTCTTGGAGATGTGCAGACAATTCATATAAAATAAATAATTAAATAGATGTGAACTGAAACAAGGATACAGCAAAGTTGCAGAGCTGTCACCTACTAGATTCACTCTGTTGTTCACAGTTTCCTAAGAGGTTTATTTTTTTAATGGTCTTTGGCTCTATGCTTAGGTAGAGTATGTTACTAAGACACTATTAAGAAGAGAAAGAAAAAGAAAACTTCTGTGTTGGGGGAATTTAGTTCCAGCTAATTTGTGTAATATTGCTACATCATTTGTACCCAATTCAGTGACAAGCTCATAAAGGGACTTTATTACACTCTGTGCCTGCAACCAATTAAGGGAAAAAGAGCCTTTGTTCAGCTCATCATCTGAGTGTTATCAAAATGATCCTTCTGGGCCCCATTTAAAAGTCTAAATACCTCTGGCAGTTGAAGTGTAGTGCATATAAATAATTTAAATTATAAATATCTCTAAACAAATGAAATTGCTAGTGATCTGGTAGCTTGCCAATAAAGTCTTGCTCAGTGAATTCACTGAGTTGAGAACAACAAAAGGGATTTTGTAATCGGACAGCATATGGCAAAGTTATGTTTAAAGTCTCCAAGAAGTGCATTGTTTACTGACTTGTTTTTAAATTGTATGCTATGGAAACAGAGGGTATATAATTCTGCTTATGGTACAAGACAGATGTTCCAGGCAGCAAGAAAATAAAGGAATATTCTTCAGGTGTCTGACTTTATGTTTTCCTTTGTATTTTTATGCCCCAAAAATAATACCTCAGGTGTTGAATCTAGGACTTTCAGTAATTTACGGCAAGGAGTAGTTTTACATTCTTTAAAAGATCATGGCACCTGTTTAAAATAATCCAAGGAACTTAATGAATTAAACATTTTACAGCTGTAGACTCTCAATTTTTGTTTACTTGTACTATAAGTAGTAATAATATCTTTATATGCAGTAATATTTGATGTACAAATATATCTGTTTATTTATTCATCAGACATATCCAGAGCTGAATTAAAATCAAAGAGGCAAGGAATGTACAGTAATTTCACAGTGATAAGCCGCACCTATTTCACTGAAGAATCGAGCCAATCCCGGAGGTGTGGCTAATCAGTCCGTGCAGCTTATTTATGGACAAATTCTGGCAAAATGCCAATCTGGAAGTGCAAGCTGGCTGGGCGGGGAGCTGCCATGGAGCCACAGCTGGCTAGGGAGGGAGCTGCCACTGAGCCGCGGCCGGGCGGTTGGGGGTAGTGGGGAGCTGCTGCGGAGCCGCTGCTGGGTGAATGATGAGCTGGAGCCACTGGTGAGAGGGCAGTGAGCTGGAGCCAGTTTCATGCAGTGAGGCCCAATGGGTGGCTGGCTTAGAGCACGCAGTGAGGGGCTGAGCCACCGGCTTCATGCGGCACGGGGAGCCGCCGCCACTGCCGATCAGATGAGGAGCCACGGCAGCCAGCGCCAGGAGTGGGAGTGCCGGGGCCCGCGGCATGGGGACGGCACCTGGGCTGTGTTTAAAGGCTTTGCCGGTCTGTGAATATTGTTTGCAAATTGAGCACCTGACAGCAAACCCCGCGATCGTGTGATTCTGTTACTAACTCATTACTTTGTTGCACATGGATCCTTGCTTTTTTAAAAAAAAAAAGTGCGGCTTATCACCTGGCGTGGCTTATTTATGGAACAGTTCCATGGTCTTCCAGGCTACCCGGAAGTGCGGCTTATCACCAGGTGTGGCTTATGAGTGTGAAATTACTGTACTTTGCACAAAATTTATGAGGTTGTCATTTGCTCTGGAGTGGTAGTTTACAGGTCCAAATTTTTTTTTTTTCTGTGCAGCATTTGGAAACATCTGTGGATTTTGATATTCAAATATGTGAAAATTCACTTCCACTTAAAATGCTTTACATTTCAGGTGCTTGAGCAGCACCTTAAATAATTAATTTCTATTAAAATATGAATGGAATTTTTTCAATTTTTTTTTCTGTGCAATTTAAATAAGCACAGCATTAGTCTCAGAGAATAAAGAAAAACTACCACATTCACACATCACTTCTTTTTGTGTGCCTTTGATTAGAAATACTGCTTGCATATAAGCACTAAGATTTACAACATCATATGAAATCCTGGTCCCCTACAAATGACTGTACTGGGTGAGAAAAATGACCTACCATTTCCTATCCCCAGCTGTAGCATTGAACATGAGTCTAGGGAAAGAAAAAACACATTTTTGGTATCTCCCACTCAGCCTTTGTTTTGTGCAGAGAGGGGCTCATGAGACTGAGGTTGGATTGTCATTTAGTTCTCCTTATCTGATCTCTCTTCCAACAACTTTTAAAGTATCCTTTGAATCCACTTCCTCAAGATCCTCTGAAGACAATTTCCATCTGCAATGCCCTGGCTCTGCTACTGACAGAGGTAATGAACAGCTTCTGACCCTGCTCTCTGTGTCTGCCATAATTCCTCTGATCTCTCTCATATCCCCTCTACACTCACTCTGTCTGGACTGCAGCAGACTCAGCAAGTGAGTCCTGTCTCACACAGAAACTGTTTCCTACTTTTCATCATTCCCATCAGCTTTCTTTGAACCTCTTAATGTGTATTTTATTAGGATTAGGGGCTTAAAATGGCATGCTATGGATGGAAGGATTGCAGGAATAAATAAATGAATTTATTCCCATGGCTTGAATGATCTCGATTTGTTTTTTCCAGAAACTACAGGACAGAACGTCAAATGTCCATCCAAAGTCCTAACAGCACATTTATACTAATGCATTATTTTGCATAAAACTTATTTCCACCTCATATTTGAGCACAGAATCATATTTCATAAAGTCCTTTGTAATTCTTCACAATGTTTCCTGATCTCATTATCCTGAACAATTACAAATTACCAGTATACTTTCTTCCCTCACTTTGCACCTGTCATACAGATCATTACAATGCAATATTTCCCTAGACTTCCTCTGCCCAAGGGGATATGACAGTTTAGGACAGAACAGGTTCCCAGACCAATACTTTTCCAAGTCACTTGCTAGCAAAACTCTGTCATCACCATTTGCTCCTTGTTCTCCTAATTATTGTTGTTTGTTTCTGGATGGAGTCAGCACATGACAAGGAAATATATTTAGCAGATGATTGAGAGGAACCTTCATCCTGGGCTGCAGTGATGAATGACTTTCCAATTGCAAATTCTTGCAAATTTTGATACATCATGTATTTGATACATTATAGTCACATTTATAAGTCTGGAAATCTTGGAAAAAATTATTGAAATCAAATCAAAGTCTGCCTTTAAAATTTTCGTAATTTCACAATTGTGATTTTTGTTATTGTGAAATTCTGTTATCTTTTAATCCTTGATGTCATTTTAATTTTAGTGCAATCAGTTGAGACAAAGTGATATTTCTCAAAAGCCTCTAAAAGAGTGTGTGCTGGAAGAACTGTTGTTCACCACTATTAACTGCCTGTCCTAAATTAATCTGGCCAACATTCACATTTATTTCTTTGCTTCAGAGGATTTTTCAGCCAGTTGATTAGATTATTTTTCTTGCCTCTTTTGGTGTCAGTACGACCAGGTGTTATTCTTTCTCTTTGCTTATTTTGTGCTATTCTTATTAAGTGAATTGTTTTCTGTCCTGTCTTTTGGTATTGACAAATATTGTGATCAGTACAAGAGCCAAATTCAATAAATTATTTTTTTTTAAATAGAGACTACCATAGTTTTTTATATCTTTGTGTATGATAGAATTGGGTAGCAAGTTTCATCAAACTACAATTAAAATAGAAACATTGAGAAAAAATCTGAGCTAAAGAGGTCTACAAATTTAGCCTTTCAAAGAGACTTTGCAGGGCTTCTGACTTTGGTTCTGCTACTGCTCTTAATGTTGTTGGAATGTTATGATAGATTTTAGCTAATGATTTTTTTTTTGGACTCTGTAAATACATAATATTCTAATTATCAGGAATATAATAAGGAAAGAGCCCCCTTTTAAAAAAATGGGGAAATAGTTCCTTCTTGACACTTTGACACAGGAGGAGGACACGAGTTTTATCTGCCATGAAATAATAACTCCAGAGGTCACATCAGATGTGACAACATAAAAGAATTCAGCGTGATGTATTCATCTCACTCCTTCAGAAGCTGAACAAATCCATAGGTCAAGATTTTCAAAGCAGGGTTACAGATGTCTAGTTGTGATGCATATATTTTTATATATATGCTGAATAAAGGTCTTGGACCTTGTGTCCCAGCTCCAAAATCCCCCAGAGTTTCTGAACTGAGGCAGAGGTTCCAAGCAGACCACACACAGAAGTAAAGTCTCATTGACCTGTTTTGCAGAAGGTTATTGGTTCAGAAGTTCCTACTGACGCCAGCAGGGCCAGCTGAAAGTGTGGCACTTCGGACAGTGCCACTTTCAGCAACAAGTCAGGACTCACATGAAATATCTGATAACACACTCCCTGTACGCAAAGAGAGGACATGGGAATTGCTGGTTGCATTTAAAACATCTTTACAGATGTTTCAGAATTATTCATCCATACTGCATACAATTTTCATTTAGTGTGTTAACTCTTACAACTAGATTCCTCTCTTCATTTCTGCCAAACAGTATTTTCATTCTCCTAATCTAAATTGAACTGTGTGATGCAGCAAAGTACATTTCCACAATGATAACTCCAGACTTACATAATTTTCTCACATCCCAAAATCTACTGTGAAGGATACAGCATGAAGCACATAGATGGGAAAGCAAAATTAAGATAAAAATGTCATTACTTTACTTCTGGAGAAAAATGTAATTGCTAGGCTTGAAGCTAATTTGAATATTATTTGAGAAACTGGATGACTGTGTGAAGAACTCTGCAGGACATGACAAATATACTTGCAACTCTCTTCCCTTTGAAAAACATAAAAGGAGTTGGCCTTAAAGTGAAAGGCATCTGGATTTCATTTACATTATTTTTATATGGTTCTCCACCTGATCATGTTGACCACAATTGTTTTTTCCCCTGGAAAAACATCCTGCTTTAATTTTCATAGGAAAAGGAAGTTTCAATAATGATGTTCAAAACAAAAATTAACAGGAATTTAAGTAGGCAAGGGGTAGACAGCTTCAAGAGACGGGGTTCAGTACTGGGTTCAGAGCCACTGATCTACTTGTTCAGACAATAAATCGTTATTAAGCTGTCATAACTATGATCTCAAAAAAGAATCAAAACTGATCTTGTATGTACATCTCAGTGAAAAATGGAATTATTTTCTCCATATTAAACAAGTAAGGAACTTACTTTACTGTTTAAAATGGCCTTCCCAAGGTCACACAGGGACTCTGTACAGGGACTCTTCTGCTTTTCACAGTTTAGACTAAAGTCTATCTAGATTAGGATTTGAGGGTTTTTTTAGGCATGACCTAATGTGACCTTAGTGTATATCTGCACTATATATACTTCTGCTCAGTATAAAAAAGGCCAAATCCTAAATAATGCAATTCATCAGAAAATGAGAGCTAAGGAAGTACTGTAGAGGAAAACTAGAGGTCTTGATTTAATTTTAAATGTTTCTCCTTTTAATTACTCAAGAGAAAAATCAATTTAGACCATTCCACACTTCATTTGCTTTGGAGCATGTAATTTTAAATGCTTGGTTTTGTACTTTGTCTCACTCTTTTTATTACTTCTACTGGAAAACTGTAGAATATAAATGAGGGGGAAAAATGAAAATTACTTAAATTTACTTTACATTGTTTGGATTCTTTTTCGTGGGGAAAAAAAGAACAAATGTGAAGTCTATTTTTCTCTTTAGTTACAGGTTTCCCAGGAATTATAGTAGGAAATAAAAATGAAGAAAAGGGGAATTCGAAAATCCTAGGAAGAAAATTATCCATTTGTTGTTAGTTTTCAGAATTCCTCCGTCAAATATGAAATGCTTACTGCCCATTGCAGGGACTCCTCTTGCAGTCTGCTGCTTCAGAGGGCAGTTCGATGAACTTGTTTGCGGACATACAACAAAAGGATTTTGGAGTCAACTTAGAAAGGGTGACAACCCTCCCAGATGCTCCCACTATTGCTGAGTGTGATATCCAATCCTGGTGACCGCTAGAACCTTTGAAGGACTCAGGCTATTTAGTTTAAGGAGTAAAACACGTTACTGATAGTAGAAAACTGAGGTTAAGCTTCAATGGTTGCCATTGAGAGTGACTGAGTGCAAAAGTAAATTTAACACAAAATACAGACAAGCTCTAATCACCAATAGTTAGCTCAGATGATCATTTATGGTGCATTGTTATGTTCTTATTCAATAGGTGTCCCTATTAGGCTGGGAGAGAGGGCTGAGGCAGAGTAGAAGTCAGGTTCAAGCTCTCAACTAATCCCAAAAGTATGATGGAGTTTTCCTTAACTTCTCCCTATTCCTAGATTATTTTTATACTATTTCTTTCCACACAGGTGGAACCTGAGTGACTCTGGTCTTACATACTTTTGTTACTGACTGTTGCAAAATTCTCTTACTTTGATCATAAGATATAGTCAAGAAAATATGGAATGCATGCTCAGGAAGGGGCAGTTTTACCTTGCAAGTAGGAAAATTTGAGATGGAGCTGTGTGTGTTAGTATTTAAAATTACAGTAATTTCACAATTATAAGCCACACCAGATTATAAACTGCACGTCCTGGTAGCTGGGTAGACCACGGGATTTGCCCATATATAAGGCGCACCTGAATATAAGCCACACCTATTATTTTTTATTTTTTTTTTAAATAAAGTGAGGATCCATGTGTAACAAATTAGTAACAGAATTAGTGTAACCAATTAGTAACAGAATCATGCCAGGGTGGGGTTTGGTGTCAGGTGCTCAAGTTGCAAACAGTTTTCATAGACCAGCAAAGCCTTTAAAGGCAGCCCCAGGCGCCCTCCCCGGCCAACTCTCACTTCCAGGTTGGCATTTCACTGGGATTTGTCCATAGATAAGCCACACCTGATGATTAGCTGCACTACTGGGGTAGGCTGGATTCTTCAATGAAAAAGGTGCAGCTTATAATCATGAAATTACTGTAGATTAAAATGAACAAAGTTCAATCCTAACATTCTCCTTCATCTTAGTCTACCAAGCATGCTAAATACTTGTTTCCCAAGATACATTTATAAACAGAAAATAGTTCATTTATCTGTAGAAAAAAACAAATTATTCTGCCAAAAGAACCTATGAAAAGAAAGTCAGGGGGAAAAATCAAAACCAGAAGTGGTCCCAGATTTCAAACACCTTTGAATTCCAAAATAGTCCAATGAACATAATGTAAAAACACACACCATCTGCAAAATTCATATTTCCGATAGACTGATTGATGTAGAGAGTGGATAGTTGGTTCCAGACCAAGTGTGAATGGCAGATTTTGTTCTCTGCAATATATTTAACAAAACTCACACTGACATTTTATAGCATTATCATGTCAGCACATGACATTAAGAATAAAGATTAAAAAACATTTAGGGCATTTAACTGACTTAATTCCAGCAAATGACCTTTGCTGACATTACTTAAATGCTGTTTTGCAGTGAAAACAAAAAATTTGGTTCAATTGTTCACAGCCTGTCAGCATTTTAAATTACTTCAGGAACAAATCTGATTTTTCAGAAAACTGGCACCTTTCCCAATGGCCTGGATAGGGAGCTCTTGAACAACCTCAGGCAGTGAAGCAGCTAAAGGAAATGGTGATAATGTTTTGGGAACATTTTCACCAGAAAGGTTTTTCTCCACAGGATGAATGATCTGCTGTCCTCTAGCTAAGCTGAAACTTCAACATGCTGCTACATTTTTTTGACAGAGACCTAACTATATCTCCACTTTTCCTTTCAATTATTTTTGGTCTAATGCCACCACTTGACATTTCCAGGTGTTTTTCTCGAATTATGTAAAAACAGCAGTGTGAAACTTCCGAGCTCCTTCTCCTCCGGCATCCTACCAGGAAAGAACTGTTATTTCCCTATTCTTACATGGACTGTCCCACTTAGCATAACTACTTTTGTTTCCTTATATTCTCATATTTTGAACAAGGAACCATCATGGAAAAATACTAATCCAATTTCTCCTGGCATCCTTCTGCTCCTTTCACTTCTGGCCAATAAAACTCAAAAGAGCTCTTTTAGCAGCTCATACACCTTCATTTTCTTCTTGCAAATACTTAAAAAGTGTTTTTAAGCTTTAAGTCCTCTACATTTGCCTTTCAGACTTACATTAGATTTTTCTGTGCCTTAAGTCTCATTGACAACTAATATTTTTCTAAACTTGAATATTTCTGTCTGCTGGGATCAACCAACTTGACTCACGCAGCATCAACTTGCATTTCTAATATCTGCACAGGTCATTACACATCGCATTTAATCCCAAATGACAATGATTTATGTGAATGATCTTCTTTTTCATTATCCTTGTCCATCTCTATAAACAGTTCTGTCTTGCTAGAGAACTGCCCGCTTCAGTAAAATTTTCTCATGTAAAACTAAAGAGAATTTAATTTATCATACCATTGTAAAAAAAAGGATTTGGGCACACAGAAAGATGGAACTTTTCCAGTGAAAATTAAACATAATCAAAGGCATGATGATGTGCCATCTCCGTTAGTCTTTTGCTAACTGCAAAATGAGTGTTCAGCTAAAACAACCCTAGAAGCAAAGAAGGTCTAACACATCGTTGCAACTTTAGAGGAGTTTATTTAGGCTTGTTTCTCAATTTTCCTTGAAATTTAAGTTAGAAATTAGAGTCTTTTATTTTAAAAAAAGACAATTTCAATAAGAGCCCTCATTTGTAGTTTAAACGGGAGTGCTGCTCTGTGGATGCTTATCAGCAAAACTGAAGTCCCTGTGTACTGACAGCAGCTAGATGAAAATGCAGAGGGCTGGTTACTGATGTTTGTATGCTTTAGGTTTGTTAAATGCTGCACAGCAGCTCAGCATTAATAGCTGTGCTGCCTGGTAGTTTTGTCTTTGTTAGCTCAAGTTAATGTTAAACGCAGTGATTTTTCAACTCCATGGCAATTTGAAGTGTGAGCTAGTACCAGGACATGCATCCTCTTTTGAAATCTGTATGGGATCTCTCTCTACCTGCTGTGCCTAATTTCAAAGCCCAGTGCTATCATTAGGAAAAGAGAGTTGTTTTCTCTTCTGTCTGTGTGCTCCAGTTCACATCAATATCATCAAAAACCTCTCATGACTCTGGTTATAAATTGATCTTGTGTAGCCCTGACTGACCTTCAGACCCCACAAAGTTGTATTTTTTCAAAGTTTAATGGCAGATCAAATGGCCTGGGACACATTTGGATCTATTATCATTTCATTGAAGGTATTTAATTTCCATAAGAAACTAATTTTTAACCAAGCATGCATTTTTCTGGTAGTTAATACCGCCCTGCTCACACCAATATTTTACAGGATGCAATCTGCTTTTATCCACGGGCTGAAAAGAAAAAAGGAAAAGGAGGAAAGTAATTCCAGGCCTGACTTGATGGTTGCTGCATAGGAAAAAGTCCTTTATTTGAGAGTTCTTCAGGTGGCTGACTTGGAAGATTTGCTGGACTTTCATGGGCATCATAGCTGTATACAGCCTGCACTAAGTTATATCCTGGAATCCATCTTGTTCTTCAGTTTATCTTCGTCTACAATTCATACTTTCATATTTTAGTGCAAACATCCGTTCGTAATACCTGCTCCTACAAGAAACCTTTTTTATATCCTTTTCCTAATGCATCTTTCTAATTGTAAAGACTGTTACTTGGTGCAGACGTTCATCAGATTTGTTGATAAAGACAAAAATAGAGGACTTTTTGGTCACTCCCTACCTATGTTTGATAATCAGTATACTTAGGTACATTTCTGTATTTCAACTTCTAATTGGGATATTTCCAATCTTAGATGCTGCGTTTGGGCTTTAGCTGTTACTATGATAAAAGTATTTTTATGATAAAATAAATATTGTCAAGTAGTGGCTTTGCATAGCATTTTTTTCAAATATATTGTTATCAGACACTAAATATGCTGGTAGGCAAAAGCAGAGTAAGAAAGGGGATGAACAGAAGAGACAGCTCTTGAATCCCAGCACAGGCACTGGGAGAAGCTGTAGTAACTTCTACAGCTCCACTTCATGGGACACCAGCTGCTTTTATAATGCTAGTAAGCTGTGACTTTATCAGTGTTCTCCTAATACCTCCTGTGAGCATGGCATTCCTGGGAGAAGAGAGAAAATGCAGCTACAAGGCACTCTAAAAAAATCTTACACTGTATGCATTAAAAGGAAGAAAATTTTTTGTCTCATTCTAGAATGTTTCTGAGTAGGTCTAATTTTTTTGTTATTGTTACTGTTGTGGTTATTTTCACTAATTGTTTAGGATTTATTAATTGTTTGCTATGATTATTCACACAAAAACTATGTTTGAAAACCTGTCATATGTAAGAACTGCATCTGTTATAAAGACTCTGATAAAATAAAACCCAGGAGTTTCTTCAGCTGGCTATGTAGTGAGCTTAAGGGGTTACAACCAGACAAATACCATTAACTTCCTTGGTCTGCTTCTTTCACCTCACTCTGCAGGTCTGATTAGTGGAATTTCAGTGGGAGTTTCTCTGGAACTAGAATAGTGGAATCATGCTGACTTTCTGTGCAAACTCCAAACGGCACCACAGATTACTAGGCACGTCCATTCACATACCAATATAACCATGCAATATTTTCCCTTGTATTTGCTTTGAGAATGTCACAGCAGCACAGGCAGAGCAGTTAAGTGCTTGGCTTGGGTAAGCTGCACCTGCTTTTATTGCTTTAGAACATAATGGCCATTTTATTTCTGGTAATACATTTTCAGCTGGTGGAAAAGTACTTGCTGTTTGCATTGGGGTCCTTCTATGGCAGCACACTATGTCTCTACAGGAATATAGGGCGACTTTTTATTTACTAGTGCTAATGGGACCATATGACTTTTACTGTCAGTTGGAAAATGAGGCCACCGCCAGATGTATGAAACAAAATTGCATTTTGTACTCAAATGCTTTTTCTCAGTGAACTCAAAGGAAGCCTGCAAAGACAAATGTTCTGGCTAGTAATGACAACCTACCTTTTTTAATTAAAATAGAACATGTGTTTTATAAAGGAGTTAAGGAAAATAAACTATAAAATGTGCTAAGTGCTGAAGCTAAATTAAAACTCTTTTTTTCCAGGTGAAGCACTTTGATTTATTTCCCTAGACTACAAGGATTTTTTCACTGCCTTCTGCTATCAGCTAAGAAAAGTGTTCTTTTTATTTTCACAGTGGCACTCCAGGCTTTCTCAGTTCTCTGAAATGAGTGATCCAGATGTTAAAGGACACAGCAAGACTCAATGGGGATTTGGAAAAGACTGGCAAGTAGACAAGGTCATAGCTTAAAGAGCAAGGATGAGTCTGTCTGAGAAGACTTACAAGTTTCTGTAACTAGAAGAAACTTTTTCAGCCCCTGAAACTTGTGTATGAGCCCTTTATCCAGGGGAAACACTCAGATATGGTGCAACTACTGTAAGTAAATATCTTATGGAAATCGTACTAAAATTTCCTTTCCTTTAGGTAACTAATAAATAATCAGCTTTTCCTTAGTGTAGTGTCTTTTTCCCAGCTCAGACAATTTTACTGTGCCAATCAAAGACTTTTCTAATCACATCTCAGCCCTCTACAAAATTCTGAGAAGTACTAATTTTGATCTATTTAAAATGTAAAATGCAAATTAGAGTTAAAATACCCATCAGAGGGATCATATGCATGATTTTTAACACACCTTGCACAAAACACTTTTGAATTCAGCAATTTAGCAATTAGTTAAATTCAGCTGATATTTCAGACTGAATTAATAACAAAGACCCCTCTCCCAAAATGATTTGTCAATATACAGTAATTTCACAATTATAAGCCGCACCTGATTATAAGCCGCACATCCAGGTAGCCGGGTAGACCATGGGATTTGTCCATATATAAGCTGCACCCGAATATAAGCCGCATGTTTGGTTTTTTTTTAAAAAAGCAAGTATCCATGTGCAACAAATTAACAAATTAGTAACAGAATTGCGGGTTTGGTGTCAGGTGCTCAAGTTGCAAACAGTTTTCATAGACCAGCCAAGCCTTTAAAGGCAGCCCCAGGCGTCCTCCCCAGCCGGCTCTCACTTCCGGGTTGGCATTTCGCTGGGATTTGTCCATAAATAAGCCACACCTGATGATTAGCTGCACTGCTGGGGTATGCTGGATTCTTCAATGAAAAAGGTGTGGCTTATAATTGTGAAATTACTGTATCTAAAAATTAGGAGACTCTCAATGAATTAATATAGCCTTCCGTCTTTTCTTTTTTTTCCCCTCCAGTTCTTCAAATGTACATATTCTTTCAGAAGTTTTTACATTGAACCTGTGCAGGAAAAAGCATACAGAGTTGCCTGGTTTCCATTTTGCACAAGCATTTTCAGCCTTTGTCTGATTTGTACAAGTGTTTCATCTCTCCAACACATCCAAATGTGGGAGTTATAGCAGTGGATAATAGGGAAATTTAATTTAAAATGCAGAGAAAAGAAAGTATCTCATGTCCAACTGGTAGCAAAGTTAGACATGCAGAATGTAAAAGCCTCTGTTTTTCCTTTTTCTTTTATACCCATTTCCAAAACACACAAACACATCATTAGTTTATCTCCTAGCTGTTTCTCAGAGCAGCTAAGTGTTCCTTCAAGACTAACTCTATGCCTTTTTGTGGTTTTTTTTGCACCCAAATATATTTTCATAGGAGGATCATGCCTATTAATTGTTTCTTGGAATCAACATTCATAAAACACAGCACCAGCAAGTCAAAATCCACAGAAAATTAAATAGCTGTCAAGTTACAAACTCAAGTTGAAAGGCACAAGGGAAGAATATCTAGGCTTCACCTCTCACACAAAAAATTTTGTAAATCACCTATATAAAAAATATGTTCTCTCTGTGTGTGCATGATACCTTTATATACCTTTATATATACCTTTATATTGTGTGATTTAACTTGTCAAATGATTCTGAATGATGAACCAATTAGCCTGACCAGGGAAGTGGATAGCAGTATTTTTCTCTACAATCTAAATTGCAGATGTATTTTTTTTTTCAAAATAGAAAAGAAGGTTTGGTTTTTTTATATAAAGGTTATAATTGGCCATATATGTGTATCATAAATAAATGCATCTAGAATGTTATTGGATAGATGTGACTAAAACATTCCCTCTCAACAGGACAGGGTGAGGGTGAGAAAGGGAGATGGAAAATCTCCTTGGGGAGGTAAGGTCAGGGAGGTCATTAAGCAGCCCCTCTACCACCAACACCTTGACAACGACACCAAATACAGGATGGGAGTGTGGAACTGTGTTTGTGAAGGGACAGCCAAACCCTCTGAGAGAGCCTTTTCCTCAAGCTGACAATGCTGTGGACAAACTCCAGGACAACCACAAATTACATTGAACAGTAACCGCATGATTAGAGACAGATTATTGGATCTGTCAGAAAAGCAATGCCACAGAAATGGAAGCTTCCAGAAGGCGCTGATAGAGGCCTTGGAGCAGAAAAACCCTGATGGCAATGCCATCCCCCGGGACATCCCCATCCCTGGGCTGGGCTCAGCAGGTCCCTGTGGGGCACTGCACTACATAAGGACACCAGGGTCACCTGTCCCTGGAACCACACAGGGCACCTGCAGCCACACACAGGGGAGGGAGGTTGCTTGTGCTGCCAGAGGCTGCAGGAAGTATAGATGGGCATTACCTACAGAAGGAAATTTAGAAATGGGCTGTTTTAATGTTTTGAAGCATCTGGGACTGGGGTGTCACCAAAATTGATCCTGAATGTATAGTTCATTGATTGCCAGGTCACTGTCTGCCAGTTAACTCTGTCATTAATAAACCAATAAATGTTTAATCCTTATTTGATTTAAATCACATGAGATGAGTACAGTAATTTCACAATTATAAGCCGTATCTGATTATCAGCTGCACATCCAGGTAGCCGGGTAGACCACAGGATTTGTCCATATATAAGCCACACCAGAATATAAGCTGCTTTTTTTTTTTTTTTTTTTTTGAGGGCCCCATTCTGCCCATAGCGGCCCCGCTCCGCCCGTAGCAGCCCTGCTCCCCCTACTCCACCTGGAGTGACGCCGCTCCTCCCGCTCCGCCAGACCTGCTCGCGGCTCCGCCACCCCGCGAAGCCTGCTCCCCACCTGCCCCCCGCCCGCCTGGCCGCAGCTGCACGGCAGCTCCCCCACCGGCCGGCTCACACTTCTGCATCAGCATTTTGCCAGAATTTGTCCATAAATAAGCCGCACCCAATGATTAGCCACACTAGTGGGGAAGGCTGCATTCTTCAAAAAAAAAGGTGCGGCTTATATTAGTGAAATTACTTTTCCCCATGAAAGATATGATCTATCTTCACATTGATTCAGAGGTCTGAGACCCATGGAGGAGGATACAGGACCATGCTTGTGTTCATAAGGAAAAAAAAGTTCTTAGCTGAAAGGGTCCAGCAGTGGCAAGGTTAAATATAGTGGAATATGGAGGATATTATGCTCTAGCAAACAGAAATTATAGCTCCATTGCTAGGGAGAGGAAGTTGAGAAAATTATACAGTGTGTTTTGCAAACAGCAAGACTCCATATGTTTAGTAGTTATTCTTTTTTCAATTTATTGAAATACCACATTTTCCACCCTCTATTCACTGTTGATTTACAAAGGAGCTAGAAGGTTTGTGACTGTCCTGGCTTCTGGAAGGACGGAATGGGTTTCTCTTGTTAGTTTTGAATGTCAGTACTTTGCTGCTGAGTGTGATTTCAAACTGGCAAGTTTGATTATCCAATGCTACACGGACATGCAATGTTCCACCATGTAGAACAGACAGGTTTCAGCTGAGAGAGAGGGTATTTACAGCAAAATCTTCAGCTTTCCCTAGGAAAAACAGATTCCTGCAACAGGGCACAGAGTCAGCCCAACAGAGACATTAGTGACAAGAAAAATCTGAACCATGTTTCTCATTCAGAAATGAAATGTCTATGAAGAATTGTCTGAATATTTATCAGACAAAAGAATCAAAAAGCAGAGAAATATAACTGAATTTTAGAAAATACTAAAAAGGATCAAAATTCACCTGGAAAGCTTCTGCCCTGAATCACCCTTAATACAATTTTCATGTGAACGAAGTTTCCCAGTGCTTCCAGAACACGGAAACAAAGACATCCCTCTTGACATCCCAAATACTAAATAAAGATTGTGGGGATATTCAAGTTATTGAATAATTAGATCTTGTCTCTTAAAACATCTTTCATAAATTTAGTCTTTAATAAATGTGAAATAAACATTCAAACTTCAGGGGCTTTTTAAGCAGTAACATCCAACATTTCTACCAAGTAATTAATAAGAATATTTGCTTTTATTTTGAAGATGGTCTGGTTTTGACAATCATTCGTAAGGAAAAACATATCTGTAATTAATTTTTTCCTACCAGTTTAGTTCTGTGACACTTCAACCCTAGATAAAAAGCCTACTCATTGCCTGATGTGCTGTTATAAATACCATACTTCCTTACAAACTAAAATACTATAATTAATTAGTCAATGTTAGAGCAAGATAAAAAGGTTTGGTATTCTGCTTACATTCATTTGAAAAGAGTTGGGTTTTTCATCATACTTTGATTTGTAAAATCAAACAATTGGAAAACGCACAACTGGACAAAATTCTCCTTTTGGGCCTTCTGGAAGCGATTGTAGTGCTGGCTAATGGCAAAGGTAAATAACAAGCTTCATTGGATTTTGACATCTGGAATCTACATAATGCCTCCTACAGAGTGAAAATTGTAGAATTGCTGATGTATTCATATACATGAGAGATATTCATCATTTCGCTCCTCCATCTGAGATTTGTATTCCGATTAAAATAGAAAAGAAAAAGACAAAAGGATAAAATTTCAAAGCCAAATTTATTGCTATTCTTTATACGCATGACAACTGCTGATGAATCTGGATACAGCTGCTACTGATGGAAAACTGAATAAACTGCCATTGGAACAATAGGCATCATTATCTGAGGCACGTCTGCAGGATCTCTGGAAAATTCAGTACCAAAATGCTGCAAACTAATTCAGCACCTTTGTAGCAACAAAAAGTTGGGAATACAGTAATATCACAATGATAAGCCGCACCTGATTATAAGCCGCATGTCCGGGTAGCCGGTTAGGTCACAGGATTTGTCCATATATAAGCCCGCACCTCAGTGTAAGCCGCACCCTTTTTATTTTTCTTTTTTTTTTTTTAAGCAAGGATCCATGTGTGACAAAGTAACAAATTAGTAAAAGAATCGAGCCAGCGGGGTTTGGTGTCAGGTGCTCAAGTTGCAAACAGTTTTCATAGACCAGCCAAGCCTTTAAAGGCAGCCCCAGGCACCCTCCCCACCCGGCTATCACTTCCGGGTTGGCATTTCGCTGGGATTTGTCCATAAATAAGCCGCAGCTGATAATTAGCCACACAGCTGGGGTAAGCTGGATTCTTCAATGAAAAAGGTACCTCTTATAATATTGAAATTACTGTAAATTGTCAGAATAAAAATAAAGCACTTTGCCTAAATTATTGGTCCCTTTAAGATCAGTTGGCTGTTTTGCAGAAAGCTTAAACTAGTTTGGGCTGGCTTAATCTCACCTTACTCTTGGCCACAAGCTCCCAGTCTTTTCCTTGCATCAGTACAAGTCCTTATGCAATGAGGCACGTGGCTACATAGTAGGACCCTACTGAAAAAAAATATTTCTTTGCATTAGTTTTTAGCAGAATGAACTGTCTGAACTGGCTGACTGGAGAGTTAATGTGAGTCATGCTGGCAGAAGTGCACAGCAGAAACACAGCATGGAGAGCAGGCTGAGAAAAGCCCACTCTCAAATCCCAGCCAAGCACATCAACTGGAACCAAGTCTGCTCTTTAAACTGGCTCTGCTCTGAACTATGTAGACTTGTTTATCATCCATGTCACGCAGCTCCTGTGATATTGTGATAAATAATGTGAACAAGAATAAATGTCATGATCTGCATAAGAACTGAACAGCATGTACAGTATAAAAATAGGTCTGGGAAGACAGAGGGGTTATTTATGTTGCTTTTGAAAAGATTTGTTGATGAGTATGCTAAACCAGCTGAAATTAGGACAGACCTTGTTGAGAAAGATAGTTTGCAACAGGCTGAAATGTTGTATTTTTATTTTTTTAGTGTCAGTAACATGTTCATCTGCTTCTTAAGGAGCACAACATGGAAAGACCCTCCCTTAACTGTGTCGTTCAGCACCTTGCCATTGCAGACAGCTATGCTACAGAGCTGATTTATGTATTTATCAAGATCAAATCTTTCAAGAAGTTTGTTACATTTCTTATCCCCAGCACTTCTGTGAGGAGAGTTTGAAGCCAGCTTTTAGTGACTGATAACAGCAGGCAAAACAGTATCTTCACAGAGTTCTCAAGTATTATTTTGAAACACCAGAAGAAACCTCATTTCCTCTTCTAAATCACAGGAAAGTCTCTCATGCTGACATTCTTATTCTTCTCTAAAGGTTATGTAGTTAAAAATATCATTCTGTATTTCTGTTTCTTGAGCAATAATTTCTTTTAGTTCTTCCAGAATCTCAATTTAAGTGATTTTTTCAGAAAAATCCAACTGGAATATAAGAAATATGTAATGTTCATAATACATACTTATGATCCCATAAAATTAGAATGTGTCATCAGGATATCACCAGGATATTCAATAAAGGTTTTTCAAATGAGAGTTTTAGAAGCAGTTTCAGAAGATTTCCAAATAAATGTTTTCTTAATTTTCTCAGATACAAATGAGTACATCAATATCAGAAAAATAAAAAATTGTGCAAATGCCTTTTCTTGAAGCCAGCGGGAAGTAGGGCTTAATCAAAATTAATTATCATTTTGATTAGCCTTTCACTGATTGTATTTCCGTATCAACAGAAATAGTAGTATATAATACTAAATAATTGGATCTATTTTGCAATTTAATAAATCATAGAATCAATTATTAAAATTAAACACATAAATTTCTTCACCAAAACATTTAAACTGCTTGAAAGGCCTGCAGAGAAATAGTTAACAAAAAATGGAAAGGAAACTAAGGAAATTCATATATGCTATACATAACTATATGTATGCAAAACACTTCAAGTTGTTTGTATAGCTCATGTTGAGCTGTACAAAAGTCAACAAAATCTACTCCTCCCTAGAATTAGCAATGTAGAAAATAAAAGAAAAATACATAATGAAAAAAACCTACAAAAAATATAGCATTTAGCCTGATTTTAATACAATAGAAAATATTTTAAAGTCAAATTTTACTTTAATAAGTTAGAAATGGCATTATATACTGCCACATTGTTATGCAATGCTTCTTGTCATTCAGTAAAGTGTATATCTGGAAGTTAATGTTCCAGAATTACTCAGGAATAGAATGTATAAAGTATATACATTGAAAGAGAAATAGTCCTGGTCAGAAGAAAAAGCAGAAATTAATCTTCCTGAATCCTACATCTCTCTCTTCTATTTGCCAGCCAGCCACTAAAGTGAGTTCTTTTAAGGCTTTTGGTTCATAACTTATAGCAACAGCTATTGTTGGCTCAGAGGCAATGTGAAAAAAAAAAAAATACTTTCATGGCATTTTAAAGGAATAAGTTGTGTGCACTTTCCTCTTTTGCACAGGCCACTTAAGGATTTTCAGCAAGTTCTGCAGTCCCAAGCTACTTCATACTCCCACTTTTGGGAGCAGAACACTGCACCTTTGGAAGATGTCATTTCCAAAACACTTTCTCTTTGTCTTGATAAATGTGGACAGTTAATTTACTGTCCATTTTATGACAATAATATTCCAACACTTGTAAAGCATAATTCATAGCAGACATTGCCCTCAGCCTACCCTCCGCATCATTTACCTTCCTTGTTTCACCCAGGCACAACAGAATGCCAAGCTGTAAAAAGTTCCCTTGTTTGAATCAAAAAATTGAAATGAATCTTGACAGAATAAATAAAACACATTATCTCTATGAAGTTTACATTTCAGCCACATTAAAAGAAAAAAGACCTTCAAAAGGTGCAATGCATCTTTCACACATATGAGAGAAACATTACACTCACCCTCAAGGGTCACATTGCATATTTATGGTGATTCATTAAGACATACTCAGGCATTCTGGAAAAACAGGGATAACTGGACTTTTTTCCCCAAGCACATAAGAAAAAACAGAACTGAAACACACTGAGAACAAGTTCCAATAATTTTAACTGGGAATTCAAAACCTGGGCTACCTGTGCTAATGTTGACTCACATATAGTGGGGCTGCTTGGATATCTCTGCTGGCTTCTATTCCAAAGGAAGAAAAAGGGCTCAATTCCAGGTTACGTTTTGGCAGTTTGCTTCATGTTCTACACATTTAAAAGTAAATATAGACCTTAAAATTTGTGTTTATCAGCGTGTGAAGTATTAAGAAAAATTGAAAGACGTGGTGGAAGACAAAACTTATTTTACTTTTTTTCTACACAATAAATTTTTCACTTTCTGAAAAAGTAGCAATATATTTTTCATGAACTACCACAGAAAAGACACACATAAGCAAACTGAAGTGCTCTTTAATGAAGATTAATCAGTTTTATGATGCTGTGAATTGTTATAAATATTAAGTTTCCAGGCAAAGACTAATGAAGAAAAGTGCCCTGGAGTGCTTTTTCTAGCTGAAAATTCAAGTATTTGGTAAACAGGGTGATTTTGAGCCTTATTGTTCTTGTTAATGTCTTGTCTGACATTTTTCCAGCAACACTCAGGAGAGGATAATTGACTAGGACATGTATAATCTAAAAAGAAACACATTTTATTTGAATTGCCATTATTGATCCGAATATCAAGTCTCCAGTCTGAATAAATTTGGCTTCATAAGGAAAGCTATGGTATCTTACATGTGTACTGGATAATTTAGTAATGAACAAGTGCTAAATAGAGTTTGCTGGAGCTGAAATAGTACTGACAGAGTTTTTACATACTGGTTTCAGCAACTGAGTGTAACAGCATCATTCTTGTCACATAGATAAGACATAAAATATACAGATAGATTATACTAGCAGGATTAATCTGTCCCAATGAAGATGTCTACAGGAAGAATGTCTGAATGTGAGCTAGATCTTGTGAGATCTCTATTGTGAAGGGAGATAAAATACAAGAGTACAGTACACAAGAGTACAGTTCACTAAACTAAAGTCAAGCACATTCAGAACTGGTCACATGCTTGAAAATCAAGACAGAATAGGAAGCAGAACATCTATGGTAGAGGTAGACACATTCTTGGTACATTTAAGGTAGAATGAGATTATTGATACAGGAAAGCTCATCACAGGCTGACAGACCCCAGCCATATGCCTCAATTTCAGTGAAGTTAATGTCGCAGAATTAGTATAACGGAGAAAAGAAATTACAGTACTTCCGGGTTGTCAGCAAATTTCCGAACTTTGGCCACATATAAGGTGCGCCAGACTATAAGGCGCATCCTTTTTTTTGCAGCAAGGATCCACTGCCAGCTCTCCCTGCACAGCTGTTGCGTGGCTGCCAGCTCTCCCCACAGCTCTCGCAACGTGCACTTCTGGGTTGGCAAATTTCCAAACATGGTCCACATATGAGGCGCACCAGACTATAAGGCGCACTTCCGGGTTTCGATCAAAATTTT
>VRYO01002297.1:76713443-76730702 GCA_009812075.1 Sialia sialis | reverse complement strand
GGAATCATCCTTCTTTGTCTCCCAAGAATGCAGCCATTGGACAGCTTGAGAAGCACCTGGTAATTGATGACTCCATACCTACTTGCAGAAATGCACATTATCATCAGATACAGGCCCTTCGGCAAATAAAATTCTTAAATTCAGGTTAGTGCTCTCAGTATATTCATCTGCATGTGTTAGTTTCTGTCTTTCCATGGAAAAGCACTTTAGATAAGTTTTAGCTTTAGCTTCAGCTCCAGTTTCTCTGAAATTGTTCGAGACATTTTTCTTAATAGCACAAATATCTGACGTCTGCTTCTTTTCTATTATTTTTTCCATGCCCAAGCATTTCTTTTACAAAATATCTGACAAGAAGTGGGCAAAATGCACATGCAGTAATATTTCCACATTGTCCAATCAGAATTTTGTAAAAAATATATAGCTCTATCGTTTTAGAGAGATGTTAGCCAAGTAACTAGCATGACTGCATATAAATCCTCTGATGTACTTAATCCCTGACACTCAGCTACATAGTTTAACCTTTCTACTGCTGATCTCTAGAGATCGTCCCTTAACTGTGTGCTTTTATAACAATAAAGTCTAGTCCTGTTTTGGCCATATCTCAACACTGAGCAGATCTGAAATGCAACCTCTTGTAATTCTTCCAAACATTTTGGATGAAGTCTTCTGATTTGAGCAAGTTCAAATATTTGAAAACTTGCAAATTATTGAGAACTTATTTCAGATCTATTCGATGTCATGATATCTTTAGATTCAAGACTTCAAGCACTTTGGCAACTGTAATATTTAACATAATGTTTTAGTCAATAAAATGTAAATATTTAGGACTTGATCTTACCAATCAAATTACTATGGGCAGCAAAGGCTCATTAAACAGTACAGAATTCTATCTAAAATTTTATTTATTGATTTATTAAGTTACTGAAGGTACTCAATGAAAACTAAATTTTGAACACTTACTGTTCTTACTAAATTCTTACTTCTGTGCATTCCATTTACTATTGAAATGCACAGTGAGCCCTACAACTTGTTTGGTCAAAGCCAAATGGAATCCACACATCATGACATTCCAAAATGATTGATAGTGAATACTTTTCTGATGAAGAAAAACAGCTCCCCTCATAGTTAGTTTTCATCTTTAAGTCTCTTGCAGCCATCACTACCACCAGTCATCCAGAGCAGGATTAATCCCAGGTAGCTTTAGGCATCTCAGAGTTAGACAATAGACCTAAACTAATCATCACAGGATTTCTTCCCCTCTGAGTGGAAATATACACCCACCTTCAGAGATCAATTTTTCGTCCACCTCTTAATACCTCTTTGAAGACAAAATGCCTGTCTTTACTGACTAGATAAAGCTTGGATTAGCTCCTTCATGTTGAATGGTTACAACTGGGTTGAAATCTCCTTGTAGAATCTACAATTAATTTCATCTGTTCCCTCCACCTTGTAAGTAGTGCTATGACAAAGAATAATTCATCTTAATTTTTAAAATATACTTGCTGATTTAGAAGACAATGAGAACACAGTAGTGTTAAAATTTTGATAATGAATTTTGCTAGCCTTTAGTGATGTGAAAAACAATGTAGTCTGGAAAAGGAACAGCATCAAGCATAGGCAGAGAAATAATCCTCTAACCTTTTTATTCTAATAGACGTGACTAGAGAGTGGTTCAAGATTGAAGCATCTTTTCAAAGCTTTGTATTTCTCAGGCAGTGCCTTCAGTAAACACTGATACTGTTCATGGATATCTTTTTCAGACTTGTTCAAACTTGGTAATACAAAATGTCTGCCAAGAAATCCTGCTGCAGCTAACACAATTGACATGTTCAAATTGTTTCTGTAAAGAGTATCTATAGAAGGGTTTATATCCATTTGTCAGGAGACTTGAAAAAAGCAGCATAAATTAATATTATTGTAAAAATTTAATTACTATTATTGTATTTTGTTGTATAGTTAATGATGGATAAAGTATTTTATCAAGTAAGAGATTCTTATTTCTTGTATCAGTAAGATAAGTCAAAAGGAAATATATCTGCTCTGGAAAGCTGGTACTGTGATCTTGGAGTAATGTTCATGGAAATGTATTAATATCATATTCATACAACTGACAAACTGGTGATTTTGTGCTTCCTGGAAACAGAACAACAAACTGTTCAAGCCCATTACATTATCATAGCTAATAATAGTTTTCAGTTTGTTGATCCAGATAGCCCAGAAGCTTTTACAAAGAAATCACAGCCTATTAGTAGCAATTAATTGTCTCTATAAATGCTTCCAAAATGGACTTATTGAACAGCATGAAAATAAGTGGCAGTTCTCTCTGCCTCATTTGCTTTTCTTTCCCTATAATTTATAAGAGATGTTTTTGCATTCCAGTCCTCTCACAAGACAAATAATTGAAAACATCATCTCTACATGGGAGCAATTTCTACTGCTGGAAATGTTTTTTTAAAAAGGAGATTTTAAGAAGCACAGATGCCATCAGAGCTTTGTAGTATCTAACAGAATTTTGGGAAATGCTGCCTGCAATTTTAAATGAGGAAATATTTCAGTTTTAGCGAAAAAGACATGACCACTTGTGCGTGAAAGTTTTTGGCAGGCAGTTGGGCTTTATAAATGCCTTGTTTAAAAAAAAAAAAAAAAAAGAAAAAAAAGAAAAGCAGCATAGATGTAGAGAACAATATCCAATCCATCCTGATCACACAGAAACCACAGCTGCCAATTCTGTCTTGCACTAACTCTTACTTAAGTTTGCAGCTTAGCAAAGTACCACAAAACAACAGGAGCATTTTCTTTAAGAGGAGAGCAGGTGATGTTTAAGTGTCCTTACCGTCGAGGCCTGTGGAGGAGTCAAACTGAACCTCAGGAGCTGTGCTTTCTGCAGGTGTGGGAGCTGCTGGCAGTCCCAGAATAAGGTGATCCACATTGCTTCTCACCGGTTGCTGCTGATCAGAGCCGGCACAGCTGAGGACCATGACGGTTTTGCTCTGCTGCCCCATTCCTTCTTTGTGGAAGCTGAGATATTTTTGTTTTTCCTCTCCAAAATGGGGACTAAAAGTCTCAAAGGGCTGGCCCTGCTTGTCAGCTGCTTTCTCCCAGGGTTTCAAATTTTTATGAGCAAAAGTGCCACCTGCCTTGCCACAGAAATTGGGCCCTTGAGATGGCAGATGACCTTCACTCAGGAGGTTTTTCAATGCTTGCAGACTTCGTTTAGAAATGCCAGCTGCCCCCTTGAAGGACTCGGCGGTACAGCTCCCTGGCATGGGTGCAGCACTTCCTAGGGAGCCCATCTTTGTCACATGAAACTTGACAACTGCTTCTTCTGGCTTAGCCCTTACCTGCTCACTGTCTTTCTCCCTTTGCACTGCCTCCGTGCAGCCACTTTTCTCTGCATCCCTTGCAGGCTGCACACCTGGGGGCAACTTCATCTGAGCTGCTGTATCTGTTTCCTCATGCATTTTTCCTAATATTCTTCTCCCAGTATCAGTATATTCCAGGGTTTCTCGTGTTTCTCCACACCTGTCTTCTTTACCATCGCTGCCAGAATTGGAATTGTCATGAGCTCCTTTGTCCTTTTGTACTTGAGGAAAGGCAGCAGGGTTTTGAAGAGACTGCTCTGATGGCAGTTCTGAGCAACCAGTGGTTCCTTTAAGGGGACAAGGATTTGGGATTTTTGGAGTGTGGGACAGCTCCATCTTCTCATTTTCTAAAGGAGGAATATACTTTGCCGGACCTTTGAATCCCTTTTTCTTTCTGAAACCACATATATTGTTGCCATCAACTTCATCACTGTCACTTTCAGATGTGTTCTGTAACCAGCAATAAAATATACAACCAAATAACATGCATGAATGACACAGAATAAGGCAAGGTAGCACTACCACCTGCTGCATTTACCTTGTAGCACTTCCACTACTTCTTGATGATGGAAGTCTCTGTGAACATGTACTTTGTTCTTTAAAATATCTCACAGAATTCTTTTTCTTATGTTTTAGAACAAAATTGGAGAAAACGCCTTCATAATACTGCTCTTATGCAGATTTAGTAGATTATTATATAAGACATAGTACATTGTGTGACACCATTTGCCACACATATGTCCTTTAAAGTTAAAAAAAAAAAAATTAGTATTTGCAATATAGCACAGATTTCAGTATTGTGAGTGATTACAACAATTTCACGATTATAAGCCGCACCTTTTTCATTGAAGAATCCAGTCTACCCCAGTAGTGTGGCTAATCATCAGGTGCGGCTTATATATGGACAAATCCCGTGGTCTACCCGGCTACCGGGAGGTGCGGCTTATAATCAGGTGCGGCTTATAATTGTGAAATTAATGTAATTATCAAGATAGTGATTGAATTCTTCATTTCACAATGCCTTAAAAACAACTCCCTGTCTTAGTTTAACCGAAATCACTGCATAGCCAAACACAAACTATTATATTACTAATGAATACCTACTCGGGTATGTATTTAAGAAATATGAACACTCCTTGGTTTGCTTGGGTTGGGTTGGAATTAGCACCTGTAAAAACACTGGGAAATCAAGGAATATCCTCTGAATGAGGCCATTCTTTACCTTTTCCACAAAGGAATAATCTGCACTCTCTCCAATTTCTGAATTTCCAGAGGAAGGGATCTGCACAAAAGCAAAATGAATGCCAGTCTGGGTAAGGCAAAAGTGATTTCTGTTGGCAGACAACAGCACGTAGAAGGAAAGGCAGCGGAATCCAGTGTGCATATGGAATGAAGCAGCTACATTGCTTACATTAACTCCCTTTTTCTGCATGATTTCTCCCTTTCCCCACTCTTTTCTCACCCGCATTCTGTACTCTAAAGATGTTTATGGCTTCTCTCCTAAGGAGGAGCTCACAGGACTGTTCCTTCCCTCTCTCCTGCCTGCCCTGAATTTCAATGGCAGGCTGTACGCACCCATGACTCCCACATGCACATCCTACCTGTGATGCCCACTTGCAATCAAACACAGTAACTGGTGCATTCACCACCCAAGTCCTTTCCTACCCCAATTTTAGCACTCTGTGTTTAATGAATTCATTTCTTCATCCAAGGGCTTTGGTTTATTCCCATAATACACCCTATAATAAATACCCCATAAAATAATTCTTGGTGTTTGCTGATATCCCTACAGATTCAGTCGTGCAGAATAGACCTAATCCTTATAGCTCTGTATCATTATGGAATAGAAATGTAATAAAATAACTTTTTTGAAAAGCAAGATGGACAAAAACAGATTATAATTCGGAATTACCATTTTAATACTTTGCTTAGTAACACAAAAAGGGAATGAAGCTGGGAGAGAAACAGGTAAGAGTGGAGAAACCAGGGTCTGCCAAATGGAAAAACACAAGTCTTAAAATAAAAGATTCATCATATTAAATTCCTAAACATACAAAATTTTTTTTGAGAGAAAGTAGAGAAGAGTCCCAGTTATGAAATCTATAGTCATAAAAAAATTTATATTATCATTAATTTACAACAAATACTTGCTTTAATATATTTTGTGGCAGAGGCTGCCATCATAAAAATATCTTGATTTACAATTTATGAGGTTTTCAGAATTCTTTTGTTTCATTTGAGTAACTCGAAACCAGTGACATAATCATAATGCCATATGCATTTCTGGTTTATAATGTATGCTGATATCTAATTAAAATTTAAATATTAGGCAAAATGTTTTCCTGCTATCTATATTGTATATCTCTAAAAATGCTCAGCAAAATGACAGAAGGAAAGTTGAGCTCCCGCTTTTTTATAACCTCTGTACTGAAGTCAGACAAAGAATTGTCCATATGTCGAAAGCAAAATGTCAGAAAACTACTTCATACAACTAGCCATTGTAAAGAATATCATGAACACAGGGCACCATTTCCACATTTTAATCCTCACCAAAGCAAGTTCCTTCTGAACAGACATGAGCAGGATAAGGATTGATCACTTGCAAGCTTGTAAATGGAAATGTTCTTTTGCAACAGACCTCAAATAACTGATGAGTCTATAGTAGTTTGCAAAGGGTTTATTTTCCATCAATAACTAGACTATGGCACCTGCAGTTTGATTTTAGACCCAAAAGAAATACTGTACCCATTACTCTTAAACAAAAACAGTGATCATTTTTGCTTTCAAATAAACAAAACTCTTACAATTGTACAGAGAACCTATGCATTTCCTTAGGTCCTCACAAAAGGCACATTGTGAATTTTTGCGGGGAAATTATTCTTAATTTCTAAATAAACTCAGACAGTATGGACTTTAATTTAGAATTTTTTTTCATTTTATTTTAAATTCATTTAATTTCATTTAATTTCATTTCATTCATAGTATTTTCTGCAGTGAAATAAAAACTTCTGTATTTGTTGCAAGGTCCCACTACAGCATTTCTTCATATTAAAGACAATCATATGCATGAGCTATAGCACAGACTTACACTTACTTGTCTAGTAGTTTATGTGGTAAAGGCTTAGTACATGGGTAGAGAGGGGAGACCAGCCAGGAATAGGTCTTATTAATTACCTGTTTAACTTTTTATTTCTTGAAAGGATTTTTTTTTCTACAGAAGACAGTGGTGTTTAAGTGAACTAGTGCCTTGAAAGAGGCACAGTGCCAATAAGCTGGCTACAAATGATTACTTAATTTAATTGAACCATGTGTCGTGCTGTGCTGAAAGGAAAGCAAAACAGTCCTGGCATTAATACAGAAAAAAATCTGACTACTTTTAATTTCCTTCCTGAATGTTCATTTTTACTCATTTACTTTTTTACTCATTTTTTACTCTGCATCAACACTACTAGGAAATAGGCTACTTTAAAGTTCTTTTACCCAATTTGTTTCAGCATCAATTAATTTTTGTTTGCTGATTTTCAAATGTTTTGCTTGCACCTTAAGTCAGAGGTCTTGGCAGTTCTGACATTTGTTTCCCTCTCTTAGCAAAGGAATGCTTGGGCAGCAATTCAAATATTCCTGCCAGAAGAATCAGCTCCAAGATACAAACAGTGTGGGCCACATTACACAACAGATCTGAGATTCAGGTTTTCCTTTCTAATGTTTTATCTGATGTTATTCATAGATATTTATTGGTATTTTCCCAAGTTCTGATTTCTGTTAGGTCTACTTGTGCCAGCGCCGCAATTTGTGCTGATACATCCATCCCTTTCTGCACTGGAGTTTGCACCAGGTAAGGCTTCAGGTAGAGGTGCAGGTCCTACAAGAGGCAGGAAGAGCAGGCTGGATCAGAATTCACTTCCCTTTATGGATAATCTCAATTCATAAATAACAGCTTTACCTCTCTTCACTACGCTCCTGCTGTGGCACTCTGAGTACACGAGAGTCTGGATTCTCTGACTATCAACAGATAAGGGCTACACTTAAGCTGTACAGCAGCAAGTTAAGGCACCATGCAGGTAGGAAGAGGAGAGAATAGAGAACAGTAACAGCAGGTAAATATTTCAGTATTGTGCAGATGAAATTGCTTTCTCTGCTTTACAAAATTAAGTGCCGCTTCTGGCGTGCGACCAGGATTCTACATCTCAGGGACATCTTATATCTTGTGGTAACACAGAAAATATAAATCTAAAGCAATTTCTCTTCATCAGTTTGTGCTCATCTTTGGGCTTTGTGCAGCTCTGAAGTGGAGTATTAACTATGTCGTGAAATACAGTACTGCCAAAAGGCAGTTCATCTGTAAACCTGCCAAGCTGAGAGCATTGGAAATGTAAAGAGTTGCCTTTGGGAGGAATAACAAATACTGAGGTTTGTGGTGTGTGAAACAGGTGAAAATCCAGGGCAATTCTTGAACTTTTGCATTAAAATTGTATTATAGGTGATTGGAAATACATCTGTAGTGTTCTATGTGGCATATTCAGGTGCTGCAGAGGGAACCTTCCATTTTTCTCCCACTTTTTGTTTGTGTCATGATTTCAGGCAAGACTGCAAACACTATTACACTTTATAAACCTCTCTCAAAAACATATTGAAAAAAAGAGAGATGGAAATGAGAAAAATAAACTCTCAGTAAAGCGTTTGAAAGGGGGAACAAAGAGAGAAATGGAGTTCTGGGTAACTGCAGATGAATAGCTTCAGAAAGATTTCTATCAAAGGAAAAGGTGAAAGAGGCAAGGTGCAACTCTAGCAGGAGCTTTAGTATACTTAATCAACAAAATAACTCAATGTTACTGCTACTGACTACCTAAAAACATGATGCAAGCATTCAACAAAATACAATAGGGGCTAAGTCACAGTCTCATTTTCAATTTCATCTCATTAACTGATTTTTAAGAGGTCAAATTGTGATGAACTTTTTGAGTTGGTGCTATAGATTTTTCAAGAATGAAAGATTATTTTTGCAAAGACCATCTAAATGTCAAAATCTGGTAAATAATAAGTAGAAAGATATGGGAAACTAAAACAAATGTAAAAAATAGCTAGGATTTGGTTGGATTAATTTTTTATTTATGAAAAGGTAATTGTTTCACTTAGATTTTTAATTTTTTTTTAAAATCATATAAAATACTGTTTAAGACCTAAAATTAAATGCTTCCACTCTAAAAAAAATGCAGAAATGTTGCACAGGTCATGCTGACGTGGGACATTATTTACACTGTTTGAACTTTTTTCCAGTTCTAATTTATAAGTCAGTTTTTCAGTTTTCAAACATATCATGTCATATTCTAAAGGCTGAAGAACTTTTTCTGTCCCACTCTGGCTGTTACCAGGTTACCCTTTACAGCTCTTCCAGGTTGGTACACCAAGTTTATTTAATCATTTTGGGTAGTAATGAATTTTAAATACTTGAAGCCAAGACAGCAGGAGGTGCTGCTTAAGACCTCACACAACAGTATCCGTAAAGCAAGTAGTTCTGTGTCCAAGTGCTTTGTCTGCCCTTTCCCTGGCAGGCAGAAAGCATTGCCCTGCTGCTTCCCCAGCAAACAGGCAGCGAAGGAGCAGGGGATGCAAGAACAAATTATCTACTGCTGAGAATTAATGAAGCTTCACTGGAGTCGCTGGAGCTACAGAGATTTGAACCAGGACAGAATCTGGCCACGGCGTTATACTGAGAACACAACAGATATTTCCAGGGAGTATCTCCAAGCACAGAGAGAGGTTTTGGCTCTTGGGTGCAGTGCCAAAATAAGGCATGTGACAATAAACAGACACTGCTTGTTTGTAAGAGAGAAACACAAGGAACACATACTTTGACAAGATATTGCTGTGACTAATTTCTCCCTCAGTGACCTTGTTTGATAAAGTGGCTTTTTGAGAGTGATTTACTGCTACAAATAAAAACTCATCGTGAAGGATGTGAAAGTGGCATAAATGTTAGGTACATCTCATTATTTTGCAGTGGAGAAGTTGAAGTACAAACTTGCCAGAGGTCAAGGGAGATGTGTGGTAATGTGAGGAGCAGAAAATGTCTTCTTCCCTCTTTGAAATGTAAATATTCTCAATTATTAATATCCTTCATGTGAAAATGAATGTAGTGAGGTTAGCCCACAATATTTTGCTGGTAATTTTCATGTCTAACACCTGCCTTTGTCTGCTACTCCCATTCAAAGCCTTCATACTACATAACACAATTACCAGACAAGCTTCTCAAGGCAACAGAGTTGTCCTTGTAACAAGATTATTTGCAATTACTTTGCCTTGACTATGCAACATGCACTGTGTTAAAAAAAAAAATCCCTAAATAAGGTGGAGTGTCAAAATGAATATGCTGATCCTTCCTTCACAGTGGTTTGGGACCACAGAAATATGAATTCAGGATAAGAATCTGTTTTAAAATGCACTTATATAGAAACTAAGCATTTCCATTTGGGTCAGTAGCCTGACTCAAGAGTGTGCCTTTCTAATCCAGGTCAGATCTCGATACACAGACTGTAGTGCTTGCACTTGCATTAGTGAAGTTAAAGCCCATGTATTTCCCCAATAATATTAAGAAGATCAGATTTACAACATCTATTTTTGTTATTTTCGATAAAGCTATAAATTAAACTAATAGGAAGTCAAAATCTCTTAGACTTGCTTCCTAAGGTAAATGGAATGCTTTCAGCTTAAACAAGAAGTCTTTCTTCAACCTCCACTTCCTTTAGGATCAGACCATGCTCAACGTACATGCATGAAGAGCCTTGCACATAATTCACAAGGAACAATGCACTCACTTGAAATCTTGAGGTAGATGCAAGAAGTATTTTACATCAGTGTACCCGCTCAGAAATCATTCATGATCAGTCTCTTACCTGCTGAGTAAGATCTTCCTTTTTGTTCATGTCCACTTCATTCTAATTCAGGTCACCATTAGAAATGGCCTAGTAAAAACCAAGCAGAAAGCTATCCCATATTTATAGGCACAGGCACAATGAAGGCCAGTTCACACAGAATTGCTGTAAAATTCTTTTCCCAGAAGGCCATGCAGATGATGAACCATGGAGAGCAACCCCAAGAGTCATGCCCAAGAGCGCTGCTTTCTGGAACATCGCGGATGTAGTAAACTGGCAAACACATTATTAGCTGCCTGCCTGCAAACAAAGGCAACTGAGCATAAAACTGGTTTGCTCAACTTTTCTCCTTACAAAAGGCTTTTGTCCTGTAACAAGCCATTTCTGTTCCGGAATAGAAGCTATTGTTAGGCTCCTTAGAGGTAAAACCTATACTGGGCATTAAAACAGCAGTATGTTTTTGAGGCACGTGAACAGGGATTTGAAAGGCACAGAACACTGGAAGAACAACATGCAGCATCAGCCAGTTATTCTGGCTTGCTTGTTGTAAATTCATAGTGATGCATGTGACTATATTAGAATTTAAGAGGAGTCATTTCTTGCAGTAGGTGTCTAAAATATTTCAAAGATTACATAGTTAATCTTGTCCCTTTTTAAAAATTTTATTTTTCAGGTTAAGTATGTATTCAAAGGACTGGTTTTAACTGACATTTCATTCATTCAAGTTCCTTCAGACGACATAACATTAAAGGATGGCCATATTGTTGTGCTTACAGCAACCCTGTCTGACAAACCTTTACTCAATAAATTCAAGTAAACATGATGTTCAGATTGGCATTTAATTATGTGAAAAGTCAGGTTTGGCATTCTTTTAATACTAACAAAAAAAAAAAAAAAAAAGCTTGTTAAAATTACCTGAAAATAATGACTATGCATTAGGAGCTATAAAAAAATCTTGAGCATCATTACTCCAGTGCATAAATCTAAGTCCCCAAGTCCCAAACAGGGATTCTGAAAATCCTTCTTTTTCTTGCAGGCCAGAGATCCTACATTTGTGACTCCATCTATGCAATTTCTGTAACTGCCCCCTCTGTCACAGACCAGAGGAAGTTCGCTAGTATTCAAGAAATATTTATATGTCTGGACATTTTGTCACCCAGACACCAAAAAATTCAACACCCAGAAGAGGGAAGATAAAAATTAATGGAATCGTGTTTATTTTACATTTATCATTGAATTCATGAGAGATATTATAAGCGATGAATTCCAAATTCCTGAAAAGCCAGTTTAGAATTGGCCAAAATAAGAAAGGGCCAAAACGTACTGAGCAATGTTTACTTCTTGATCATGATCACAGCCGTGAGAAGCAGCCCAGCCATGCTCATCCACCCCTTGTTTCCTGACAGATAGAGGAGATGAGTTGAAGCAGACCTGCCTCTTAGGCTTGTCCTAAAATTCTTGTCTTATCTTTCATCCCCTCCTCATTTTCAACTTTGTTACAGAAGAATGTTTTCCAGTCTTAAAACCCTTTAGGTAGGCGTAGCAAAGTTCATCTTCCTTGCTAAGAAGCCTTGAGATGGTTTCAATTTGGCATTAGCATAAATGTGATAAAAATGTTCTTTTTCCAGCTATACTGGCTACAAAGCGTTTTTAGCATCATTATAAGTAAACCAGATTACTCAAGGGCATGTACAGTGCAGAAAGGGAGCCTGAGAAGAACAGTTCAAAAAGGTGTTTTCTGAAGGAAAAACAAAGATTTACACAAAATAATCCCTTTATTTTACAATGTAGAACTGATACCATGACTTTGCATAATTATTTACTTTAAATATGCAGGGCTTCAAACACAATTTATCAAATACCAATATAAAAGTCTAGACACTTCAGAAATATATCACAAAAGTGGTTACTTAATGCTTTAACTACAGATGCTTTGTATGCACTGTCTATAATGAATAAGTGCTAATGAGAAAATGCAAACTGCTCATTATCCCATTAGTAGCTCTTCAGCTAAAAAAAAGAGAACCAGCTTCTCTGGTGACAGCTACTGTGGCAAACAACTGCCAGCTCAGGGGAGAGATTCACAGGTGAGCTGATGGGAACCTTCAGGCAGACTTCACTGTCGTCATGGCTTAAAACTACTTCTGATTCCAGCTACTTACAAAAAGGTGGGTTTTTTCATGTATTGTCCAAAAAAGAAAAAAAAAGTTTCAATTATCACTCTTTATACTTTCCTCCCATTTAATTTGGTTTTCTATGTGGGAAAATTTCTATATACTATGAATTTACGTCATTTTAAGCAGCAAAGAATCAGGCTTTGGAGCACCTACCAGAAAATTATTTTTTCTCTTAAATAGTACAGGTTACATTCAGTTGCTAAAAAATGTTTCCTCCCATTTCAGAAGCCTTCAGAATTACAAGCCTTTTAAAGTCATTTAGCATTCTTATAACATGGAGATTTACAGACTGCCATCCAACCACCATCCACACTACACAGTACTGTACAGACATACAGGCTATAATGTGTTTTGCCAGACCCATCACAGGAGATTTTTCATTAAAAAGACTCTTGAGCTCTCCAAGGCTGGCAATTACAAAGTTGACAAAAGCAGGTATTCACTAAGTTTCTCCCACATGATCACAAATTTATACAATTCTGAATTAATACCTAAAGGCAGGTATTACAAAGCCAAATGAGAAATTTGAACATCGAAATCTCTTCAAGTATACCTAACCTAATGTGTCCTTCACCAACAGAATAAATTTCTTCTTTTATCTCTAAACCTGTGCCTTGCAATCATTAATAAACAAAACCGTAGCTTCTATTCACACTGCCTTTTCTTTGCATATTTTTACAGCTGATATATTATTTAGCATCAAGATTTACAATATATTTCAGCTAATTAAATTCCATACTGCCATCTAGTAAAGCAGATTATTGGAACTTAGATTTGAGCTGATTCATGTCAATTACTGTAGCTCTGTTTCTCCTAGGTCCTCTTTTAAATTTTTACCACATGGTTTTCTCTTCTTGCATTCTCAAAAGGCAGGCACAATGCTCACATTGAATTGGACCCAGAACAAGACCAGGACTAGAACAAGAATTCCTGAGCCCAGAGCTCTACCCAGTGCACCTTCCTTCCCCTCATTCATCTCTATGGTGGCAATATACAGTAATTTCATGATTATAAGCCGCACATTTTCCACTGAAGAATCCAGCCTACCCCAATAGTGCAGCTAATCATCAGGTGCGGCTTATTTATGGACAAATCCCAGTGAAATGCCAACCCGAAAGTGAGAGCCGGCTGGGGAGGATGCCTGGGGCTGCCTTTAAAGGCTTGGCTGGTCTATGAAAACTGTTTGCAACTTGAGCACCTGACACCAAACCCCGCGCTGGCGCGATTCTGTTACTAACTCGTTACTTTGTCATACATGGATCCTCGTTTGAAAAAAAAAAAAAAAACGGCAGCTTATATTCAGGTGCGGCTTACATGTGGACAAATCCTGTGGTCTGCCCGGACGTGTGGCTTATAATCAGGTGCGGCTTATAATTGTGAAATTACTGTACTCATTTCCCTGGCAGTCATGCTTTACTAGACTGGGTGAGCAGCCATTGAGCCATGCAGCAGTTGAGAATTTTGTCCTGTTTCCTCTCTATGCTTCTTCCAGCACAGTACCACATGGGAGGTTGCCTGTCGGTGGTGTCTCAGGAGCTCAAGACAACCACCTGTGTAGTTTAAACGTCTCTGTTTTCCAGCCCAAGAACCAAAGAGTCAGGAGTCGTCTTCTGTAGTTTCCAGAGTTGTTTATTATATCTTATCTAGGATGTTCTTTCCCTGACCAGCCGAGGTCCGCTCAGCAGGGCAGTCCAAAGCACACTGCCCACCCCAAAGTGGGACTATCTTTTTATATTAGAAACTACATATGTACTGTTCACAATTATCTTCCAACACATATCACCTATATTGTACAGTCTAGTTCTACTCTAAACCAATCCAAAAATGCCAACATCACCCAGAAGATGGATGCCAAGAAAAAGGAGAAGGAAGGACAGAACACACCAAAATTCCTCCATCTTGACCCTGGACTCCTATTTTAAAAAATCTTAAAAACCTACTTTTTCACCTTGTAATAATCTTTTACTCTACTTATTTTTTGTGACTTGTAAATCTTCATGCAAAGGTGGTGATTTTTCCCAGGGGTTGAAATCAAAGGCACAGGGGTCTTGGCCTCTGTGCCAAGGCTTCTGAGCCCCCTGCCCAGGTCTCGAACCTTCCAGGGCAGCCAGAGGGATGTCTTGGGTTCCCACAGCTGCCTTGCAGCATGCCTCTCCTCAGAACTTATCACTCCATGAGATAGCACAACCTGTGACAAGGTCTGGGGAGGTGCTCCAGACTGCAGGGCACAAGACACTCCCTCCAGTGAGCATTGTGGCTGCACCTGGCCCTGCAGACGGTAACTAGCAATTAATATGGATTACAGAAAATCCAGGTAGTGCTTGACATTCTAATCCTGCAAAATACATCATGTGAGCTTTAGTACCATTATTCCAGTTTTACAGCTAGGCCTGTAATTCTATCTCATTACAACATGCTCCCTGATGTGAGCCTCAAGAAGCTGCACAGCAGAAACTGCGTAACAGAAGTGCTGACACCATCTGTGGCAGCTGGGAATTTCCACCTCAACATACCACGCAAATTCCTGGCAGATGTAACAGACCTTACTTGACTCATCAACACAGCAGTGTCACTGGCTAAAGCTCTGTAAATACAGATCTTTGCACTCTGCAAAGTCTTTATTATTCTATCTGGAACCACTCTAGTTTGGGAGGCCTTGCATCCATGCTGGAAAAAGGTTAAATGATTACTGTTAGTTGTCAGCATGGACTGTGCATCACCATTTGATTATTGTTGCCTCTTGTTACTTGCCACCACCCTCCACAGATTTTTTTTTTCCTTATACAGTCTCCAAGAGCCTTTTGACATTATGCATACCAACCCCACTTTAGCAGAGTGTTCGAAAAAATTCATGGCATCTTATGGCCTTCATTCACATGTCTTGCAGGCCCTCCAGGTAAACACAGCAAGACGTCCATCACGCCTCAATCACTTCAATTTTTCCGGGATTACCCCTGCTTGCTGGAAAAAGAGCAGAAAAATGTTATTTAATAGACATGGCCTTTTACTTAGACTTAAGAAGGGAGTTCAGATGTGTGTCCACACAGCTTCCAAATTGTCCCACTTTAAAGAAGATGGCCAGCTGTCATTAAAGTGCATTAAGAATACAGTGAGAGGTAGTTCATGGCAAGGCATGAACTTAGGCATGGATATCCAATGTCTCTAGGTGCTGTCCCCAAACCAGTGGAAATAAGTAAGAATGTTTACTGTCTCTTAAGGAAAAAAAAAAATTGAAAACAAACCATTCATGTTTTCTTAAACATTTTTCCCTTTGATGTATTTCAACCCTCTGTAGCAATGTTCCAGCTGGCTGTAGTTCTGTTTCCAAGCGATTATCTTGCCATCACAGTAGAAAATCTCATTAGAAAGAAAAAGTAAAGGGAGATACATCCCTCAAGTACAACAGATCAGACTGAATCAATCTCTCTGCAGTGTGCAAACATAGCATGTATGGTAGATGATTTGTCAAGTATTTTTCCAAAGGAACTATCAGTGGTTTCTTGGTACATAATTATGCATATCACTGAAAACACTAGTGTGAAAATGATGAAATTTAGTAGGCACTCTGAGTATACTAAAAATATTCAATGCCATTTATTCCCCAATCCCAAAATTTCTAATTATATGTCCAAAAAGTACATATTTTTATATATGAGATAAATAATGATAAATTAATAGTATCTCCTAGTTTTATTTGCTCTTATAAATTGACAAAATTAAAGAAATTAAAAAAAAAAACCCCACATTTTCCTATATAATATACTGGCTTGTAAAAAATTCTTTATAACCACCAACTTTAGGGTCTTTCTCATATAACATCTGGAATCTTAAAACAAGTCTAGAGAAAATTAAGGTTCCCCTTGCAATAACTTTTAGCATTCTATAGCTGAAGAGGAATTCTGCACTGGGTGTTATGCTTACTTTAAACTTCAGTACTTCTGATGATTAAAACTTGACACAAGATTTATTAATTTAAATACATAAATATTTTAATGTATTTGTGCTATTGTACCATGGCTCCAGTATTCTTTATTTTTCTTTTCTCAATAAATATGTCCACTCTGAAAATCAATTCTCCCTTATGTTGTCTGCATGAACAGAACATTCAGGTGTACTTGTATTCATATTCCTTTTTTCCTTAGTAGATTATTTGTGCTCAAATATAGAGCATTTACTCTTCTCTTTCATTCAATATAGTTATCTAGGGTACAATAGATATGATTTGAAATCAACTTAATGGATTGCTAATGCCTAAATGGATTTAGATACGTAATTCTGCATCCTTTACTGATGTCCTTAATAATCATGTTCTAATGCTTAGTGATTCAAATCTGTGTTTGATCTATATTCAAATCTGCAAGGTTCAAAGTCAAAAGAAGGAAGCATTTCTTTGCCAAGATGGAATAAAGCACTGAACAGGCTTCCTAGGGAGGTGGTCCATGTGCCTAGACCATCAATGTTTAAGAGGCATTTGGGCAATGGCCTTGATAATACGCTGCAACTTTTGGTTAGTCCTGAATTAGTTAGGGAGTTGAACTAGTTGGATTGTACATCACTTCCATCTAGAACCATTCTATTGTGTCCTATCCTATCCTAATTATGCTAACAACTTGTGTTGCTAAATGTATAGATGACAAAGGTGCTCAGTCCTCTTTGTTAAAATTGTTCTGCTTGATGTAAACTGATTAAAAAATCATTGGGTCAGATAAATAGAAGAATCATAAGCTTAAATCTCTGTAACTAATGAAAGTTTTAATTTCTATATTGAAAGATTCTTCTGGTCAAAGGGAAAAGAGCTTTAATCTCTGTCTTGGTAAAAATTACAGTAATTTCACAATTATAAGCCAC
>VRYO01002297.1:76689796-76703294 GCA_009812075.1 Sialia sialis | reverse complement strand
ATAATATAATCCAGATCTCAGGTTTGCACTTCATAGAACTGTGTGACTCAGCTGTCATGGCTACTTCTATTTTTGTGTGTCCATACTTCCAGCCTGTGCTTCTGGGTTTGCTGCAGTGTGTGTTTGGCTGCATTTAGGCAGATATTTTTCATTTCGGCCTCTCTTTTCAGTCTCATGACTAAGCCTAAAGTGAGAACATAAAAGAAACCAAGCACTCCAGAATCGTGATGAAAAAGAAAGCTTTCTTAGATGCCATTAAGTGTGAAGATAATAAATCAAACAAGGAGATTCAGTGCTGCCATATGAAACACAGGAAGTATTTGAGACCTACAAAGTTTGATTATGGTAACTTTTGGCTGATAGAATTTTATTTGAAATTCTTTTACAAATATTTAGGAAATCTGATTTTTCAATGTACAGCCCTGAGACTTTGTTATGGCTCACACTGATATCCTGTGCCTAGAGCTAATAAATAGCTAAAATAGCAAAATTTGAAAGGCAATGCTGTAGACTGTTATGGCAGACTTGCTTTCCAAAAGCTACTGAAATGCCTTTTTCTTCATTAAAATCAGACCTTTTATTAGAAGTGGTTTGATATAGATTGCCTATATATGTCATTGCTGTGTTAGTTTATTGGAAAGGGAACCTACTGCACACAAGAGGCACCTCTAACTAATCTGTTCAAGAAATGGCAGTTATTAATTCCTTTTGTTCGTCTTTATCAAATCCACTACTGTGTACTGAATAGGACTCTATTAGAAAACCTCTGTTACTTTGTGGAAACCTTTATTGTGAAAAGCATTCTCTCTTTATGGTGCAGTTAGAGGGTTATTTTGTTTTTATTATGGCTCTCGTTTTTATTATGATGAAAATAAACATATGCATGAAAGCAGGATTTTTGTTATTTGATAATTAATGAAAATGCCAGCCACTTTTTGGCATTAATGTAATCATTTTTATGTTTGAAAGGCAATAAAACATCTGTTAACTATCTACTATAATACTATACAACAAATAAATTCTTTTTTCATTAACATCATAAAGGTATATGTGATATTGCAGTAGACTGTCATGAAAAATACTGTTGCAATACACATGCTTATGATAATTTTATGTGGGAAATAACTGCATGCCAGGAGGTGAACTTTAATTCTTTCTAATAAAAATGAGGAAAAACCAGCAGAGCACAAACACTTACTGACCTTTTCTGCCTTCAGACAATTTTAGTTTCTTGCAGTCCTGCTTTGGAATTTTAATGTCATGTGTAAGTGAATCTAGGGCTCAGGAATGGGATCCTTCTTACAGAAGATACCAAAGAAAAAAAATTATTTTACTAACATACTTGTCCTCATTTTGTTGCACAAGTCATTGTAGCCACTGCAAAACCGCCATAAAAAAAGGATTTTTAGAAATTTGTTATACATGAGAATAAATCATATTGTTAGCTTTTAGTGAACAAAAAACACATTATGAAAATGCCTCCATCTTTTTTGTGCTTAATGAAGCTTCGGACAGTTACTAATTTACAGAGGCATAGCACTGTAATCAAAGCTACTGTCCCTTTAATCTTCACTTTCTTATAATCAAGGCCTTGAATCAAGATTTTCAATTCTCTAGTACAGTCTATTTTCTATAAATACAGACTGACTGCTGTCAATGATGTAAGGGGAAGTACAGACCACATCATGTATCCTCATTATGATGTGTCCTATCCCCCAACGCAGGCATAACTTAATCACCTCTAAAAATCCCCAATTATTTCTGCCTGAAATCCCCACGAAAAAGGGACCATATGTCATTAAACAATGTTTTCTTTACATTGATCAGTACATCCTCTTAGCTATAAAGCAAACATTTCATCATTCATGCTCTTTCCCTTTTTCTACTAAAGCAGGATCTCCATGTAAAGAATTTCCATGATTTAAAGTGTATTTTCAACTTTTCAAAAAATTCCTCAAAAGCTTGCCAAACTCCATGCCCCCAAGCCAAATTTCAGGGGTATCAAAGAGGATCTTCTAGTTAGTTCTTTCTTCCTCAGGAGAATTTATAGAAGCACTTTGCTTCTATGTGCTTGAAAAACTAAAATAACTGAAATAATTTTTGTAAAAACCTACAACTGCTTGTACTGGCCTTCTGAAATTCACCTGGCTAACAATTTTGCCTGTCAATTTTGAAGTCAGAAGATAAAATTAGTGCAGAAAAATTTTTATTTTTTATGGAAACATCCCTCTCTGCCTCCCTCCCTGGTCAATGTACCTTCTTTAGAAAATCTTCTGCTGTTAGTGGTTTGCAAAGGTAATTTGCCTACCAAGTTTGTAGGTCATGCCAAGTAACCAAGTGGTGCCTTCTGGCTGATTAAGCTGTGGAACATGTTCCAGTGAGCAACTCTGAAAGCACACGCTGACCCTATCTAAATCTTTAGCCAGGTGAAACCTGGGAACATGTCAGCTCCCCCCAGCTTCCACCTGAAGGCAACCTGGGCACCTGGCCCAATATGTGGTCCCTCTCCACCCAGCCTGTGCTGTGGGTCCTCACAGGAAATGCTTCTTCTCCCTTGATCTGACATAGCTGAAGCCTATATACACATATGAAGATATTTTGTTTAAACAGCTTTTCATTACAAACACAAGTTCTGCAAAATCTGGAAGGTCAATTGAAAAATTATTTTTTAATGAAAAACGTTGAAACATGTCAATTTCCTTTATCAGGAACATGAAGGTTGCAAAATAATGAATTCTAACTACAGTAATTTCACGATCATAAGCCACACCTGAATATAAGCCGCACCTTTTTTTTTTTTTTTTTTTTTTTAAAGCGAGGATCCATGTGTAACAAAGTAACAAATTCATAACAGAATCGCTGCCAGCTGGGTTTGGTGTCAGGTGCTCAAGTTGCAAACAGTTTTCATAGACCAGCGAAGCCTTTAAAGGCAGCCCCAGGCACCTTCCCCAGCCAGCTCTCACTTCTGGGTTGGCATTTCACTGGGATTTGTGCATAAATAAGCCGCACCTGAATATAAGCCGCACTACTGGGGTAGGCTGGATTCTTCAATGAAAAAGGTGCGGCTTATAATCGTGAAAGAACTGTATATCTTCAGGAACCTTGTGATCTGGAAGCTGTTATTCTCCTTTGTCTCCTAGGAAGCTTCCTGGACAAATGACATTTTCCATGATTTACTGGAAATGACCTTTCCTGTAGTGAAGAATGGCATTTCTTTAAAAGACCACAGATTTCATCTGATGAGGTTTTAATTCTATTCTTCTCTTCCCCGCTTATTAGACCATATTTCTGAGGTGGAAGACTAGGACATCCAGGTCTGAAAATTGCTCACAGTTCACAAAGTCTTAAGGCACTGTTGGGATTTCAATACACCTGAGTTTCAGATCAATGTACCATCCCCATGGTAAATTCACAGCACCAGTTGAGCACCCTATCATCTTTAGAGCAGCCAAAGTGCCTTACCCTAAAGACTGGCTATAAATTAGAAAGCATACAACACGTTTTCTGACTTTGGATTTCAGCACACCATCCATTGGAAGTCCTGGATCCATCAGCCCAGACACCCACCTGAAGTCCAGGATTACTTACAGATAATGGCCACACAATTCTCCCCCTTCAAAGGATCCAGGACCCAGGAGCCAAAGAAAGCCAGCAGTGTTTTAACCTGAGGTTGAGGTCCATAGGTTGAGAATAGTGATGATGGGCAGAGACCACTTGCTGGTTTTACTGCTTAGGAGGATTAACACAGAGAATGTTAAAATCTGTTAAAATATACTAAATCTGGGCAAGCTGGACAGATGGGCTGAGGCCAATGGTAAGAGGTTCAATAAGACCAAATGCCAGGTCCTACACTTTGGCTAGAGCAACCCCAGGCTGCACTAAAGACTGGGGACAAAGTGACTAGAAAGGGACAAGTGGAAAAGCACCTGGGAGTGCAGCTGAACATGAGTCAATGTGTGCCCAGGTGGCCAAGAAGGCCAGTGGCACCCTGGCCCGTGTCAGCAATAGTGTGGCCAGCCGGAGCAGGGCAGGGATTGTTCTGTACTCAGCATTGGTGAGGGCACACCTCAAAATCCTGTGTGCAGTTCTAGGTTCTCACTGCAAGAAAGACAATGAGAGGCCAGAACGAGACCAGAGGAGGGCAACAGAGCTGGTGAAGCACCTAAAGGGTGAGTCCTATGAGGAGCAGCTGAAGCAGCTGTGGGTGTTTAACCTGGAGAAGAGGAGGCTCAGGGGTGACCATGTAGCTCTCCACCGCTCCCTGAAGGAAGGTTGTAGCCAGGTGGGGGTTGGTCTCTTTTCTCAGGCAGACAGTGACAGGATAAGAGGAAATTGCCTCAAGTTCCATCGGTGAGGTTCAGACTGGACATCAGGAGGAATTCTTTCACAGAAGAAGTTGTTAAACAATGGAATGGGCTGCCCAGGGAGGTGGTGGAGTCATCATCCCTGGAGCTGTTCACAAAGTGACTGGACATGGTACTTAGTGCCACAGCGTGGTTGACAAGGTGGTGCTCAGTTAAAGATTGGACACCATGATCTTAGAAGTCTTTTCCAAACTAATTCTGTGAAATCACAGAATCATAGAATCACCAGTTAGAAGAGACCTTCAAGATCATCAAGTCCAATCCCTGCCCTAACATCTCAACTAGACCATGGCACTGAGTGCCACATTCAACCTTTATTTAAACACATCCAGGGATGCTGCCTTCACCACCTCCTGGGCAGACAATTGCAGTACTTGATCACTCTTTCCATAAAAACCTTTTTCCTAATATCCAACCTATATTTTCCTTGGCACAGCTTAAGATTGTGTTGTCTGGTTCAGTTAGTTGCTGCCTGGAGAAAGAGACCAACCCACACCTGACTGCAAACACCTTTCAGGGAGTTGTAGAAAGCTCTTCTCACTCTTTAGTCAAACTACTGCTGGTTCAGTAATATCCACTTATCTTCTTCATAGATGACTCGCATCCACGCCTGAATTTCCACGTATTTCAGTCTGACTCACCACTGTTTAAGTTGGAATTGTTCTGTCTCATAGTTTTTGCAACTACACTGTTAGTCTTTGCTTACTCATATTAATAGCTTTGTCATAGCCTCATGTCTCCCCCTCGGTACCTTTCCAGCACCTGTGGGAAAAGCCAATGTTTTCTGTCTGAGACAGACTGGAAGATCTATTGCCTCCTCCATGAAAAAAGGAATCTTTGCTCCTTAGAAAAGCCAGTCACAGCTTTATCACTACTTGCTGCTGAGTGTACACTACAGTTGATCTAAAAAAGCCTTGGAAAGTGCTTGAGAATTAGAGCTGTTGGCAAGGCAAAGAAGTGGCAGTCACTCCCCACCGCCTCCAAGAATTCATATTTTGCAAGGGGGATTTTCCTCTCATTTAAGCCTGAAAACATTCCTGAGAGGAACAGTTTGTCCTCAAGTTGGCATAATGTTGCATTAAACATTTGCCACTTACTGTTCTGCAAGCTGTTAAGCTTCCTGTGAAAGCAGTAAGATACCACAGAAGCACTCTTTTGTAAACAGAGTCCTACATCATTTTATTAAAGTACTGTGGCAATACTTATCTGGGAACAAAAAAAGGGGAAGTTGCATCACTATGTGGGCTGCAACTGAGGCAAGGGGAATTATTAGCCTAAATTAACATAGAAAAACAAATTATATTCAGCCAGAAAATATTTTACAAGGAAGAAGATTTAGTAAGGAAGGATACAACCTTCATGATAAGCATAAGAGATAGGATATACAGATTAAAAGAAAGGAAGGGTGTAATTTGAGCTTAGTCCTGAGTTGTAATTACAATGCAAAATAAAAAGAATACTGCTGAAAATTTCAATACACTCTGAAAAAGGCATAGAAATAAAGGAGAAATGCACTTATCGCAACGATTCTGGAGAACATTCCAAGTGAGCCAGAAGTTTCTTCTTTTTGAATTGTACAAGGACAGCAGCAACATACTTGGCAACATCGGCCCCTTGCTTTGCTAAGGTCATTGCTATCCTACTCAAGAATAGATCTTATTAGGAGTCTTGAATCGTAAGCCTAATTGCTATGTGCTTCACAAGCCCCCTACTGCTAACAATCCAATTACAACACAAGAAAGGACAGATAAAAGTAGGTGAACATCATTCAGTGAATGAGTGTGGCACTTGCTAGCCGAGCATCTCCAAAAAAATGGGAAAACACGCTGAAACTTTCTCATTCCCCATGGCAGACGTTGGTTAAAAAACACCTGCACCCTAACCACTCCCATCTGCACTCCAAATGCATTTCTTGCAGGTTTCTGTTTTTCTGAGTGGATCTCAGTAAATGTAGCACAAGGAGAATCCTGTACTTGTCTGTATCTCTGTGAATGTGATCAGGCTGAACCTGCTCAAGAGGCAGCAAGTAAATAATGTAATAAACCAGTTGAAGCACTGCACTACTTTACAGAAGATTAAACATGCCCAGAACTATTTTTGTACTGGAACTGGCTAGACCAAAATATCTGGAATGTCAGCACTAGTGACCACTCTTTGTCTCCAAAGCATTATAGATTGCTCTCAAACTGCCTAGAGGGAATTGTGTACTAACTCCCAAGTAGTGCCCAAGAACTGCTGGGAGGTGTCTGAGCTGATCTAGCCCAAACCAGAGACAAGGTTAATGATCTAGCACTACAGATGACTGAGTTTATTACTCTGGAAGATTTAGAGTAAGAGACACCATGGCACTAACCCCAAGGAAGTCATGAGCAAGAATTAATCAGAAAACAATGGTGCTTTCAAGGATTTACTGCAAAAGCACATTAATTAGACTACACCCCTGAATGTACCAGAGGCCAAAAACAGATCAATACTCCAGAAAGCAACCTCCTAAAGGAGCTCTTGTTCAGCAGAACACTGCTTGGAAGGGCAAACCTAGGACTGTAAGCTCAGAAAAGATCTTCTTTTGTCTGTTTCCACAGCAAGGCAGTGGAGTGCTGCAGCGGGGGAGGCTGAGGAGGAAGGCAAGGGCATCCCTATTTACAGACAAGACTGCACCAGAAGTGCCTGACTTACATAAGCAATTTGTTCTCTTGTTTGTGTAAGCAATCCAGCTAGACCACAAATACCATCCTGAGTGCTTAGGTGAAAAGTACTTGCAAGTCATTGTTCTGAGAAAATGCTCTGAAAAGCAGAGCCCAAGGCTGTGACATCAACTGCAGACCTCTGTATCCATGACTGGATGCTGGTGAGTCACAGCATGCATAAACCAGCAACATTTGAGAAGACCTTCATAACCAGGTCCAGTAAAATTTATTGTTCTAAATTTGAAATTAACTCAGCCTAAATTGACATAATTGGAAGAATCTGACTCATAGCCTTTTTATAATTATATTTTTAAATCTCATTTATAAGACAAATGCATCTTCTGTTTCTGAAATGACATAAATATTACTCTTTTTCAAAATGAAGCTATGCTTCATTTCACCCAGTAAAGGAGCCAAACCCTGGTTTATTAGTACTTGGTCTATGTCTGGCTGAGAAATGAATCAATATCCTTAAATCCGGCCCTAAATGAACTTTTGTGCAAAGTTGTGTCTCACAGCACAACTGAGGATTTACATCAACACACTGACTCAGATCCTGCCTGCCTGGAGCCACAACTGGATTTTTGTTGCAGTTAGAGAGACCAGCCTTTCTTTGGCCCCCTCCTTCTTTCTTTTTTTTTTTTTTCTTCTTTTTTTTCCCCCCATATAAAACCAGCAGCTCTAATTCCAGTGTGGACTGCAGAGCAGCCTCTGTGTGCAGGGAGCTGGCGGGGCTGGCACCTGGATGGAGCAGGCACTGGCTCAGCAGCGTGAGGAGGAGTCGCCAGGCAACCAAGGTAACCATGGATACCTGCATCCCGCGGGCTGATCGGATTAGTCATTCATCTGGAAAAACACTTTTAAAAAAATAAATAATAATTAGTGGGTTACAATGCAACGCTGTCTCTGCATAAATGTTATTGTAATGATGAGATTCAGCTTAATAGAGCTTACTTTACTGGGGCCTGGAGTTTGCTCCACCTGGAGACTCTGAGAACTCTAGGCCACAGAATCATGGAATCACAGGGTAGTTTGGAATGGAAGAGACCCTACGAGTCATGTAGTTCCATGTCTCTTGCCATGGGCATGGACAACTTCCACTGGACCAGGTTACTCAAAGCCCCATCCAGCCTGGCTTTGAGCACTTCCAGCAATGAGGCATGGCCACTCACTTTCAAACATTTTAAGCTGCAGCATAAGTGACAGAACCAGATCTCTGGCCAAGGGTCACAAGTTTTTAAATCCTTCATTAGAGAAATACCCTAAAGCTTAAAATGCTACAAGAAAAGCAGAGTTCCTTTACATATAAACTGCCCAGTGAGATTGACAGTCCCTTTCCCAGCAGTCTGGCATTAGTATTTGGTTAGAAGGTATGATTGCTTGCTGATTAGTATCAAAATTACCAGTAATCATGTGCTCACAACTAATGCTCTCCCCATCTTTCAGATGTTGGAGGTATCCATTTATCAAATGTAGCTCAGAAAGAGCAGAATCCTGGAGGCCCCAGCAGCAGGACAAAGAGCAGCCAAGGTCACCAAGCACCTTCCTTTCAGCTCCTTCAGGAATGTGATTGTGTAAATACACGCGCATGATTTTAGCAAAGCCAGCAAACCTCCAAAATCCTTTGCAGTCTGTGGCCACTACACCCTGAGCAAAATTCCTCCCAGTTCCAAGCTTGGGAATCTATTCAACCCTGTGCTTATGTGCCTCACCGCACACATCACCTGCGATACTGGAATTACCAGTCTCCTTCTTTCCACTTCTCTCCTTTAATGCTGAATACTTGAGTAAATAAAATCAACCTGTAGTTAGCACAGGCATTTGCAGGAGCGTGGATTTGTCCTTGCACAAGTGGAGTACTCAAAGTGATTAGCTCAGTCATTCCTGATAGGGTCTTGGATACAAACTATTGATCCTTGAGTGTTCGGGGGATGTTGATTAGAATTAGAGTTTACAACAACACCTCACCTTACTTCAACAGAAGAACTTGTAAAAAACATATCAAGGAGATCAGCTGCGTAATAAAAAGTAAAAATTAATCTTTCTTATCCTCTATGATATGCTGGCTATTTTAAATATGAATGTAAAGGAATAAGCAAACCAAACAATGATAACACACATGCTATATGTGCATATTACTTATCTTGCCTTAACTAAATTAGTTTACTTTGTTTACTATTGGAATGAGGCAGGCCCTGTGACTTACTTTAATCTGCTTATTCAACTTCTTTATTAAAATCATGCTTTTCAGCTGTGATCACTAAACCAAATAATACACAGTGTGAGCAGAAAGCTTATCAAAATCTGTGTAAACTATTTTGATCAGTCTTAACCAAAAGTTGAATTTGGCTTGAAACAATGAACCTTTTTTTCTATGAAGCCTTTTAGGAAATCCCACTGCAAAAACTCTCAAGCTTAAATGGTAGCTACCAAGGATACCATTTCTTTGCTGCAAACATTTAGAAAATTTGATTTACTGTGTATAATAGAACAACAAAGAAAGAAGACAAAATATTTTTTACTCGGTTGTACATTTGCAATACTGACAGTCATAAACTAGGCTTTGATCAATCTTGTGGTTCACCTTCAGTGAAGTGAAGTCCTTGGACTAAAGCATTTGTAAGTAGCGTCACAGTTTAATAGATTTTGCTTCATGAAGCCTAAATGTACATGCACATCTATACAGTGTCCTTGCACTCACATATACTTTCACTATTAGCAGAGACTCTGATTCAACAGTCAGGAAAAGGCTTTTCCTCAACCACAGCTGTGAAAAAGTTGAAGCCTCAGCAATGGGGGCTTTCATTGTAAATGATGCATCGTGGAGAACAAAAAGTTTTAGACTAGATAATTTGGATGAATATATTTTATATTAAGGGAAGAGCCATCTAAAAACAACCCACAGAAAGACTGGAACAAGATCTACTGTAATAGATGTATATTATCAAAACCCATTTGATTTAGTTGTTGGGCTACAAATCACATGACAAATTTATTTTCACATGACTGCCCAGACTTTCTGCTTTAGACTGGCTCAGAAATGCCTTGGCCTTTCTCACAGTGTTACTGAATTTCTGTTCCCCAACCCAGTCCAAAGCAGAGTCACATCAGGCTGAAAAAAATGAAGGAATAAATTATTAACTAGGTAAAAAATATATATTTCTGAACATTGAAGGTGATAAAGCCTGTTTTCCTTTCTGTGCCTTGAACTTGTTTGACTTTGGCCAGACAAGGCACAGGAAACACTGCTTTTCACAAACTCTAATGCCCGGATGAAATTTTTCATTCCAGGCTTCAGGCTCCTTTTTCATGCACATTCTAATAGAGCATACATTCCTGTTGCAGACTTTAATTAACAGACTTTCTCTCCTCTAACTGTTAATTTATTTGCATAAATCTTGGGGCCTAATTACTTTTGAAATGTTTACCACTTTGTCAGAGTAGTAGAAATCAGACAGAACTTTCCAGTTATTAAGGAGCTTTCAGAAAAATCACCATGTACGCAAAATTACCTCAGCACACGCAGATGTACAAAGCTCATTAATTTCTGACAGACCAAAAACTCAAACCTAAAAAAAAATACAATTGTGGATTCTAAGATTGTTTTATTCTTATTATAATCTGGCTTTAACTTTTTTGTGCTGTTATCACCTGGGAATGTTTTGAAGACTGATTCTTGGTTCAGATTCCCCAGTGACAGCTATTAATCTCTTCCTATCTGAACCATCTCTTAAAGGGTGGAAAGCTTCTTTCTCACATTGTCTCTTCATTATTATCTATTCACAGAAGTGTTGGAGCTGGTTCTGAATGCTAAGGAGGAGCATTTCTTAGCTTGCTAATGAGGACAAACACAACATCAGTACAACTGTGACTAACTTTAGAAGAATTTTCTGAGGTGATAAAACTAGTTCTTTACACAAAAAGATGCTGAATCTTCCCACAGGGGAAAAGGTTGTTTGTGTGTTTCTTGTACATCTCTGCAATATTTATTTTTGAACACGGTGTTGGAACATACAGTTCATACAATGTGACCAAGTGAGTGCTTTTACATTTCAAATTGCGTTAAAGGGATCTATTTCACTCCTACTGAACTTGTGGCTGAGCACAAAATAGATTTCTCCTCAAGAGAATGGATGGAATTGTCTGTTTTTCTTAATAATTTATTTCACTGCTTAATGTCCTTCAATTTAACAGGCCAGTTCTGTAATAAACTGCATTATTAACATCTGTTTTCACAACATTTTCCCCTGGGGCTTTAATGAAGTCCAACATTATGGTACACAGTTTGTGAAATTCAACAGTTCATGTACAAATTCAAGCATGCTAGAGTCAGGGTGGCCAAACTGATGCCACCCACCTATAATCTGAATTTTGGGGCTGAATGTGCCTGGCCCAGAAGTGACGTCTCATGCTACTGAGATTCCCTCATCTGCAAGCAATATTACAGCTGCTGGACACAAACAGGACCCTCAGGCCTTGTGCACACCAAGTTTACCCACATTTGGTGCCTTACAGTGTGCAGTGGCCTGGGAGGGCAAACATGAGGGCACATGTCTGCAGTCTTTTTAAGCCAGTGTTTTCCTAGTTCCTGATCTGAGCTCTTCAATACCAATTTAAAGGACATGAGATAAAAAGCACAAACATTAGGAACATACATTTCACATTTACAATATACATTATACAATTTACATGAGATTTTGTCTTCCTGGGTCCATGAATTTTTTGCCGTCTTTTTGGCATAGTGATCCAACTTCATTTGCACTATTGATTATCTGCCAGCCTGGTGCTTCCCCAGACTCCCAGGCAGGGAAGACGTGGTTTCATCATCTCCCAGAAGAAACATGATGGCCAAGGTCTTGCATTTCTTGGGCAAGTGCTTTAATTCCCTAGCTGTTGAACAAAGGCAGGTATTTCCTCAATTGCAACTCAGGGCTGGGAAGCTCCAAGGTGATGTACCTGCCTGCAATGAGTCCACCCATGACAAAATTTCAGCCACTGAACAAAGTGTAGTGTAGATGACTAGGCTGTGCCTAGCATCCATCTTGCTGAAAATAGTCTTTAGATTTTAGGAAAACTCTAACTTTTCTTCAGAGGTAAAAAACAACTCTGGCTCACATAACAAACACAATGGAAAATTGCACAAGCTTGGCTTCTTAATGATGGGCCTACTATAGTGGCAAAGTAACAGCCTCCCATCTAAGACATTCAGCAACAGTATGATGTAGCAACAAATCAAGAGTGGTCTTTTCTGTCCACTGTAAAATAGTCTAAAATACCAATGCTCAAATAGACTACAAGGAAAATAAACTTCTGCTCTGTTGATTCATTAGAATTTTGCAGCTTATTTTTTGAGGCTTTATTTGTGTAGGTTGCTGACCTGGGCAGGAAGGTGAATGGCATCTTGTAGAGCACCATCTGACTTAGCACTGGGGAGATATTTTCTTTTTATGTGACATGCCAAACAAACTCAAAGACTAAGTCAAAGATTGGCTCTTATGAGAATTCACTGCATAAGGGTCATCTAATTTTCTGAAATTCTTTTTGTCTGTGCAATTCACTTTCAACCTATAGCCATTAAAAATAATACTACTGCATCATCACAAATATTGCCTGCCCACAGTAATATGAGCATGCCGTCTTTGACATCTGTAGGACTGCAAACTAAATTGTTGTATGATATAATCTATCAACATAAAGCATTAATGTAACTTAACTGAAGGAAGCATTTTTAAGAAACCTCAGAATCTTAAAATTATAGAATCATTAAAGTTGGAAAAGATCACCAAGATCATCAAATCCAACCTTTGGCCAAACTGCACCTTTTCAACTCGACCATAGCACTGCCTAGCCTAGTACTTCTTGAACACCCCATGTGTTGGTATCCACCTCCCTGGGCAGCCTGTTCCAATATTTGTACTAGTTTGAAAGCAAACCAGTGGGAGATCCCAAGTCAGAAGTACAATTTAATAGGAAAATGAAAATAAATACAACCTGACACCCTTTTGGTCAGGGTGTTGGTAGCAGTCCGATCAAAGATGGCTGCAGTCCTCTTGGAGTGATAGATGTGGTTCTGTTGAAGCATTGGTCCTGTAGAAATATTTGTCTTCCTCTAAAGGTCCATTAGTGGTTATGGAGCTGTTGTCCTTTGGGAATTCAGTGGATAAGGCTGTTTGTGGTATTCCAAATCTCAGATTATATGCAGTTAGGAATGCTTGGTTCCTCCCCCTGTGTGGAGCATCTCACAATGGGATAATGTAATTTTATTAGTCATGCAGTGAGGCTTGATGGCCCATTAACAGAAGATATCTTCCTGAAGGAAGGATGGGTCATGGAAGAGATAAAGAACTCTGCCCCACTTGTTTTTAAGGGCTTATGAAGATGGTGATAGAATACATACATTTGGGTACCTATTACACTGTAACCTAAGACAACCCTCAATGAAGAAAT
>VRYO01002297.1:76661242-76681749 GCA_009812075.1 Sialia sialis | reverse complement strand
GCTTATAATCATGAAAATGCTGTACATGCACATTTTGTGACATCTCTGCTTGTCTGTTATCCCATGATACCCAATGGGATACTTTTATCAATGTGCACCAATATGTTTACCCCATAAGGTAAAGAGCAATAAAAGAGATTAAGAGAGACCTAGAGGAGAAAAAAGTATCTCTGTTGGGTAAGCACATTATCTTGTGGAGCCAAGAATATAAAATACAGAAACTGTAATTCCTGTGTCCAAGGAAGTGGGAAGAGATGAATCAGAATCTCAATCAGCCTAGTTTCCCCTAAGTTTGAAGAGCCCTTTTTGAGGGTAGCTTTCTATGAAGCTGATCAAGCTTAGGAAATTTCTATTAGTAATCAAGACATAATAGTTGCAGTGATACACATACTGTCATTTATCTATGATTACAGTGATAGCCAAATCCTCTGAAGTGGTAGTTACTGTAAATCTCTAGACATTTCCTATCTGAATCATGATTTCAAAAAATATATTTCCCATCTTTCATCCTCCCATGTTAATCACCTACAGGGTCTTCCAAGACTCACCCCATGTGCCTGAGAGCTTTATCCAAAAACTTATTTAACTCTGTCAGGTTTGGTGCTGTGACAACTTCCCTGGGGAGCCTGTTTCAGTGCCCAACCACCCTCTGGGTGAAGAACCTTTTTCTAGTTTCTGACTTAACTCTTTCCTGACACAACTTCAAGCCATTCCCTTGGGTCCTGTCAGTGGTCACCACCTTTGGATGCTCTCTAATAGTTTAATATCTTTCTTATATTGCAGCAACCAAAACTGCACACAGGACTCAAGGTGAGGCCACATAACTAATTCAGAAAAGACAGTACTACTGAGATTTCTTGCTAATAATAAACAACTTGTTTTTTCCAAGCTGTGTAACTCTTCTTTGTTGTTCTGCATCTTTTCATTAGAGTGTGCTTCCTCCTTGACTACTGTGAGAAATTTAAATATGGTAATAATTATTTTGTGGAATATAACTGTTTTTCATCAATGTTGTTAAATAGTCATGTTTGGAAGACAGGCAGATTGCAGGACATGTGGATTCTGAGGTGCATTGTGCTCTGCAGAAACCATTACTTGCTGTTCAGATAACACAGATGATAAACCAGATACAGACACAGAAGGGATTTTCGATAGATCAAGTTTAGATGGTTTCAAACAAATCCATACCTACAAGGTTCCACAAGAATATAGTAAGTAAGGCTGCTTAATAATAGTTATAACAAGTTTTTGTTGCTAAATATATTGGGAGGAGACAATCTCTTGATCCCTGTTAAATTCCAGATGATCTGAGACATGACTGAGATTCTTTATGCCACTTTGTGCTTGCTGCACACATCATTGTAATTCAGGCACTAGATAGATATAAGTTTGTCAACAGCTCAGGTATTTATTTATGCTGAAATGAGGCTATGAAATCTGAGGTCCAGAAGAATAGGCAGAGGTGGGAGAATGGCAGGAACTGCTTGCACAGACAGCATGAGGGTTAGATTCCATGGTGATCAGCATCTTAAAGACAGCAGCAAGCAGCTAATTGTCTCTATATAACTGCATTTACCAGTTCAGCAGGGCAAATTCCAACCTAATGATACTTTAAATTCAATAGCCTGCTACACAATCAGACAGACTACAAATTACAGCTTTTAAAATTACAGCTTTCTTACAACAAAAGCAAACAAATAAATGAGAGAAATTAATGTTTTCATTTGTAGCATTTGCACATTGATAGATTTTCTGAGGTTTAGATTGACTCAAATGCCACTTAACACTTCTGCACTCAAAGAAATTAATTGATTTAGCTGAAATCTTGCAAGAGGTCTTCACTCCAGCTATCCATTTCTTCTCTATCAGGAGATAACTGCTTACTTTGTACAAAGTTGCAAGACCAGCATGCCACTAAATGTTTTGAAATAGTTTCTTAATTCAGTTGTTTCTCTAGTTTTGCTTCTACTTGTTACTAATAACTGAAGCGCATCTGCAAAAGGGGTTAATTTTGTTATGCAAATTTTTGGTAGGCTCATACAGCTGCAAAATAGGAAATAATATACTTCAATCCTATTTCTTATTCTCTCCAAGGATATGAACACATCGCTTTCCATCACACTTCCATCTTGAACCCTCCCCATTGGTCTGAAATAAGCTTGTTCATCAGTTTCGTATTTCTATCCCGCTGTGTCTCCTATGCCTTGAGAGGCACACAAATAAACCATTTAATCTTCTTTAATCAACTACTATGGAAGTGTTTCTGCTTGTACTTTGGCTACACTTTTTTGTCTTTGTCATATAATAATTGCTTATTCAAACTCTTTGCAACCAGTTTTCCCAGACCCTAAGCAAAGGAGTAAGGCAACCATCCTACCTCCCATTTTCTTCCTGTTAGGTTTTTAACAGTAAGTTTTTTTGCAATCACAACCTGTTGGAAATGCCAGAGCTTATTAGACATGAAATGCTTCACTGGCAAAGCAGGTCTACACCAAACATTTTGATAAACTGCTAATAAATGAATTGTGATAAATATAATCTTACATCCTGAGTAGACAGTACATCCAGCAAGATAAAGTTGCACGTTGGTGTTTTTCAGATGCTGATACCTCACCTAAAGGATCTTCCTCTAAACAAGTTCTTTGCCTAGGGACTACTGGATCAGGCAAAGCAGAACAGCTCCCTGAGAGCTGAATAGCATAAACTCTGAGATACAGGGTCAGTCAAATGGAATTACACATTTATGCAGATGCCTTTTATCTGCATCCCTTGTGAGATACTAAAGCTGTATTCAGGCTGGTAACTCAGAGCTCTTGAGTCTGGCACCCTGAGTGCAGAGGAGGATTAAATGAATGTTTGAAGCTGTTACTGACTTTAGCTGTTTGCCTCACACTTTCTTTGAAGGACCATCACGGACACTTCATGACATCAGGAAAGAAAGGGCACTTTAAAAGTTTGCAGAAAATCCAATCAAATCTTCCAGATTATATGAAAATGCCTTCATCCTTTCTGGGGATGTTGACCTTGTTTCTGGATTTTTTGACAGCTTTTTTGAGGAGCACACAACCATCTTTTAATGTGTAAGGATATTTGCTACAGCTGAAAGCAAGGAAAACTAACCTCAGTGTCCACAGAGAGCTCTACAGCTAGCCAGTACTGCTGTTTCTCCTTCATGAGTATGCAAGGGTATCAGACTATATGTGCTTTAGCTTCTAACTTTTTTCCATTTATGGGCACACAACTGTGCTATGGGTTTTACTTAAACAGGGACATCGTATGGGTAGGATTTAAAATCCATTCTGCCACAAGAGAGATAATTATGAAGGTATCACTATGAAGTCCTGCCCAGAAACCTACCCCAGGTTCCATTTCATCTCTGGAACTGTGGCCTGCCTGTACAAAGATCACATATATTGCATAGATCAATGTCCCTGTCACATTGCAGACACTCAATGACTGATTTCACAGATGGAACAGACTTTCCTTCATGTGCAGGCACCAAGCTTGTTCAAACAAATCATCACTTTCTTCCACTTGACATATCCTATCATCTCTGCAAATTTTTCTCCCCAGGAAGAATCAGTTAATCTCCAGGGAATAATAACCCCCTCCTTGCAGAAGGACATCTAGCAGAAAGAAACTTATTACAGTAATTTCACGATTATAAGCCGCACCTTTTTAGTTGAAGAATCCAGCCTACCCCAGTAGTGCAGCTAATCATCAGGTGCGGCTTATTTATGGACAAATCCCAGTGAAATGCCAACCCAGAAGTGAGAGCCAGCCGGGGAGGGCACCTGGGGCTGCCTTTAAAGGCTTTGCTGGTCTATGAAAACTGTTTGCAACTTGAGCACCTGACACCAAACCCAGCTGGCAGCGATTCTGTTACTAATTTGTTACTTTGTTACACATGGATCCTCGCTTTTTTTTAAAAAAAAAGTGCGGCTTATATATGGACAAACCCCATGGTCTGCCCGGCTACCCGGATGTGCAGCTTATATTCAGGTGCAGCTTATAATTGTGAAATTACTGTACCAATCATAGTAATGCATGGCATGTCCACTTTGCAAAACTTTGCTTTTCCATATTCCAGATGGTACTACTTCTTGCCTGGGTGCTTGCCTGTCTTTGTGGTTTCATGTTTTGATACACTATTAGAGAAATGAATCTAGTCTTCTCTTGGATTAAGCAAATGGGTGTTTTCATATTCCTACCAGGCCACTTGCATCCCTTGCTATGCTAGGGTTCACATGGCTTTAGATACTCTAGAATACCAAGGAGAAAGAGACTCCTGAGCTCACAGCAGAGCATGGCAGGAAATGAATCCAATTCTCCAATACCTAACTAAAGGTCAGGTAAAACATTTCTAGCAGTCACTCTTTCTTCCTTAGCATGTGATACATGGGAATGTCACTGTCCTCATTTGAAACTTCTGCATCAATTCACAGTCATTACAGCATAACCAACACCCATTTTTCTCTTCAAAACTCATAAAATGAGTGGAATGAGGATGGGACTAACAGAGGTGGTGATGAAGTCAGCATGTCCCAGCCAGCCAGTAGATCTGGACTGCACAATTTCCACGCTCTAAGTGTCCCAGAAGTGTCCCAGAAGTGATTCAAAGGCTGGGCACACACCAGTACTTACCTGCAAAAGTCCTTCTGGTGCAGTGTTTATGCTGTCACTCCAGCCCAGGTGGGAAGTCATCTGGTAGACCCAGCTTCCAGAGCAGCTGCCTCCCAGGGCAGCAGCTGAGCTCTGAGCAAAAGGTATATTAGATATCACCGATTTGTGGAAAGTGAATAGAAGATTAGTGTGTTGGTTTCGACTGGGACAGAGCTGGACACAAGACAAGAATGATCACATGAAATACACAAGATAAACAAGCACAAAATCATAACACGTGATTTTTCCATTGTGAGCAATGAGCATTCATGACCTGACCTTGCAAGTACATATTGAATGGGTCCTAATCTGCTCTACCAGATAATCTGGCTCTGCACGATAAAGTATAACTGCTCTTATCATCAAATTTCATATCTACATTTAAAATCAAACAAACTCTATGTTCTCAAACCTGCAAATTTTATAGATTCATATTTAAAATCCACCAGATAGAACACACAAACCGCCTTGTGTTAGTAGAATCAAAGATTAATTTCTGTTACTGCTTCCTGAAAAGTATAATCTGAGAAATTGCTTTTGGTTTTATACTTATTTTAGTGCACCAACTTGAGAGCTTTTTCTCTAAAAAACTGTGTGTTGACTAACAAACTGTGTTGCCCAGAGAGGTGAGCAACATAGTGTTCAGAGCCCCATCTAATCTGCTCTTGAATACTTCCCCAGCCCTGGAAGTGTTGAAGGAAAGATTGGGTGAGGCTCTCAGCAACCTGACCTAGTTTAAAATGTCCCTTCAGGGGGGTTCGACTACATGGCCTTGAAAAGTCCCTTCAAACTCAATTTGTGGTATGGTTCCATAAGAAATAAGCAAGCAAATGCTAAAAGAATGTCCTCTGTTGATGGCAATGAACAAAACTGACAGCAACCAAACTGAGAATGAATGAGGAATGTGGTTTAGTCAAGATCAGAAGGTCTGTGGTCTGATAACAGAAGAATGGCAATAAAGATAACGTCATGCTGTGTATATCATTCCTGTTATTCTAAAAGCAAAGCAGATTATAAGCCTAAAGATACCTCAAAAGAGCAATGGGCATTGCTCTAAGAATTATGAAAAGAGAAATTAAATTCTGAAACAGAAGAATCATCCTGAAATAATGCTTGATTTCAAAATGGTATTAAACAGCAGACCAAAAACCCATTTGATATCCCAGTAAGTAAGAAAGCAAGAGAAGCAGTGAGGAATCAAGAACCATATCCTTTCCCATTGATAAAAATCACAGATGATCCTTGCCAGACTGCTCAGACAAACCCATTTGTTCTTTTATGTGGGCATGAGTGAGTGAAAATCTAGGGTTGACTGAAAGCAGGGGGTTTTAAATAAATTTCTCTAAATTCTCACAAGTAGTTCTCTTTATAAATTTTCCACAAAGCTGAAGAGAAAAAGGATGTGACTGCACTATGACATCAAAAACCTAAATTTAACTATTACATATATCTAAGATGTGGAACTGTTTTATTTGCTAGTAAGGTCACAGCCTTAATGTCTGCTCTGAGGTGAACCTAAATTGCTCTTTTAAATCCAACTGTGTTGATTAGATTTCCATTGATGATAATAGGGTCATGGGCATGTCTACATGCATCTAAATAGGAAAAATCTGAGTTGAAGGATCTTAATATCTAGCCCAGTATCCCAGTCTCGCATACATCTTGTCATCTTTCTTTGCATGTGTCTCTAAATCACAATTTAGCAATGCTTTTTTATTAATGTCTCTCTATTTTACAGTGTATACAACATTTTAAAAGTGACCACCTGGTATTTTTTATTACCTTGTTCAAGTAACAGCATTAAATGTTCCTAATTTATGCTTTAAATTATGTGTTTCTTGAATTCATGCTTCATTTTGTGCAGTAGAATTTTTTCACACATTTAAAAATTGACATATTCACAACTGCTCTAGTTCTTTGGTGCTATTTATGCTTAGCACAAGAGGGTTAGTGTAGCCTGGGTTAATACCTCCTGAAAGATTAACAATTATGTACTGATTGTGTAATGTGAAATTCAGTATATCTGGAACAACTATTTGCTGTTTAGCTCCCATAAATGTTCCATTTTTCAGAGACAAAATTCTGTGGAAATATGTTCAGGTATTTCAGTTGAAACAGATCAGATTGCATTTTACATTTTATACTGAGAGTAGACTCTTGCTCTTGAAAGTCCTGACAGCTATGATATCTGAAATCTTTTGTTTAGTCACATAGCAATATCCATATCTAATGATAAATTAAATTCATCTGCATTTGACTGGTAATAGTTTCAGTGATTAATGAAACACTCTCATTTTCAAAAGAATGTCATTAAATCTCTTTTTTTTCATGCTATTCTTGCTTCTTAGCTCACTATGACTATACAGTTGTGAGAGTACATGTAGAAATTAAGACATTGGGGTTTTATTGGACAGTTTTTGCTGTGCTGTACCTTAACTTACAGTAATTTCATGATTATAAGCCACCCCTGATTATAAGCCGCACATCCAGGTAACAGGGTAGACCACGGAATTTGTCCATATATAAGCCACACTTGAATATAAGCCACGGGTTTGTTTTTTTTTTTAAAGCGAGGATCCATGTGTAAGTAACGAGTTAGTAACAGAATCGCGCCAGCACAGGATTTGGTGTCAGGTGCTCAAGTTGCAAACAGTTTTCATAGACCAGCAAAGCCTTTAAAGGCAGCCCCAGGTGCCCTCCCCGGCCGGCTCTCACTTCCAGGTTGGCATTTCACTGGGATTTGTCCATAAATAAGCCACACCTGATGATTAGCCGCACTACTGGGGTAGGCTGGATTCTTCAATGAAAAAGGTGCGGTTTATAATAGTGAAATTACTGTACATTTCCATGTTTCTTTGTGCAGAGTGTTTATTGTGCAGTCCAAAATCTCATATGATTCTGTACGTAGACAAATGTTAACAAGTCTTGTAGTTTGCAACATGCTGCTTTTTAAATCTTATTTACCTATCTTAAATTAGAATTTAAGAATGAAGCCAAAATCTCAGAATGGGTCGGGTCGGAAGGGACCACAGTGGATCATCTGGGCCAGCCTTCCTGCTCAGGAAGGGTCATCCTAGAGCACCTGGCACAGAATTGCATCCAACTAGACCCTGTGCCACTGATTACATCCCTTGGGGACCTGCCATTCAGCCAGTTCTCAAATTCTGATTATTCTGCTTGGTTTTAAACACAAGGACCCTTCAAAACTTCATTTTGGTTGTATTTATGTTTGCCTTGATCTGGGTCACTTCAGAGAGCTTCAGAAGAGCTATCTGCTTTGCTCCCTCACAGTGTCTGAAGCCAAGGAAAGAATGCTGCACTGGCATGTAATTTTGCCAAAAATGACAAAAGTCACTATGTAAAATTATCCTCAAGAAGAATTTTTCTTAGTCTAAAGTTTGAAGTGATTCTTTCTCTGTTTTGATACATCAGTATCTATTAATGTTTAATATCTGCCTACTGTGATTTTTGAAACAGATTTTTTTAATTGTTGCTTTTATCCTTCCATAAACAAATTTTACTCGTTTGTTCCATTTTGCCAAGCTCAAAATCTTACTTTTCAAATTGAAAAATATAAAATATACTAAAACTGAAATGTAAGACTAATGCCCTTATAACCCAGTTTAAAACTGCTGCGTTGTCTTTTCTTTTTCAACAAATAAATAATTATTTGATAACCTGAAACTGTTCCAATGTGTCTTTTTCTCTCCTTACCCTAACCCATATTCTGTTGTTTAAGGCGCTCTCACAGAAAAGGGGAAGATTGCTCCAGATCCTGATATACTAGAATTAATTTTTGGGTTTTGTTTGGTTTTGGGTTTTTTTTGCCTCCCATCTAAATGGAAAAACTCCAGCACTACTTTTTGGAGGGAACTAATATATTCACTACCACACACTGTAAAAGTCTTTGCATCATTCATTGGAAATGGTATGAAAGCATGATCTAAATTGGTCCTCTAAGAAAAGCATCCTCTAAATTGGTCCCCTAAGAACAGATAGCTGAAAAGGTGCCTAGTCTGGCAATCCTGCAGGAGATAGTTTTTGGTGTAGGTCCCCAAGCAATGCAGTGTTATCCAGTGCCAAGTGGCAGAGGCAGGTCAGTGGCAGAAGTTCACAGGGTACATGAATTGCAGGATTATGTCTCTGCAAAGTTGAAGAAGTTGCCTCTACCTGACTGAAAGTCTTTTACGTTAAGCAACTTTTGGTATTAGACATGAGTGCCTCAGATGATGGAGAGAACCCTTATCTGCTCACCTTGCAGGACCTGTGGGGAAAATCCATGCCTTAAAAACTGCAAGGCTCTGAGTCCAACACCTAAATAATTGTTTGCCTCACTCACACTGTGTTCAGGACCTATGAGAAAATGGTTAGTCTAAACAGATGGACAACGCAAAATAAGGGGGTGGAAAATTTACAGATGGCACAGAAATATTCTGAGGAGTGAAGCCAACATTTTAAAGTGTAAATTCTCAGAAATCATTCACACAGTAAAAGAAGCACCTTCTTTGAAGGAAGCTGCTCAGAAGTGTTAACTCCACCAATGTGGACTGCCCCTGGTTATTTATTTCAAGTTTAATTTTAGTTTTAGGTCTTAAGTGAGCATTCAAGCTTGAAAATGTTTATCTGTTGCTCACTTTAGTGCTTCAAACTAGGAGCAAGGTAGGTCAAGCAAGTCATGCCATGACTATGAGTCAGTCATACAGCCTGACTCCCAGGTATCAAGATAATTTTCACTATTTAAAGAAGAATTAGAATATCCAGCACTTGTTATGCATGGGCATCAACTGATCAATTTGGACAAAAATTTGTTCCAGGAAAACAGCAAACATGACAGACTGTGTTGACATAGAAAAGACTTTACTGCAACATTCCCTTTCTCTTTTCTTAGTTTTCTTGTTTTGCTCTATTTAGTTTATCTTCTCCATTTTTCTCTTTCCAGTTTTTATCTCATTTAACCTCCTTCTGAAATTGTGTTCACAAATAAGCCTCCTGTTTCTCTAATCCACACTTAGTAACTCCTACAATGGTGTAAAGAGGGCTTTGGAATCAGTGCTCTGAAATTCTTCTGTGATTGACAAGTCAATGGATAAAGTGCATTCAGGTTTCTGAAGGTGGTATTTCCTATCTCTGACTGACAGAATGAGTTCAGGAGAGATTATGTTAACTTCCTCTCTTTTTTATTTATTTATTTTTTTTTAACCCAGCCCAGTCTTTATTTTTACTCAATGCCTTACAGGGCTAAAATTTCTCATTTCTCTTCTTTTCTTCTTCTTGTTCTCTTTCTCAGTGATGTCTTCACAACTTTATCTTTTAGCTATCCTTTTTTCTCCTCTTTAAGAAAAATATCAATTTAACTTACATTATTTCCTTATGGTTGTTATTCATATTTAAGAAACAAAGCACTCTGATGGTGCAAGGAAGGACTTTTTAAAGTTGAATACAGTCACACAATTTTAAAAATTGATGACAAAGAATCATACAGTATTTCATTTAGTTTATGTAGTTCACAAAACAATGTCATGCACTTCAGAATATGTATCAAAACATCTGGTTATATGCACACAATGAATACACATATACCCATATGGAAAGATGGGAGGGTATGCATACCTGTGGATATATATTATCATTATAAAAACAGGAGTATGAATATAAAATGGAAATTTGTCATACAAACACATAAAGGCCCCAAAAGACTGAACTTTTACTTTCCAAAAAGCAACTGGTTTAGGATTAACTTCTGCCTTTATTCCAAAAACAGAGTGGTTATTAATTAATTATTAATTATTAATTTAATTATTAAATTAATGCCTATGAGTCTTCTTTTTCTGTACAGGTTCACATGGAAGTGCACTATTTCTTTTTGAAAAAAGATAAAGGTATATCAAGAAGATGTCAGTATTTTACCAAATTTGGAACAGTTTTGCTATTGCTAAGGGTAAATTCCATGTACTCTCAGTAGAACTTGTCCTGCAGAGCAATGGATTCAGTCCCAGTATTTCCAGTGTCTCACCATGACAGACAGAGGGTATTGCAGTTGTAAATAAAGGCATCTAATTAAACCCATGACATTTCTTAAATCATAGCATATTTGGAGGGCTCTTAATTTTCTAAGCCAAAGCATTATGAACCTATGATCCTTGAAATGAATTCCCAAAATAAATTTGGAGACAGACAATCATATCTTTTTGTGCAAAGAACAAATTTTTTCTAAATGTTGCATCTTCTATTTTAAAGCCTTTGACAGCATGTTTAGAATAACTTTATGTCAGACAGTTATTTAAAGGAGAATGAGAAATCAGCAGTGTGGAATTCAGAAAGGAACCAGAATACCTCTGAGTTTGGAAATCCAGAGAAGAAAGCCCCACTTCCCAACCAAGCTTTGCCTCATTCATGTTTGCTACAGAGCAGCAGTACTCCTTCTACTGGGTAGAAAAAACAGATTTTTATGAAACAGTTGGTTGAACTGGCATTTTCACCTTACCCTAAATTATGATGATGAAAGAATAGTTTATTTAAAACTACTCATGTAGTCGTTTGAAAAACTTCCTGTATTGCTTCTCTCAGTCATCTGTGGGTATTGGGCAAGCAAATGGGAGGATGGCTTTAGAAAATGCCAGTATAGCACAGACACAATATGTATTCCCTTGATGAAAGAATCCCAAGAGGAACTGCAGAGCTGACATTTGACACACATTGGTTATTAAACAACACTTCAGGGAGTGTAACACAAGTGGATTTGCCAGCCATGCCTTGGTTAATAAAGATTAACTCCACTAGCTACTGTACTTAGCAACTCTACTGCAAAGTTAATTATTGAGATGATATGGAAAATAATCCCATTTGCCAATAGCTTTTGAGATCACTTTCATTTTCATTCAGAGTCAAAAGAAAGAGTATATTTTTTTCCCAATGAAATGAAACAACCCTTTAAATTTCAAGAACTCAAGTGTGATCACTACTAATTATTAGAAAGACCTGCCAGAGATTCCTCATACTATTAAATTATGCTGAAGATTTCTGAAAATTTACACATCTGAGAAGTATTTCAGCCATAGCAAACTGTATATTTCATCATCTTTCCATTTTAATATAAGTAGTTCTTGCTATAATGTACAAAAATTACGTAAATGCTACTGCTCCTCTCTTGCAACACTGCAACCACCTTAGTTACATGAATCCCATTTTGCAATTTCTCTAGGAAATTAGTTAAAAGGGATAGGAAACAAATGCAATGGAGAACAGAGATATTTTGTGAACCTCATTCTTCATGGGTTAATTCCGATCTCTTGTTTTCAGAAATTATAAATTTTTTAATTTGGCATTCTTTTTCTCATTTACTATCACTTTTGCGCTGATGTTCTTTTGCAGAAAGCGAAGTATTTTGGACTTGTACAGATGTAATTTGAGGCAGAACTAAGCCCTTAGAATTATAGGGAGGGCTGGTGGCTGAGATGACCATAGCCAATAACTTCCAGTAGAAGTAGAATCAGATAATGTTAACTCGCCAACACCAGTTTAGAATGACTTGAGCTTAGCCAGTTTCCATACTGGAAATCTGGTGGAGCCTGCAAACTTTTGGAAAAAATTAGCAATAATACAGTAATTTCAAGATTATAAGCCACACCTTTTTCATTGAAGAATCCAGCCTACCCCAGCAGTGCGGCTAATCATCAGGTGTGGCTTATTTATGGACAAATCCCAGTGAAATGCCAACCTGGAAGTGAGAGCCGGCCGGGGAGGGCACCTGGGGCTGCCTTTAAAGGCTTCACTGGTCTATGAAAACTGTTTGCAACTTGAGCACCTGACACCAAACCCTGCGCTGGCGTGATTCGGTTACTAATTCGTTACTTTGTTGCACATGGATCCTTGCTAAAAAAAAACAAACCCATGGCTTATATTCAAGTGTGGCTTATATGTGGACAAATCCCATGGTCTACCCGGCTACCCAGATGTGTGGCTTATAATCAGGCGTGGCTTATAATTGTGAAATTACTGTACTTTGGTTATTTGCAAGAAGGAAATATGGAAATCCACATTGTTTTCTACATAAGAATAATAAAAAAATAATCTGAGGGTTTTTTCTTGCCAATATTTTAACCTCATCTCATTCTTCCTGTATTCTCCTTACTTTTTGCCACGGTTTTGAGCTTGAAGAAGATATGGATATTTAAAGGATGAACCTGTCATTGTGCCTGTGAAATACCATCTTAAATGGCCACATTATAAAATTTAACGTGCCACTGACACATGCCCAGTGAGACCTGAGAAAGAGAAGTCAAAATCCTTAGAAATTCTGTACTCACAGAACACATTTAAGCTATACAAGACTTGTAGTGATGAGTAACCTGTTCCTACATCATATCCACAAAGTGAATGATTTAACACACACAACATTTAGAATTTTTTTCATTTTCCTGGCTGTCTCAGCTGTTCTGCCTGGGACAAGAAGTGAGAACTCAGTATTAAGTATTAAGCATTCACACTGTAACAGTTGTTAGAGGCACCTCTGCTCTAGACATATGGCTTACTAAAAATACTGCCTTACTTGAAAAATGAGGCCTCAGTCTTCTTGGTTAGATACATGAAATTAATGGATACCTTTGACCTTAACCTCTCCATACTTGAGCTTCCTTCAAATCAGATAAGGATAAAATATTCCATTGTTTCACATGGCATAGAGCAATAAATCAATGAATTTTGTGGTGCTTCCAGATGCAAGTGATACATCTTATAGAAAAATCTGTGAGAAAGGCAATGATTCAGAGAAGAATTTCAATAGTATGCACTGTCAGCTGTGACGAATTAGGTAATATTTTAAATATGTGCTTCTGTGTCATAATACATAAGCACTAGGATGCCAAATAAAGATTGTAGATGTATTTTTCATTTTGGCATTTACAAACTTTTTAGTGCTTGGTTTCTCAACCTTACTCACATTTTTATGTTTTTGCATATGCCTACAGTCTTTAAAACAGTGTATTTTTGCTTCTGCAGCACTGTGTAGTTAATGCCAAATTTTACAGAGTCTGGAAAGAAAAGGACTTATCTCTGAGTGCCAAAATTGTTTGTCCTTGTAATTGTTATTAATCACTACTGAGAGTATTTTGCATTTACAGTTTATCTCACTGCATGACCTGCCTCGCATGTTTGGAACTCCTGTGTGAGCTAGAGAGACACCGAAGAGATAAAGTCCCTTACTGTTCTGCAACCTAATCTTTCAGTTGCTGACCATCAGAAAAAATAAATTTTCAATAGATTAATGGAGAAAGGATTCACTCTCACTACAGGCTATGAAATCGCATAAATGAACAGCAAAATACAGAAAAATTTATCATTTCTTGCCATTTCACCTCTAAAGGACATTTTTACTGCCCAGTTTGTTTTAGCATCGCTTGACTTTGAAGGTTAGAAATTTTTGTCTGTGCTACATGTCCTCAGACTTTATAGCACTTTTAACTGTTGCCAGCTGAAATCAACCATATAAATATGTCCTTGACGTTAAATCTAGAGACGTGAATGGAGTTAGCAGGAATGTAAATGGGAGTAGCAGGAATATACTTTCAACTTTGTTTCCTCAATGGTTTACTTGTTCAAGGGTGGCTCATAATTAATAAAGGAATAAATTAACCTTGTAAGAAAGTGCCATATTTACATAAAAACAACATCCAAGGAAAGTCACAGCTTCATGCTTCAACCAGAACTGGAATACACTAGAAATTGCAGTATTCAATGTCTTAAAGTTGATAGAAAACTATATATTCACTTCAATATCAAAGCTAAAGCCAACACAGAAAAACACCAGAAGCAAGAGATGCTGTTGCAAATTTTGCACATTGTCAGAAAACTTGAACTGTTTTTTTATTTGTATGCTGTTCAAGCAGGCAGATTTCTAGAAACAGCCTCTTAAAAAGTGCATAGCCAAAAAGACTGAGTCTGGACATAATGACAGCAAGTGGGTCACCAAGAAAACAGCAACACAAAAATAAAACAGAAATAATCCTGTAGAGGAAACCTACACACAAAAAAAACCCCAACAAACAAACAAACAAAATAAAAAATCCCACTCAGGGATCTAGCTGAAACAATAATTTAAATCCTAATGAAAAAAAACAAAACAAGGTTAGACAAGATAATTTCTCTAAGGGAGGTCAGTATAAATCCAGATCAACAAAGATTAAAATAGAAAGAGGAGAAGTTCACCATAGAAAATCACTCATATAAAGCAAAAGTTCTTTATCTCAGTGTTAAATTAGAGACAAACTAAAAGCATGCAGAAAAAAAATCATATAAAAGAATAACTTCAACTTTTGGTATTATATATAAAAGTTGAGTCTCTAATACTACACATACTTTAGTAAATGCAAAGATCAAAAGCATGAAGAGAAAACTTTTAATGAATCTTGTATGTTAGAAATATCCCAAAATTCCAGACAGAAAGAGAGTCCTCTGTGCAAAGAAACTATTCCAAGTAATACAGCATGAGCAAGATACAGACTAACTCATTTTATTCACTAGAACTTTTCCAATATTAAAAAAATGGGTTTTTTTCAACAGATTTACTTTCCTGCTGCAAATTTATCCATAATGAAGGTCACAAAAATTATGGGTGTTATGATAGCATGCAAATACAGGTGTAGTAGGCATTGATTAGACACAGTAAGTTTCTAGGAAACAAATAAAACACCACAATAAAATAACAGCTTTTAAACATTACAGCCTAAACTGTCAAGAAGTTAAAATTCATTTGACTGTGCACTGCACTGTGGTTCCCATGTTATATCAATAATGGCAACGTTTTGAACTTTCCCACAACACACACAATTGCATTACAATCAGAAGAGAGTTTGCATCACATATTTCAAACATCAAAACAAAAATGTTCTATTTTGTCTCCTTCTAAATGTTTCATCAGAATTCCCAAGAGACAAAAGGAACTTTAAAGGCATATTGAAAGACAACGGACCGTGCCATCATTGTTCTCTATGAATTCCCTGTAAATACCAACCAGTCAGATGTGCTGTTGCAGTCCTGACTTGATGACAGTTCTAATCTGACCTTACTTTTCCAAACCTTCCTCCAGCGATACAAATGGTTTCATGTTGTCAGAATATTATCCAAAACCCGTTCCTTCTTTACATTTTTCAATTTGATATCTAAATAAGATAACAGTCATGATTCCATCAAGTAAGCGTGAAAATGTTTGTAACTCTAAATAGCTGCCATCTTACGACTTCAAATAATGAGGAGGTCCCTTAATATGGGACAGAACTAACAGAAGGCATGTAAGTGAGAATGAATGTCAACAGCACTGGACCAACTCAGTAATTTCACACATATAAGGCACACCCTTTTGACTGAAATTGTGATCTGAACCCGGAAGTGCGCCTTATATGCCAGTGCGCCTTATATATGGACAAAGTTCAGAGATTTGCCAACACGCAAGTGCGAGCCGCGAGAGCCGGCAGGCGTGGGGAGAGCTGGGGGATGCGGGGCCAGTGGCTGCATGGGAGGAGCCAGTAGTGGATCCTCGCTGAGGAAAAGAAAGAGTGCCTTATACACCGGTGCACCTTGTATATATACAGACTAAGTGCGGGGAATTGTCGCCAGCCCAGGAGTGCCCCTTATACTCCGGTGCGCCTTAATGTGCGTGAAATTGCTGTATTTGTAGGATGTACCTCTAACATAAACTTCAGAAACTGGCTCCCTAAGAGGTTTCTGTCTCATTCTTAGCTTTTTTTTTTTGTATAATTTTCTCTTTACATCCTACTGACTGAAATACCAGGGCCCTGTTTCAGTAAGCTCAGACCTCAAGAGAAAACCTGCACTGCACAAACTTTCCCTCGAGTCTTCAAAATTAATTCAGGGACATAGCATGGATGGTCTACTCTTTCAGTTACTCAATGATTTATTAAAATTATGCTGGTTTTAAAATATAACAGTGTTTTCTTCTCTCTCAGCATACAAATGATTCAGCCTTATCTAGGGGCATGGAGACCTTACTCAGGAGTAAGAGGAATACAACTCATACAGCCACTGGTTTGTGAAAGATAACTTTAAGCTATCTTGGGCAAGAAGTTCACAAGCTGTCAGTACTTCACTTCAGTGACCCAAAGGCCATTTCTAAAACTTTAATTTGATTATGGACATTGGGTTGAAAGATCAGTTATAGCTGGATTCTGGGTTTTTCCAGCCACTAACAAAGGTTTAGGAGGTCTTTGCTGCAGATTGCTCACCTACATTAGCATTTATGCAGGTAAAGAATATAAATGAATGCAAAAAATTGCTGAACTTTTAGAATACTCTCTGCATTTTTAGCTTTAGAATGTTAAATAAGTGACTTGATTTCCTTTTACCAAAGAAGAAAGGCTGGTTTCAACACGGCATTTCTACACATATAAACTGCTGTTTCTTCTAGTACAATCTCAGGAATTAAAAAATTCTCAATAAGAAAGTTTGCTAACTTTCTAAACAATCTAGCCTATTCCACTAGTCATTAAGTATTAACAGTATTAACAAATAAAATATTTATTTAAATACATATTGGAACAAAACTCTCTGTGAATATCAATATTTGCTAATTTGTACAATTTACTTGCAATTAGCAGATAGCAACATCATTGGATTGTTTCATAACTATATGAGAGTAAAAGTTTACTTACTCCTCATGGATATCAAAAAGGAAGTTTATATTCTTTTTTTTTTAATTTCATGTTTTTATGCTATTTTTCCATGATTTCTCTTGACAATCTGCACAGCTGGATTGAATATCTCCAAACCACTAGAAAGTGATAAAAGGTGATTGTCAATTATTAACACAGAGTTGTCTGTAGTTGTTTTACATTTTTATATATTCTGCATAATTTGCATTATTCTTAAATGGCATTTTGCACAAATTGAGAAGCTATCATTTTCTTAACTATATTTTCTTAGTCAAAACCATGGAAGAGTTAAAACCAGTTATTACTCTGGTGCTGACTCACTTCTCATTGCCTCTGAAAACACTAATGTTAAATGAGTATGAACAGTAGGTTTAAAAGGTATTTGAACCATGAACTGAGCAGTAATTCATTGATTTTAATTCCAGTTCAAAAAGTTTACAGATCAAAACTGAAAACACCTTTTTCTATAATTTTAAGATTAAGGTTACAGATTGTAACCTTATTTTGTTGCTATGTTCAAATGAGAGAAAAGTATCTTGCCAAATGTGAAGAGTTTTCACTGAATCAAAAAACTCTTTCTGTAGAAAACATAAAATTATATTTTTTGAATGCTGTTCTGTAACACCTCTTTAGCAAAAGTGGATAGCAGTTGTCTGTTCTAGTAATAGAATCTAATAGTTTGGTAGGAGCCCAAGCTGATGCTAAGTCAATCTGCTTTTGTCGAATATTTCTACAGCATTTTATCCTAGTGCATCCAAAACACACATGAAAAAAAGTTGGGTTTTTTGTTTTTGGTTTTGGTTTTTTTTATTTGTTTGTTTTGATTTTTTGGGTGTTGTTTTTGTTTGGTTTTTTTTTGTTTTGGATTGGGGGGGTGTGGTTTTTTGGGGTTTTTTGTTGTTTTTGGGTTTTTTTGTTTGTTGTTTTTGGGGATTTTTGTTGGTTTTTTGGGTTTCTTTGGGGGGAGTGGTGGTTTTTTGGGGGTTGTTTGTTTGTTTGTTTTTGGTTTTTATTTGTTTGTTTTTTGTCCAGGACAAATTGCTCCAAGCTAAACACCATAGCTCTTAGAGCTCTTAGTGGCAAGTAGGCTAGAGAAGATTTTTCTAAGAATTTCCTTTTCTGAAGTTTTGGAATGGTATTTCCCTTTGCAAAGAGAAAATAAGACTGGAAATTTTAGGTTCTCCATTGCTTTGTGCAGTGTCTTTTTTTTTAAACTACAACAAAGAAAGGAGAAAGAGAAAAATAATATCTCAGATGGTAATTTGCAAGTGAAGGCAGACCTGCTGGAACAACACTGAATTTTCTGCCACTGCAATTTTTTTGGAAGACCTGTTTATTTCTCTTAATGCATCTAACCATCTGACCCATGTCCCTACCCTATGCTTAAAATAACTAAGCATTGCAACAACCACTTTCTGGCCCTCTCTGGTAACTGGCCTATCAACTAATTTCATAGAGTTAAAATTAGAGGCCAAAAGCTTTACTCATCCTTGCCAAAAAAAAAAAAAAACAAAAAAAAAACAAAAAAACCAAAAAAACCACAAGCACAGATTTACAGCTTTTCAACATAACTTTGTTTATTTTTATATGCAAGAAGACATAAATTACATGAAGCTGAGCCTGTGTCTGTGAGACTTCAGTCCCCAAAATACCAGCAGCATTACAATCATAGAAACAGGAGTCTGTAGAGGCCATCCCAATTTAGCTAAAGTATTGCTCTCCTGACACTGTCATCCCATAAACACAAAGCTCTTCCTATTCTCAGCTCCCACTTGCAGTTTATAAATAGCTGTGGTGGTTTGTGCAAAAACAGGTTGCAAACATGAAAGGAATCAGCAGTTGGGAACAATCTACTTTTTTCCTGGGGTCTAATTGCTGTTTGTACTGGTGCACTGACCAGAGTCAAAGCACTTCAGTGTCCTGTGTGCTTTATAAATGAACTAGGTCTTTTTCCTCTTCTTCAGGATTTTGCATCATTAAATTGGTGTCCATTAATGGTAGGTTGATCATAGAGCAGTTGAAATCACAAATAATTTTCCTTGTTTTTTTTCCATACTACCACCCTTCATGATTCTTCAGGCAACATTTCTGACTGGCACAAAGACAGGAAATGAACATTTGGTGGGATGAGGGGAAAGGGGTTCATAACTACAGTAATTAAGAGGTATCCAATGGCCCCAGTGGCAGCAGAGTACAAAGAGAAGCTACAAGCTGCAGGCACTGGCACACAGCCCATGTCATCTGGGCTGCCTGAGGAAAGGCTTATCAAACTGGACTTTGTCTGGCCAAGACTTGTGGGACAAAGAGCAATTTGTAAAGGAAGCAATGATATTAAAAAATCTCAATAGAAAAATGCTGGACTTCTGCCAATCAGTGTATTCAGAGCTTTGAGAACTTTCAAAGTGGTGAGTTTCCTCTCGCAAGGGAATTCCCCTACACATGTACTCCTTTGCTTTTATTTTTTAACAGAGATGCTGTTAACCTCCAGTAAGCCTGTAATCAGACAGTTCATCTCCCAGAAGTTAAACACAGCATCTATCAGGTCTGCTCTTAAGACTGAACAGCACCTGTTTTTCCAATGGTTTGCTCCTGTGCCCTGCCTGTCCCTGGTATTTTCAAGTGGACACTCTAAGCCTAAAATCTTATTGCATCTTCTATTAAAAGAAGATCTGAAAAGAGACTCAATATAAATATTCAAACAGTTGGTCCCAGGAGTAGCTTTCAAAACTGAGGCTTTGGCAACCACATGACATATATAGCACATAGCAGCAAGTGACTTAGAATGACAACACAACGTGATACCCTGCTGCCCAGACAATAAAACATCCTAGGATAGTGACACGTCTGAAACCTATCCTGTCCAGAAATGCTGTGTGTCATGCCAGGCAGGCATTCCTGTCCCCTCATAATCCACAGTCACCAATCCTTGCTTGAGAGAAGGCTGGAGCTGTATTTATTCCTTTCCTTCTACACTGCAATGGCACGGCTCCTGCATAATTGCCTTGATGTGAACACTCTGCCAAAGGAGGGAATGTCTTGGGTTTAACATCTGCCTACAGCCTCATACATGTATCTTCTATTTTCTAGAGAATTTCCTAATTGATATTCTAATTGTAGGTGGTAAGTAAGGTTCCAGAAAGAATTCTAAGAATTCTATTAAGGTTTCAGGAAGTATATGTAAAT
>VRYO01002297.1:76624050-76648191 GCA_009812075.1 Sialia sialis | reverse complement strand
TCTTATAAAAGTTGTATTAATCTTTCTAATACCACCAGATGGTGATGATCACATCTTTGCTTTTTGTACTGGTAGAATCAGTCTCTTCTGATTGTACCCCACAGATTTGTCTTTTCAAGCATTTAATTCATTCTTATATTTTAAGTTTCTTAGGAGTCTCACATCTTTCCGTTTCCTCAACCCACTTTGTTTCATCAGTTCACTAACTGGCACATTTTAACTATCCACTTTCTCTTACCTCTGATTCTGCCCTATATTATATGAAATAGGAGACTATGGTAGTCTCCAAGTATCTCTTGCCATCTCAGATCATAAAATATGTAAGTGACAACTAGTATGACATGATTAATCACAACTAGAGGGTCCAGATAGGGTCAATCTAATAAAAAATATTATTACATAATTAAAATGATCAAGACATTCTTTATTCAAAAAGAAAAAAAATCCTTTTAGACCAGAAGTTTTCAGAGCTAAGTCCTTTCTTCTTTGGGTATATAATTTCAGAGAAACTACTAGACTTATTTTCAGTGTAAACTTGAGTTTACACTGCTAGAGCACTCAGAGGATGTTGTGACAGAAAGCAATTTGATTTTAAAATCATTAACAGTTTATTGTGCAATGAAGCAGTAAACAAAACCTTGCATTGTTGGAGCAAAAAGCCCCAAATACAAAAACCAAACAGTATGAATTAAAACAGGTAAAGAGCTGTTTAATCACAGAACTCTCTGATTCAGAGGAAATTTCTCAAACTTTACTAATGATAGAAATTATGTTGACTTTATTTCTTTATTCACAAAACCTTCTTACTATTGCAGCTTCCAAAAAGTAAACAATATTCCAAACGACCATTAACCTTGGGATCATCTCATTTTATAGCATTCTGAGCACGCTTTCAAGAAGTTTTATACGGAGAAGTGGCAACAGCTGCGAGTTCACCAGACACGTGCTCTAAGTCAGCAAGTACATAACACAAAGTAAATAAATACAGCCCAGATCTATTTATAGCCCAGAGGAGCTAAGTACATTATCCTAGCAGAGACATGAATCCTGGTTAGAAATTAGCTCATGGCCTCCTGAAGCCAGGTGGAGAGAAAGATAGTGGAGACATGTTGTGAATAGCACATCTCTCACACGTCAGATACCATGAAAATCTCTGGACAAACCACAGCTTATGCAGATTCTAAAAAACCAGGACATTTCAGCAAAATCACAAACCAGCCATGCCTTTGTAATACTAACTTGAGGAGACCCATATTGGTGCTGTTAATTATTTCTACCAAAACCGACTTCTGCAAGCTCTTGTAATCTGCATAGTAGTAATAAAATACCATGCAGAAGGAAGACTAAATACAGCTAGGACAGCTTCAGACGAACTCGAGCTAAAAATAAGCTGTTATTTCACGAGGCTGGCAGCGACCCACACGGAGGTGTTTCCCGGTCGCGGTGTCCGGGCAGGGAGTGCCGGCAGCGATCCCATCGGCGCTGCCCAGCGCCGGCTGCCCTCCCCAGGCCTGCCCTTGGGGAGGCCCCGTGCCCGGGGAGACGCTTTCCCGGGAGCGAGAGGCTGAGCGAGCCCCGCAGTTCCTCACAGCGCTCCTGGCCTACTGGGCTGAGCTCCCATCTGCAACACCACAATCTCTGCTCGCATCTCGACTTAGGAGACGCAGGGTAATCTGAGGGCAGAGCGCTCCCAGAGCTTCCTGGCGGCATTAAACTCGCCAGAGCGGTTTAGCAGCCCGCGGGCGAAGGGGCCGACGAACTAAACCCACGCAGGGCCGGCGCTGCGCCGCTCCGCGTCCCACGACCCGCGCGGGAGCGGCTCTCCCGCCTCGCCCTGCCACGGCGGGCACAGGGCTGCGGAGCGCCAGCCGACCGCCGCGCACCGGCGGCGCAGGGGAGAGTCTGGAACTCTCCGTCCCGGGGGAGCCGGGACTCACGCCAGGCACTTCCCGGCGAAGCCGCCGGCACCGGCGCGAGCGGGCGGGGCGCTGTCCCGGCGCGGCCCCGAGGGGCGCTCCCCGCGCCGGCCCCATTCACGAACCGGTTCCCGCCGGCCGCCTCCGCCTCTCGCGCCCGCCCGCCCCGCCTCCGCCCCGCCCCCCGCGGCCTCGCGCCCGCCCCAGACGCGCCGATGGCGCCGTTGATTGGGTGACGGGCGACGCTCGTCAGTGACGCGCGTGAGGGGTGGGGCCCGGGGCGCTCGTACGGGAGGCGGCGCCGAGTGTCGCTCCTGGTGCAGCCGCGTCCACCCGGCGCCGCCCGCAGAGCCGCCCGCCCGCCGCAGCCGCTGTATGGTCCTTCCCCGCGCCGCCGCCGCCGCCGAACCCCCGCCGGCAGCTCCGCGGCCTCCAGCGCCTCCTCCTCTTCCTCCTCCTGGTTCTGCTCCTCCTGCCCCCGGCGGTGGCGCCCGCACCCCGGCTGTATGATCAGGCTACAGTCTTCAATGAGTAACCATATTCCTGTGAGTGCCGCCCGCCCGCGCCCCCCGCCCTGGCCCCTCGCCCCGCCGGCCTCCCGGCTACCGCGCCTCTCCTCCCCCTCTCCCCCGTCTCCTCCATGTTGTCTCTTTGTTCTGTTGCCCGGGCCGCGCCGGTTGCGGGCGCCTTTTCGAAGCGCCGGGCTGCGGCTCCCGTCGGGCGGGCCGCTGGGGAGCCCGGTCCGCCCGGCTGCGGCACGGCTCGGCTCGGCCTCCCTCTCCCTCCCCGCCTGCTGGCGCCCCTCTTCTCTCCTCCGCCGAGAAAGGAGGCGGCGACCTCTCTGCGCCTCCTGGGCGGCCCGGAGCGGGCACAAAGCCGCTTTGTGTCCTCGGCTGCCGCCCCGCCCGCCGGCCCGGCCTTTTCCCCGCCGGGCTGTGTGCGGCGGAGTCCGCCGGGCCAGGCCGGGCCGCCCGCCGGGAAGGGCAGCGCCGCCGCGGCTCCGCACCCTGGGCCGTGCCGGGAGCCCCCTGCCGGGGGGAAGCCGAGCCGGGCGGCGGCTCCGGGGGACAAGATGGCTCCGCGTCGGGAGCCTGACGGAGGCGTGATGCGAACCCGTGACCGCCGCAGTCGGGGCGACGGCCCGGCCTGGCCCGCGGGGCGCTGTCACGGCCGGGACGGTGTCTCCGCGCCGGGGAGAGATCGGGACAGCCGGGCCGGGAGCGCGGCACCCCGCGGCTGGGGGGCGGCCCTGTCCCTGGGCTGTCCGGGCAAGCCGGGGCTTGTCCGTGGCCGGCTGGCTGGCCGGCACGTTGCCAGGCTTGGCCGGCGCTCACCCCCCGCCGCGGCCCCACGTGCGCGGCTGCGGCCGGGCCAGAGGCGGCCGGGCGGCTGCTCTGTCCCCGCCGTGTTCGGGCGAGGAGTCCGAGTGAGGACGTGAGTCCTTTCCAAAATGAGCTCTATGCAGTAGAGGTGGGGTATGCCCGAACTCGGGTGTGCAGCTGGCATTGTTCGGCAGAAAAAGTCCGCAGACGGGTCATTAAGTATGTGTTGAAGCGGATGGCTCTGTAACAATCTGCCTGAAGCCTCAAAAGCTCAGGAATGCAGTCAAGTACCTTAATTTTGACCGAAACTGCTTTCAAGACCTTGGCATCTGTCTCTTCAAGGAAGGCATTTCCTTCTGGAGCTGTATCGCAGTTCAGCTTTGGAAGGTTTCGCTCGCTGCTTTTTGGTTTTTTTTCCTTTTTTAACTCACCTAGTAATCTCTTTGCCTGTGCTGTGTAACATGTGTAAGTACAGAGCATGGTGTGTATTTAAGCAGAAATCAAGCAATGCTAGTGGTAGCATGCCTTCCAAAAGCAGAGAAGCAAGAAGACAATTAGTAAAATCAAGTTGTCGACACAGTAGAAGCAGGATTGTTTGCTCACCGGTAGCCAGCTATGCAGATTGCGAGTATTATGAGCTGACAATTGTACAGCTTTGGTGACATGAGGTCCGGTTTCCTATTTCTGCTGGAGACAACTTCCCAATATGTCTACCTGTATCTGCTGAGTCTTTCGAAAGCAGTGACTCAGAAGTATGAACCCTGTCTCTTTGTAATCTCATAAAGCTGCTAAATCAAGAAACCTGAAGATTACACGTAAATGTCAGCTCATATTATTCCAGTGATGAACAGTGTAAAGGCTTTTGAAATTGTCTTCCACGAACACAGTTGTTTCAGGGAAAAAAATGTGGAAGCCGTAATACAGAAATTGCACAGCCCTGAGAGGAAATAGGAAAATGAGAAATAAAACTGAGTGACAGATGTAATAAGAGCCAAGGAAACAGGATGTCATTGTCTTACTGAAACTAAATGTGTCAGTAAGACAGTAAATAAATAGAAATTAGCCTTATCGAATAACTTGTATTGAGTGAAACTTTCATGCTCTGGCAAAATACACGCCACATAAGAATGCCGGATCTGTCCCTGCGTGTAGGCTGACTGTAAGCAATCACTTGTTTTAAACATTAACCAGAAGACCCAGATAAGGGTATTACTAAACTGTAAGCAACAGATTGTCACCTTCTTCAAAAAATTAAAACTCACTCTACTAGATCAATGCAATAAATATTTGTGTTATATACAAGTCCTTACTGCTTTCTTCTCGGTTGCAACTTTTTGTTAGGCATTCATGGCTTAATTAAACTCGATTAATTAAATACATGCAGACATTAATTGCTGTGTGTGCTACATCTCTCATGTTATTGGTTAAAACATAATTTTTTTAATAGAATGACAGGATTTATGTAGTTGGCTATTGAAGTGATAATGTTAAGTCATTTGAAGATTTCTTGCTTTTAGAAACTCAGAAGGAAGTGCTAGACCAGGAGATGGATTGGTTTCTGTGATGCCTAACTTTTTCCAATACCTGTTAAGGCTTCTTTGCATGTTGTTTTTGTGGTCCAAGGAGAAGAACTTTGAACCAAATCACATGGCCTTGGTTTCATCATCTCTGAAAGTTACATTGACTTGTTATACAGGAAGTTCTGAGATAATTTTTTCTTCTCCCTTCACTGCATACTTGAACCACAAGAATATCCTTCCGGCTTAGAGCATGTCACAACAAATGTTTGATAAACCTTTGGATTCTCCCTTCCCATTGGTGAAATATGAATGTATGTGGGTTGCTTTCCATGGTCTAAAATGGACGCTGGGCATTTATGTGCCCAGTAGATAGGAGGCACATCTCGTCAAGAATACCTTTTGAAGGTGTGCTTCTACCTTGCACAATGGCTTCACAATTAGTACCTCCTACCCTCCAACTCTTCCCTGTTTGCTTTGGCAGTTGCTACTGAGGCCTTGAGGAAGTTAGAGGTATTTGTCATCCAGTATCTTTTTGTTGGGTAGCAAGTTGGAACAGTGAACTTCCTTGCAGGTGTTCTCAAATCGTCGTGAAACTTAGTTTATTTTCGTTTTCTAGTTTTAGTCCTGAGGTTTCAGTAGGTGAGTGCGTGTCAGATCTTGACTTAAGAGAATATGAGGCCACGTAGTTGGTTCTGGGCATAAATATTTTCGGTCTGTGATCAGGTGGATTGAGCCACCACGGACATCTTGCACATCTTGTGAAGGCAGTTACGTGTAACTGTGTTTACAAGTCCTTTTGTGTGCATGCTTTTCAATTTGTGAACCAGACTGTCAAGGGCCTGGGATAACCTTGCACCTCTGCACTTTCCCCATATCAATAATGAACTAATAGATTACTTTGGTAAACCATTTTTGTCAGACATGAGCAATTGTTTCAAACCCCAGATAAACAGACATATGAATCTGCTTGTCAGGGATGCCAGGTACTTCAGATTTCTGTCCCAGAGAAGGGCATGAATTAAAGCCTTCATTTTCAAGATGCCTTCCTCCTGCCTGAACAGGCTATTCTCTTAACTTCTAGTTAGAGTTGTAGTAGATCATGCAGTCATAATTAATGCAGCTATAATGGACAGGTTACCTTCTCTCAATAGTTGTTCCTGGAAATTAACCCTAGTTTTGTTTTCCAGGTTTATTTCCTGAAGGAAAACTTATACGTAATATCAAAAGAACATTCTGGGATACCCAACTTCATGATACAAATGATGAGTTGGTGTTACTCTGTTAAAGAGCCTTCTGCCTTCAGCACTGTATGTTTGAATTTCGCTTACACAACTTTTTGCTTTCCTGCACTATCTTGACTGTTTTGATAGCTTACCTGCCAAAACTCTGAGATAACATAGTAATTTTAAAGATGTACTTCCAGCTTGTACTTGCAAGCTCATTACATCATTTGAGTTCCCTCAAAGCCTCAGGTCATCATAATTACTGCAACACTATTTTCGTAGCTGATTTCTCATCTTCCAGGTCTTTGTGCTGAAGGTGGGTGTGAAGCCTTGTACTCTGGCTTAACTGCACAACAGAAACAGCATGCCTATATACTACTCACCTTTAATTTTTATTTGACTCCCAGAACAGAATGAAACTAGGTTGGCCAAGCTGTCTTGGGAGAGTACAGTGTGTTGCTGCCTAAAGGAGTTGGTCTGCCTGTGAAACTTTTCTGCTGGTATTGATGAGAAGTGATGGCATTCACATCAAAGGAAAATGCAAGCTTTGGTCCTCTGTAGTGTGGCAGCAGTAGCTGCCAAGGCAAACAGAGAGGCTTAAGTACATGCTTGGTTAGGTCCTTAGATGTGTGAATTAGTAAGGTTCTGATGTGTCTAATACTGACTGTTAAGTCAGTAATTAACAAAATGAATTCCTTTGTAAGGGTTAATAACACATGGAACTCAAATGTAACATTGCATAATCTGCTTGCTTCTGCTTTGTATAAGAATTTGAACTGTGCACCTAGTTTCTAAAATGTCCTTAGCAATTTGCATTAAAAAGAAGGATTTTTTTTTACTTAAATAATTGTTTGCTGCCCGCCCTTTTCCATGTTTACTGGTTTGTCTGGTATCTTGAGTACTCCTAGTTGCAGACCAAGGGCAGCCTGCCTAGAAGACTGGATGAAACCTGATCACTTCTTTCTTCCTACCTGCCCTGGGATGGTGACATTAGATGTTCCTTTCACCCCAAAATTTCTGTTTTGCCAAAAATGGTTGAACGATTTTCACTCTAATGACTCTGTTCTGTGTCCTCAAGCTCACTTGCATGCATTTGTGTTTCTGACAGCCTTCACTCCCTCATCCTTTTTACAGGGCAAGGGTCTGTGTATGATTCTTATTAACAGTCTTAAGAAGAGATCCACATGATATATGCCAGTGCAGTGCAAAAAGCAGCACAAGACCTTGGGCAGCTCTATCTGCTTAAAGCTGTCCTGCTCCTTTTTGCTGTTCTGCTTCCTGAACTAATTGGAAGTGACTTTAAATAAGTTATCTTCAGTTCTTTTTTTCAGTTGCTATTTTAGCTGTTGCCTACATCTGGTCCTCGGAGGCTTTTAAACTCACACCTGCCACCTTGCTATGGCATGGCTGGTGAGGCAGGTGATGACTCTTGGAATTTTTCCGAGTCTGAATTCTTCTGGTTCCTGTTACTCTGTTGACCTTTGATTTAAGAGGATCCTTCTTACTCCTTTTCCATGCCTGTTATATTTAGAGTTCTTGCTTTCTCTCAAGTTGTTAAAGGTAAATACCGAAGTATCTTTTTTTACAAGTAGCTGGCAGACTTAATCCTAGTCTACATCACTTCCAGGTGATGGTAGTATCTCTGGAATGGCAGCAAAGTGGATGTGAAATTGCCATCTTAGTTCAGTTCTGTTAACTTCATTCTCATCTTTGTTAACAGGTTGGGGTTTAATTTTGTGTTTCTTCGTGGTGTTAGTTTGTTTTTGCTTGTTGCCATTGGCCTTCAGCCTTTAGTGTGTGAAATGTTCCTTAGTTAGAAATCTGTGTGCTTCAAAAGCTCACATTGTATTATTAGGCCACAAAGACTGCATTTGCTTTCAAGGCCTCCTATTTGAGTCAGGTGGATTTATACGGGTTTTTTTCTGTAACTTTAATAGATGTTGTGATGTCTCTGAATTCAAAATGGAGAAGGCAGTCATATGGGCATCCCGGAAGAACTATTCTTTTTATAAATACTGGGCTTCATAAAACTTGTTGCTGTGTTTGAAAATCAGTAATCAGTATCAACAATCTGAAATCAGTGTTTTAATACATTACAGGATTTGGAATTGCAAAAACCCTACATGAGAACTTTGTAATAACTGAATATGTTTAAGTCATCCATGCTAAGAAAGGTAACAGGATTCTTAAACCTAATTCTTGGAATAAAAAAATAAACTTTGTGAAACTGCTTAGTTGCTGTGAACTTATTTTTTCATTTTATGAAGCTTGATGTCTTATAATCTTGTTTCACCAGTACTCATGATGCTTTTCCCTCCCTCTCTTTACAGCAGTTCTGTGGTGTTCTTGGTCACACATTTATGGAGTTTCTGAAGGGCAGTGGAGACTACTGCCAGGCACAGCACGACCTCTATGCAGACAAGTGAACTGTAGAAATCCATTACTACTCCACCAAGAAGCCCCCCTAAGAGTGGTTGACCAGGATAAGAAGTGTTGAATTGAAATTGGCAGAGCATTTAACAACGGAATTCAGACCTGGATGGGGTAAACCTCAGTGCACTGCCTTTCTTTTGCCTCAGTATTACTGGATTGAAGAATTGCTGCTTCTTGTTAGGAGGTTCATTTCATTTCCCATTGCTCCCAACGTCATATTTCCAAGCACTGAGAATTTCACGTGGAGTATAGTGAAGTAGACTTCAGTTTCTCTACATCACTTCTGTATTAGAATTTTTTTTTAATCCTTTCATAATCTTGTTGCATGTTTAACTAAATCAATATGGCCCGAATGAACCGCCCAGCTCCTGTGGAAATCACCTACAAGAACATGAGATTCCTGATCACACATAATCCAACCAATGCAACCTTAAACAAATTTATAGAGGTAAGGCCAGTACAGAATTCTTACTGATGTATTTTTTTTAGTCCCTGAACAGCGTGCTATATTTAGGATTTCCTTTACTAGCTGATAACTGCTGTAAAAGCCATATGAGGAGGTACTGAGACTGTATATTGATTTTCCTTTTCAAATACTGGTACTGTGCTTTGAAGATCAGCAGACAAATCTGCAGATACCTGCAAATCTGCAGACAGATCACATATACTTTGGCCATCACAAATACAAATCTGAGAGTGAAGTAATAATTATACTGTCTAGTGCATGGTTCATTAAGTACATTGTTTAGGTCTGAAAACAGGAATTATCTAGTGGAGTTATGTGTAGAACAATACAAAATCTCTTAGTGGTAGGAGCTCACATTCAGATTAGGCTGAAGTGGTGTAACATTTCATTGCACTTCCTGCGTAGTAATACATATTGTGGGTCAGAACCTTAGTAACTAGTAACCGGATTGCAATATGCTTTTTCTGCCTAGCTTCTTTCACTATTAGCGGATCCTGGTTTTGGTGTAGCCTAAGAGGATGCTCTGTGTCATAGCATCTACTTGAGTGACATTTGTGTGGTAGGATTGCTGTGCACCCAGAGCTGCTGAAGCTACTTCAAGTGCTTTGGTACACTACTGACTAAAGCCAGTGGCTTGGCATACATTTCTAGTACTGAATTTATCATCTAAACCATGTGTTTAGCATGTTGGAACTATAAAGTACATGGTTGTATCAAGTGTGCGTGTATGCTAATTAAGTTCCTTGCAGAATGCTTTGTGGGAAGGTCCAAGTTTGCTAAGTCCCTCCTTAGCAAGATTTTAGGTGTACTACAGCTCAGTTCTGCATTTGGTGCAGGATTATTTACAGAAAACAGGGTGAGAGAACATTTGCTTGCCTTTATACTCTCACAAGTAGATCAGGTGTGCTTAGGCTGTGCTTCAGTTGCTATGTGATGGTTGCAGTGTCAATGATACTTGTTGCAGGGAGAATGACGAGGGATTGCTTTAATAGCAAAATGGAAAGCTAAATTTTGTCATGACAGCTCAGGAAATGGAATAATTTCTTGTTCTGGGCTTGTAACTTTAAGTGGTCTACCAAACCTGTTGGTTTAAGCAGAGAGTCAGGGTTGGGGAGGGGAAGATTTGAACTTTGCTCAGAATGCTGTTAGTGAAGTATGTAGCTTTACAAATCACAAAGCTTCCTGTTCCTCTAAAATGATCTTTTGGAGATGGACTACTTGATTAATCAATATTTATCAAGATCAGGTTTTAAAAGCAAGAAGCCTGATCCAACATAACCATACTTAGTCTGCACAAAAGACAATGTTTTTAGAAAAGCCTGAAGTGTCTGGTGTTAGCACACAAGTTTTTAGTCATTTCAGTTTTCTGTGTCTTTGCAGGATGGTATGCATTTGAATGATTTTGCTACTGAAAAGTTTGGAATGAGTTGCTAAGTTAGTTTGTCAAGAAAATTAAATGGTAAGTGAAGCTAGTTTAGTCTTACAGCATTTTTTTTTCCACTCTGTAGGAACTTAAGAAATACGGTGTTACCACAGTGGTAAGAGTGTGTGAAGCTACTTATGACACTGCTCCGGTGGAAAAAGAAGGCATTCAGGTCTTGGTAAGTAGTTTAGAAACAGAGTTCAAAACCAATACATATCCCTTGTCACTCTACCCCCTTTCCCCAAATCAAGATTTTTTGACACCTCCTTATTAACTTTGAGTGTATTCCAGCAATTGGCGCAGGAAAGATGCGGAGATACATTTTATTGTCAGGAAGAAGAGTTCAGTTTTGAAATAAATCATGTGATCAAGGAAAATCGATAGAGAGGAATGTATTTGTAATATTGCTCTAGTTAGACTACTAGAAAATTGTAGGTTTGAGGGTTTTCTCAGTTGTCAGCTCTGTGTCCATTGTGCCTCCTCTTTTTTTTGTCTATGTGTACAGCTTACAAGAATTCTGTCTTTGTGTTTGTCGTTCTGTGTTCTAGGACTGGCCCTTTGATGACGGTGCTCCACCATCCAACCAGATTGTTGATGATTGGCTAAACCTCCTTAAAGTTAAATTTCGTGAAGAACCTGGTTGTTGTATTGCTGTACACTGTGTTGCTGGTCTTGGAAGGTGGGTGAAGTTTTAAAGATGTGTTGAACAATCATCACTGATTAGACTTGTTTAGATCTAGCGCAAAAGTTTGTTTGAGGCAAATGTAAAATAGTCACATATCCAGTATTGGAATGACTTCACACTTAAAAGTAGTCAAGATGGCAGGAAACTGTTGTATGTATTTATTAAAGATTTTTAGCTCAAGAGATGATGCTTTGGTCACGGCTCTCACAAAGTCTACAGAATTAAGTTAATGAGTATGTTCTTGTACTGAGTATATTGATGAGTGCCCCACTGAGATTTTGTCTTTTTCCCTAATGGATTTGGGGTTTTGTGACTTGCTTTCTCTCCATCTCTATTTCAGCAGTATTGCAATTCTTCTTGAACCAAGGGCATTGTAACCATTAACCTCAAATAAGTGGGTGGTTCTGGCACATCACGATCAGCTTTCATCCACTACCTATCTGGGGGATGAAGAGTATCTTCCAAAGTCCCAAAACTGTTTGTCTCCTTTGTGAGTGACATGAAAATTTTTAGGGCTAATACTAAATATTCTCCTCTTAGTCCTGTTCCTTCTGTCTGCTGCCACTATCTTGAATAGAGTTCCAACAGTTGTAGGATAATAATGGTTTTTCTGCTGTTCTAAACTACCTGGGAACTAGATCTGTTGAAAAAGGAGTGGCTATATTCTAGCCATGGATTTCAGCGTGTCCAGTATAAAATGGATGTTTCAGGTCTTGCCCATAAGCCTGGCTTATCCACTGTATTATGGTTTCATACATAACAAAGTTCACTGTAGTGATGAATGTTACTGAAACAAGTCCTCTTCTGCTGCCTAGAATGGTACCAGTTGGTTTTTCTCAAAATGAGACAGTTAATTAGTTGGAAAGTTGGTCCTAGCTTTCTGTGGTGTAAGTTTTCTTTTAAATCCCTGAACATAGGAAACCACCTGAAGCTACTGTTATGTGCACAAGTCTATCACTAGTGTGTGGCATGAGGTTTTGTCTTGTGGGGTTTTTTTTTTGGTTTTGTGTTTTTTGTTTTGTTGTAGTTTTTTTTAGAGTCGTAAATTGCTAATGTATTTGAGTCTGATTTAAGTCAAGCTTTTGTAACTGAAAATTGGTTCTGTCAGAGAAAGAAAACCATGGCAAGCAGGAAAATCCTCAGGGGAGTGCAGCAGCCTGTGGATTACATCTGTTCCCAAAACCTGTGACGCTAGTTCTAGGGTTTGTCAGTTCTTACTGAACTTCTGCTTTGCCATCCTGACTGCTTCTAATGATGTTTCATTTTGGAGAATAAAAACCCATGTGCAACTCTTTTTCAGAATCAAGTGATGTGAAACAAATAGTTAAAGATTACTTGCATTTTATTTTTGTTGTCCTCTCCTATATACCTAAAGTCAGATGAACAAAGTAAAGGTTGACTAGAGTTAATTTAAACTCCTATTTAATGAGAATGGCTAACTCAAAACCAGGTGATATTATGTCTCAGTGAATGTAGAAATGCCTTCTGCCTTTTCTGCTTTCCTAGTTAAGAAACATTATATATGCAAAAACCAAAGTAAACTCTTTTTCTGAATGTGCTTTGATAAAAGCTAAACTAATTTTTTTTTGTTTAACCAGAGCTCCAGTCTTAGTTGCTCTTGCACTGATAGAATGTGGAATGAAGTACGAAGATGCAGTGCAGTTCATAAGACAGTAAGTGTAACTCTAACATGTAGCTGTTCCCAAGATTCAGTATGTGGATACATCCTTGGGCACTGAAGGAAATTCTGAATATTATACTTGTCTTTGATGCCTTTTTTTTTTCGGTAAGGTATTTAGTTAGTACATCTGAAAATGTGCTGCATACAGTCAGTGTTGTAGACTTGGATCTGTGGCATGGGTGTTTTTCTGTTGAAGCCAGAATCCGTACATAATTACTTGAGAAGGTTTTAGAAAAACCAGAACAACTGTGAACACCCTCCCACTCCTAACCTTCAGTTAGATTTGCAGAATACTCTTTTTTTATTCTACATATGAAGGGCAGAGTACCTTTGTCTTTTCTGGTGGTCTACTGAAGGCAAGTATTTCCTGGGATTTTTTAACCAATGTATGTAAGTTGAATGAGAACAGTTCTAGTCTTACTGTTTTCATTTCTCAGGTTTCAGCTATATTTAAAAGAAGCTGCATCCATTATAAACAATAACAAAATACTTCTTGAATAATTGCCAGGCCTTTGAATAATTAAATTTAGCTTGTATGGGTTGTATATGAAATGAGGAATGGAAAGCTGGGTCCGAACAATCAACCAACATGTACCTTTTTTCATATACATATGGTTTGAGAAAACAAAGAAATCTCAATTTCTGTTCAGCGTTTTAGTATGGGTACTTCAAATGTTTATGTACTTTTTACTATTGTCATATTCTTCATAATTATTTTAAGACAATGAATAACTTCAGCTCTCAAGAAGACAATCTTGTATCTGCTCTATAGCTTCCTTTTGAAGTTTCTTCTAAAGAGCTTAATGTAAAGTCTCTGGCTTTTGCTTATCATGGGCTGGAACCCTGTCTGAAATGCTATGTACTCCTTTGTGCACTTGGTCCAGTGAGATATTTGTGAAAGGAAGCTACCACCCTCTTTCCTGGTACTTAACTTCCAATTATCCCTACTTTGGTTACAGCCTTGACTTGAAGGTGGCTTTTTTTAAGTGACCTAAAAATATTTTTCTGTGGTTGGTATTATTTCACTGGGCAGTAGATTAATGTTCTGTTTCAAATCTGGGTTTTTTTCCATCTAGGAAGCGGCGTGGAGCTTTCAACAGCAAGCAACTTCTGTACTTGGAGAAATACCGCCCCAAGATGCGTCTGCGCTTTAAAGACTCCAATGGTCACCGAAATAATTGTTGTATTCAGTAAAGCTCAACAGCCTATAGTACTTCTTTGGGAATAAAGGATGGAAACTAGAATTAAGACTGCATGCCGAAGACATCAGTCTGGTATTTTTTAGTAGTAAAGGAAGCTTCCTTAGGAGTATTTATTAGGCTAAAGGCTCAGTAGAAATGCAACTTCTATGTTTAGATAAATATCTGTCTATTTGGAGACCCAGTAAATGTTTTTGCTGTACCCTGTTTCTGAGCTGTCTCCTTGTTCATTAATTATCAGATCAAATATCCTTTAATCATGCCATTGAGTCTTACTGACCTAGTTTCAACTACTAAAAATTGGGTACTAAAATAAATCAATCTGTAGAGGGATTAGGTGCCAAAATACCCAGCATATCAGCTACATGTTTTTCCTTAAAATGAGCATAGTTCTGATGATGTGAGAACTACCAGCTTACTATCTTTTTTTTCTACAGTCATTTCAATATTGAAGAATATGGCCTCTAAAGTAGTCTTGCCTGCTCACTGTATGTTTTGTCTCCCACAATCGCACTAGAATTATCAGGATTTGCACAGTCTTGTCTTTTTAATACTATGAATTACAGCAACTTTTTACCCCTGCATCTGTACTTTTCTGTTACCTGAACCTCTCCATATTACAAGTCATTACTCCGGTTATTCATGTAGAAGATCTTTTAAATTGTACAGAAGCACACAAGTCTTTAATGTCTCCAGACAAAAAGCCTTACAGTAAAATTAATGTTGGCACTTCATGTGCAACTTAACAGAGGGCCTGAAAAGGTTGGGAGGGGCTATTTAATATTTCTAGTAAAATGTTGCCTTTGTCTTGTGCAGGAAGTATAGAATATGCCCTTTACTTTAGTAAATATTTTTTTAAAACGTAGAAATGCTTTGTTATTGTAGCTAAAAATTCTTAATCAGAAAATTTCTGAAAAATCTTGTAGTTTTCTTTTACTGTACCTATTGAGAGTTGTTTACCAACTATTGCTTTGTTGAAAGTGTGATCTTTTCTTTTCATTTTTCCTCCTTGAGTTTCTGCTATGACTTGGGCAGACCTCTGTAATATTTTGTATGCCTTTCAAGCTGCGTAACTTAATATTTGGATACTTGATAATTTGTTTTATTATGTAATTGATAAAATGGTGATGTGTATTAATGTTAGTTCAACCATATATTTATACTGTCTTGGGAATGTGTGGTTATAGTTCTGTGGGAGAAATACTTTTGCCAGTGTTCACCAGCTTGTAAAATCTAGTGCGAGAGCTTAAAACATCTAAATAAATACTGAAATGCACTTACGAAGTTTGCTGAAATGCTCATCACTTCACTTATTTTTGTGTACTTTGTCAGCAATCTTGAGGTGCCTAAATTCAGAATCTAGTCAGGCATCTGTTTTATTCTTTTTTTTTTTTATCTGGGCCTGAATGTCCCCTTTGCTGTAATGTTTGCTGTTTGTTTTGCTCATAAATAAATGTGGACAAAAATTAATGGTAGAAAGTACAGTATATTTTCATGTAGCTTACTTGTGACTTGCTGTCCCCAGTACTAAAACAGGTTACTTGGTCTTCTCAAAGTTGTTTTTAAGTAAAGCAGAGGAGGATATGCACCAGTAAAGCTTGGAGAACACTTTATCAGTACCATTAGACTTCAGGTAAAAACAGTATGATTGAGTGCTTCATTGTCGAGACTGAAGCTGTGTACAAACATGTTGTTCCAAAAATTGTTTCAGCAAACACCTGTATGTGAGTTTCCAGAGAGGTGACTTCACTTCCTGATGAGAACTGGAGCTGAGGTGATCCATGCTCATATCTGCTTAGATTTAAACTTTGGTTAATTATTCTCCCTTTCTAAACAGTGAGGTGGGATCATAGTATCAGTCAATGAGATTTCTGAAGGATTGCTTTTGGAGAAGTTATGGCCTCATTATAAAGAGCACTGTATGGTTTAAAAATGCCTAATACAGCACAATCTTTAAAGCAGTAAAATAAACTTAGGATCATCTTTCCTTTGGAAGCTGAACATGATTTAAAATGGATTTTGTTTAATGGAATACAGCTTCATTTGACAAGTAAAATACCTGGGATTTTTTTACTTAAAATTAATAATGCAATTTCTCTACATAGATCAGATTTTTCTCTGTCTTTACAGAATTCATTGTGGATATGGGGGTTGTGTTTCAGTTAAAAGCTCTAACACATTAGTAATGGAAGCTTGGTTCATTGAACTCTAAACTCGAGACTGGTCTTCAGCTGATTCCAGTAAATGAGGAAACATTTGCATGAGCATGTGTCTGTTGAAAGCAAAAAGTCAACTTCTGAACTCTTGCTGTTTATCCATGACTAAGGAACAGAGAATCTTTTCCTCTTTTGTAACAATTCTGGTAGTTTTCAACAATATTTAAATTGTGAAGATGGGATAGCAGATGGAACTGTATAAAACAAGTTGAATGAAATTCCATGTAATGTGTACGTATATATGTTTACATATTTACAAATTCAAGTGAAGAACTGCTCAAACAATTATTGTATCTTGAGGCTAAAGCTTGGCATGGAAGTCAGGCTTTAATGTGCCATTTAATTTTGTATGCTTAGAATGAGTGTGTAACTGCCTTGCTGTAGTACATTTCTGTCAGCTGCTAGACTGGTTTGTGCTGTGGACTTAAAGGCTTATGTAATGTGGCTTGTAAATCTGGTCGTATTGACAGGATTCCTTAGCATGGAGCAGAAAGGTTCACGGGAAATGAGGTGAGAGCTTGCAATTAGTGCAGAAGAAAACTGATGCACATTGTTCTGTCATGTGGTCCCTTAGAAATCTGGAGGAAAGGTAGTCAAGCCAGGTGTACTTTGTTACTGATAATCCAAAATTAGGTATAAAATTGAACGTGATTGTCTTGAATCTGATTCTCAAAAGTGCTGAAAAGTCAGTTGCAGTTTAAGTCTGGAAATACTTAAATGTACTTAAATATATGTGAAATTATGTAGAACTGTTTCTGAACAGTCCTGAACTACTTCAGAGTACTCAAAACTAACACTTTGAATCTCCCTGTCTTTGGTTCTTGGTGTATAAAAATCCATTCCAGTCCTTATATTAGTGGGGTAATATTAGTGCTGTGGATAAGCAGTAATTTCTGAAGTAATCAGACCCATCTGCATTATTGCAGAAGAAACAATGAGAAAATGTGTAACTTGGTGTTGAGGATGAATCCAAGGTTTGACTGAGGATCTTTGGCAGTAAGAAAAGTAGTAAAGTACTGCTCATTTATGTGAGCATTGTTTATTCTTACAAATGAGATGGGAGTAAAAATACTCTGTAATTAAATAAATGTATTTGAGAGGGCCAGACTGAGGGTTCATAGATGACCTTACCATAATTGTTTTCAAGCATGAGTGCTCAACTGCAGCATTAATAACACATTTTTTTCTTTTTTTTTTTTTTTTTTAGTATGTGCAACATGATTTAAATAAGTACTGAGAGAAAGAGTACTCAAAAGAGTATCTTAGATTTGCTGGGATTTTGCTGTGTCATTAACAAGCAAGAATATTCTGTCAGTATTGGGAAAGTTATCAAACCAGAGATAATGTTCCAAGAAGATTAGTATTATATTTGTATTGGTATAATCTCTGAAAAAAAAAAAAAAAAAAAAAAAAAAAAAAAAAAAAAAAAAAAAAAAAAAAAAACAAAACAAAAAACCAGAAAAACCAGTTATACCTCACAAGTTGAATTCGGCTCCAAAAATCAGGCTGGAATTTGGTGGGATTTATTAATAGTTGGGAGGGACTTAAGAAATAGAGATTTCTTAGTGAAAGGAATTTTTCACTGAGGCATATGTCTCAGATCTCCCATGCTAAGAGATACCTAAAATGGGTTAGATGAAGAACTCTGGAAAGATGAGAGTGTATTCTGTAAAAGGAGCAAGGGATGGCAAATTCAGTTTGCAGTATTGATATCTTCACGTAGATTCAATAAATTTCACCTAACTTCTTTAAGTTAGTAATAGTTCAAAGTGTCAGGTAAAGTATTTCTCTCCACATACCCTGCTCTTAATGTGTAATAATCATTGACAATTACAGCCTCATTTTTTCTTATTGATACTGGTTTATGCTACATGTGCACACAGCAAGTAGCATTATTTTTGTCTTGATGGTTGCTTGCATGACTGCTGTTAACTTTGATACATCCTGTCCTAATGCATTGATAATTATCTCAATAACAACACAAGTTCTTATCAGTGGAAGGCCTCTTTGTGAGGTAATAGTGCTTAAATAATGATGTGACAAGAAACGATAGGGACAGTGCCAGAAGATCAAGTTGCCTGGTTCAATTACTGATTCAAATGAGAATTCTTAGAAGTGTAGCTGAAGAAAATCAGTGTTTAAATACATAGGAATGCTCAAGACAGAAATACTCATATAGTAGAAGACATTGAGTCTCAATACTACATGTAACTTGTGTCTGTAACAAAACCTAAATGTATGGAATGGGTATTTTCTGGTGGGCTGGAGTCTTAATCTCACTTCATTGGTGGAGTAACAGCAGTAGCTGATTCTTACCCTTCTTATAAATTTGCACATGCTTTATCATCAGGTTTCACTGATGCTTGTTCTGAAGAAGACAGAACTTGAATAACATTTGGGCTTCAGAGGAACGGGAGTTGCAGGTTAAGAACTCTTCTTCCCCATTCATAGGAACATAGTTACAATAGGACAGGGAAGTGCCACTCAGCATTGTCACGCACTTCCATGGTGCTAAAGGAAGCTGACATACCTTGGTTTGTCTTCTTCAATTCCCCAGTAAATTTGTGTGTCTTGAGATAGGGCACGCAAACCCTGAACTTGCCTTTAAAATTTCAATTCAACTCCATGACACCTTCCAGTTCATCATAGTAAAAGCATATAAAGACTAGAGGGACATAGCAGATGTGCAAAACCATGGAGTTCCTTTATACTGCAAGTGCACTCATCCCTTTACACTTGATACACAAGGTTTTCTACTGTAACATCCCCTGTGTATCCCAGGGATGGGCTACTTTACTGTCCTTTCCATGGTTTTGTATAGCAGAATTCTTACTTCTTCCTGCCTTCTAACTGGGAGTTCTTTGTAGGATGCTATGGAGGATGGGTACCTGGCAGGAGCTATATACTCCTGATGATCTCAGATGCTGCATGGACTGTTTTTGCACTATGTCTTCATTTAGACAGAATTTTGCTAATGGGTAGACATTTTTTAGGCAGACACTTGTTGGCTGTTTCCCATTTTAATCTAACCAGTGAGACAATTTTATAATATCTAATCACTTCATGTTGTTAAGGAGCTCATCCTTTTGATGGAGAAGTATGCAAACTTCCCCATATTTTTGTTAAATCGCAACCTTTTTTTACTTCTAAGACTTCATTCAGTTGCCTGATCTTGAGTTAGCCCTTACCTGCATAAGGTTTATTTCACACATTGAGAGTCTACCTCCCAAGTTCTTGACTTCCTTATTTTGTTCCTGTTTTTCCTGACCAGAAATTCGTGATAATTTCTATTCCACTTGTCTATTTCTCATCAAAACTCCCTTCTGGACTTCCTTAATTGCTACCTGGTTTTCTTCACTGGAAAAAAATTAAGTACTGTTCAACAGCACTCAATGTTTAGCACAATTGTGTTTCAGCACTACCAGAGTATTTATTCTCAGTAAGTTCTATTACATGCCAAGCCCTTTGCCATGGAAGAGGTTCTGAGCCAAGTCCAGAAAGGGAATTTGAGAGAATTATTATATATTATTGTGTCGAAGCATTAGGATATTTTTGAAAGAAATCCCCTAATTGGGCCTTTAAAATATAGAGTAATTTAGATTAGACAAAATATTACAAGGTGATCTAGTGCAATACCATGCTCAAAGCGAGCATAGCTTCACAATTAAATCGGGTTATTTAAGAGCTTATCTAGTCAAGGTTTTAGTATGTTCAAGGATAGAGATAACAATTCCTTCCCAGATCTGCCCCCAGCTGAAAACTCTTCCATTGGGAGCTATTCAGAATCCTCACAGATGCCATTTTTTCACTGTGACCTCCAAGACACTCTGTCTCTTCCTTTCTACATTCATCTACTGGGTATCTGAGACAGAGGAAATTTCCCTTCTCAATCTTATCACAAGTGTGAAGAAACAGAATACACTTCATGTTCCAAGCCTCTAATAATCTCAGTGACCCTCCAGCAGGGTTCATTTCAGTTTGTCAATATTTTCATTTACTAGGGAACTGGACACAGATTACCATATGATTGCCTTCACAGAATATAAAGATTAATGTTAAATAGTACTGGAGTGAAATCTCAGATATTCAGAGAAATCGTAACCAGCAGCAGTTCCACAGACAACTACCCAAATTAGCTTGGGATGGAAGTCTCAAAGTCATATTTTGTGCTGCTTGTCAAAGTTTGCTTTCCTCGAGCACTAAAAGACTTCATTCAAGCATCTTTTTCCTGTTTTACACCAATTTCTGCATATAACTATAACTCTGTCTTATTTTCTGGGATAAAATGTCTTTTTTTTAGTCCTGAATCTGTGTAATCCATTGGGTAATGCTTAATAGTTTGTAGCTTCTACACTTTTTACCTCTCTACAAAAATCTACCCTTAGTCATAAAATCAGTGGCTAAACATCCTTTGTCTTCAGAAGCTTGCCTTTGTTCAACCAGCTGAATGGTTAATTCAAAAAGGCTCAGTCCCTTTCACCTGTGGAACTGAATGTTTTTCTGCTGCTTTCTAGAGTAGGATGCGTAACTTCTGTTTGATCCAACAACCAGCAGCTGCTAATGAGTTTTTTGGTGGGGAAAGAGAATGATCATGTCATAAATTTGGTGAAAAGAGGGTAAAGGGGCACATGTTGCCATTCCTGTACTAATTAAAGCAAGGAGGTGAGAAATGAAGAGAAAATAGTGTCAAATCAGATATTCTTAATCAAAATACGTGGATTTCCATTATGAGAGTAGAAAATTGTAGGTTTTTGGATGTTATTGTTCTGCATTTGAAAAAAAAATTCTTACTACACAAGAAATATAAAAGATCTGAGGGACCAACAGTTTTAAATTCTGCTAAAGATATAATTTACAATAATTTACAATAGACTTCCAATGAGCTAACTATGGAGCCTCCTGAACTACTGATATTGCAAGTCCCGGGTATTGTGAGCAGTGTCTGCTGTTCATCCTGGGAAAAATCATGGCAAGTGTGGTATGAAAAGAATTTATCTAATTATTAGGGAGTGCCAATGTAGTTAGTATTTCTGATTTTTTCAGAAAATAGTTACCAGAAAAAAATACAGTAATTTCACAGTTATAAGCCGCACCTGATTATAAGCCGCACATCCAGGTAGACCATGGGATCTGTACATATATAAGCCACACCCGAATATAAGCCACACCTTTTTTTTTTTTTTTTTTTTTTTTAAGCGAGGATCTATGTGCGACAAAGTAACGAGTTAGTAACAGAATCGCGCCAGGGCGGGGTTTGCTGTCAGGTGCTCAAGTTGCAAACAGTTTTCACAGACCAGTGAAGCCTTTAAAGGCAGCCCCAGGCACCCTCCCCGGCCAGCTCTCACTTCCGGGTTGGCATTTCGCTGGGATTTGTCCATAAATAAGCCGCACCTGATGATTAGCCACACTACTGGGGTAGGCTGGATTCTTCAATGAAAAAGGTGCGGCTTATAATTGTGAAATTACTGTAGCTTGTTCAATATTGTAAATTCGGCAGATAAATGCAACTGGTGTGGTAGTACATACATTTTGATTTATTTCAGAAGTCTAAGTCTGCTTTGTATGACATTTTAAGTCACGCAATTTTCAAAATCAATGCAGCACTTGGGTTTTGAAATAATTTAAATCAAGTAGCTTGTGGACAAAAGAAAGATGTTCCTGTGAGACATTGTTTAAAAAGTTAATAGTCTGATGCTGTAACATATCTCAGCTTTTTGACAGTAGCAAATACTGCCCTACGGCAGGGGAGAAAACCTGTTTGTCCACCACTATACATTCTTCATACAGATAAGCATATGGAGTAATCTCACTCCTTTCCACAAGAACTAGTATTTAACACTCAAAAGCAAGCCATGTTTAAAACCAGTGTGATCATAATCTGACTGCATAGAGCATATTTTCAAAAATTCCATTTAGAAAAAAACACATGGAAAGACTGTAAGGAATATAATTCATGAACCTCTTGGGAAGAATTGTGGCTAAATAGAGACTTGGAACTGTAAGCAAAGAAACTGCCTTCTGCTGCTTTTTCTTATGCTCAGGACACGAAGAGACTGAAAATAAATGGGTTGCTTTTCAAGGGAAACAACTTGCAAGATCTGGACTACTATCAAGTAGCTCATATATAAAGGGATAAAAATAAAAATATTGCTAGGAAAGATAGCAGACGGTGCAGTTGTAATTGTGTACACCTAGTGTGTCACTGTATACAAAGGCCCTCTGTAATACTTATGAAATTTGCAGCTGGGGTGCTCTTTTGTTTTATGCTAAACTGCGACACAGTGCTACAGAGAGTCAGATTCATCACAGAGAGGGAGTGGCACAGTGTGGTCACTGCAAAAGAAAACTGCACACTCTCTGTTAAACTGAGATGGGTCACTGGCGCTGTGACTTTTGATGGTGTAAAGAAAAAGCTGAATAGAACAATAAACGATCAGATTACCAGCAATGCTTTCCCTGCTGCTTGTGTCAAAAGAAATGAAATCAAAAGGGCTGAATGCTGGAAAATTTGTGCAATGCAAATTCTGTTAAACTGAATTTTGCTTCAGAAAGTAATTTCATTTCTTTGTATAATATCAACAATAGTTCAGAGAGTTAGCACCTTGTTGAAAGTCCCATGCCTAAAACACCTTTGAAGAAATTAGTGCAAGCAGCCCAGTAGCTCAGTTCTGTGCCATTATAAGAATTCAGGGTTTTTTCTTTAAAGATGCTTGCTTTGGAAAGGAGACTTTCTGAAACTGGGAAAGTACCGGAAGAAAACTGGAGAAAATTAACTTGCAGTACTGTGCATAACTGTAACTTTGGAAGGGCAGGGAGAAAAAAAATGTTGCATAGGTTAAAAACTGCTCTGCTTCAAAACTGTTTTATTTCAAATACCGTGTGTAGTGCCTGTAAATATTGCTGTGTTACCATGCCTTCAGTTTGGTGCTTTCTTTCTTAGTGTGATGGTAGCAAGAGAAGCACTTCATGTATTTCAGCCTTCACGGCACCACAGAAAGCCCTAGAGAACACAATCTCGAAGACTCAAAACAGAATTGAAAAAAAGGAAACTAAAGGAAACACAATCATTTTTTTTGTCCTCATATCATGTTTGTATTTCATTACAAAATACTAGGAATATGTAAGGCAGCGTTAATATAGCAATACATAAGGTAATTCCAAATTCGACTTTTAGAAATATTAAAAATCAGTTTCTCTTTTGGAGGTGTTGAAATTTGGTATCTTCAAGAACAGCCTGCACGGCACTTTATACCAGCCATCAAGACTGAAAGCAGCGCAACGAATGCTGCATTCAGCTAACGCTGTAACACAAATTGGTTCATTATGTGAAGACCAGATTACCCCAGGTTCTGATGTCCCAACAAACGCACACCGGCGACAGCCTCTCAGGTGCCGACTCGTGCGCCACAGGTCCTGCAGTGCACAGACAAAAACCAGGAAAAGAGCAGGCGAAAACGCGCCTGCAGCGACAGGCAGCATGAGACACGTCTGCCCAGGACCGACCACTGCGGAGATTTTCTGTCCAACGTGCAGGAACCGAAGAGCCTGGCACACCGAGAGCCGCAGCAATCTGCCCGCGGCCGCCGGCGCACGGGACAGATTAACAGGCGGGTTGTGTAATACGGGCTGCACCGGCGAGGGGGGTGCCAGCTCCTCTCCCAAGACAAAAAGCCACATCATTACACACGCGCCGGTCACACCATGTGTGTCCTCAGCCAAGTCTTACGGGAAAAACCCGCGGAGCCTCCCGGCCTCCCTGCATCCCCCTCCCGTGGGCCCAGCCAGGCCCGTCAGGCGCACGGCCCGGCCTGCGGTGGCCGCCGGGCGCGTCTGAGTGCTGCGGCCCCGGACTCCAGCGAGGGTGCACAGGACACTCCCGGCTCAGCCACGAGGGCCGGCTGAGCCGACGGGACCCCTCGGGAGCCCATCCGCGCTGGGGCCACACCACAGCTCCCTCCGGCCCGGCCCGGCCCGGGGCTCTGCCCCGCCCCGCGCCCCCGGCCCCTCCCGCCCGGCGCCTGCGCAGCGCGCGCGCCCCCGCCCGCCCCCATCCCTTC
>VRYO01002297.1:76603974-76617564 GCA_009812075.1 Sialia sialis | reverse complement strand
ACTTGAGAGCTTAAACTTTTTTGTGTGGGAGGAAGGTGGTAGTAAAAGATGCAGCGGGGCTTTGAGATAACACTGCTTGGTAGGTGGGATTTAAGGTATCAGTGAGCCCATGGGGAGGGCCTGACCACAGCTCCAGTGAACAAAGATATTTCAAACCTTGAGGGGCCCTTTTGGGTACAGTAGTTGCCATACAGCGTGAGCAAGGGATTTTTGTTTTTTAAGCTGTTTATGTAATTACTTTTATTACATGCCAGTTAAGATGCATTTCCCCACTTTTGATGAAAAGTTTTTGTTATTGTTAATTACTGATTCTTCTGTAACAGTGCTGAGTCCCCTTTTCCCATATGTTTTGACCTCTAAGGTGATAGTCCTCCAAATAACTTGTTCCTTTTGTTTACTCTCCGACCAAAGTTTACTACTTGAAGAAATAAATATAATACGGATCTTTTTAATGCAGTCTGTCACAGTTATTATGACTAGTGCGTGCTGTTGGTCATTTGGTGGGCATAAGCACAAGGTCCAGAGACCAAGTCTCGTATTTTGAGCATTGCAATGTCTCCCACACAGTCCAGTTAATAACTAGATGTACAAAAGCTTTTAAAAGCACTAGAGAGATTCAGCGAATTGGAAGCGACAGACACTATTCAGAAAGGTACTCCAGTGAAATGGAAGGAATTGTAGTATTGGTGTGCTACCTTCAGCAGTTTCAGACTCACTTATTCAACAAGTAGATAGGCTATTCAACATCTAGGATTTTGAATATCCTAAATAAGCAGTGTGAGATTGGTTTTTTTTGTTTCTTTTTTCCTTTGTTATGTTCCCTCAGGTTTTTGCCTCTCCTTGTTCCCAGTTCAGGCAATTCTTTTTTGGTAAAATTTCTTTGTAGAAATATTTTATTTTTTTGAAGTCCAACTGCTGAGGACTTTTATAAACTGGATTTATGTTTCAATTGACAATTATTAAGCATATGGGAGTTTCTATTTTATATTACTAACTTTAAAATATAATCTAAAATATCAAAGTCAAGTTTAAACGGTAAACTGGTACATTGAATTCATTCCCTGGCCAGAGAGGGAGGAAAGAGAATAATTAGAGTGAAACCTAACATTTGCTTAGTAAAATAAATGATGTGGGAGTATGGTAAAAAATGAACACAATGAATGTAAAGGAAAATATATAAAAAACATCAGGACAAATATATCTAACATATATCGAAATATGTAGTTGAAAAATGAAAAACTTTCACAGGCAGATGTTTAAGGGAGACAGTTTAAATGCAGTCAAGAGTATGCTTGTACTGTCCCTCAGCTAAAAAGTAGATGGAATGCTTGGTGGTAAATGCAAATCGTGATTGTCCCTGCCTGAGGTAGATTTTAGATAAGATGGTAGAAACATGTGGATGCAATTTGAGATCTCCACTAAAATATTTTTCTCTGTTGTGATTAAGAAAATAATATAACAGGAACTGAAGGAATTCTTTTGCCTCTTTGGTAGACAAACTAAGCAATGAAAAAGCTTAAAGATGTACAGCATCACTTGTCCAGTTTCTAGGCTTCCTTCCCTTCTGAGGTTAGTTTGGAAAGATATCCTTCTTTGAGATCTCAGTTTCTCGTCTTAGCAAGTCATCATTGTGGCTATTTACGTTTTAATTTTAGATAGTCGTGTAGAACTATTAAAGATGAAATGAAAATATGGTAAATGGGGAGAAGATAAAAATCTGCTGTGGCAGATCCTACAGTGTGTTTATTTCATACCAGCTTAGTTGGAAATTGAGGCAATAGGTATACCTGGCTTAATAAACTCAGACTGTAAAAGGAAGCAATGTTGAGAGCATGAAGAAATTTTATGGTAAATATAATGTGGGGGAAATTCTGGAAATCTTATTTGACTGTAGTGCTTTCTAACAGGGTTGTTTATAGTGTTGGATCACTTAATGACACGTGGTCAGTGAGTTGTGAGTTACTTTGTAATTGTTGCAATGTTATTTCTGTAATTGTTGCTTCTGGTTTTGCGGTGGAGAGGCTGATCGAGCAAGAGACGAATAATTTTCAAAAGTGTAAGAGAAAAGTAGGAGAATGCTCTCTATAGTTTGTCTTCAAGCTTTTCTCGATGGTGAGCTCTTCTTTTACCAGACTCCTCCTGTATGCTGCTGTGCTGTAGCAGTCTCAGTACATACCCTGATGCTCCAGGAGCCAGTGGCTGGGAGAAATTCCCCTGAACCTGGCTGGGACTTGCTCCTGTGCCTCATTTAGGAGCACTCCTCACTGGTCTGCCTGAATAACACTTTCCATATTGTGTTGTTTCTGGTTAGCTACCCGGTGGGTAAGCACTTGTGAATTACTGTGCGATGGGAGCACGCTTGGTGAGTGCGCATCTGCTGGGAGCCTTGCCGAGGCACTGGCTGCCAGGGTTCAAGTGGAGGACACAGCTGTGTTCCAGTGGAGTAATGCATTCTTCCTTCGAGGGGTTAGGATTATCATTGGAAATAAGTGAGCGAGTAAATAGTAACTGTGATTTTTACCTGTACCTCTGGCTACGTTTCCTGATGTTCAAAGTGTTTCAAATGCAAAATAGACTGGTCAAATTTCATACAGTTAAAGCATTGTGCAGGGAAAGTTTTTTTGTTTGTTTGTTTGTTTGTTTGTTTTTTTTTGCAGCATCTGCTTCTAACAGCTGTCTAGCTAAAGCAGTTTCTTTCATCCTCTGTCCCACAGATTCTACACTTCTTATGATAGTTAATCTAATAAGGTTGGAAATAATTTTTTAAAATAGCTTGGTAGTGTACAAATTATGAAAAGAATTGCAGAATGTTTTTTCTGAGCTAGGTAAAGCAAAATTTTGATTTGTTTTGCTGGCATAAGCTTTCTATTTTAAAAATGGTAGAACAAATTCTTTAAGATTAGATTCTGTGGTACTAATATTTTTGGCAAGCCCCCCAACTTTTTGTTGCAAAATTTGGGTAGAACTTATACTTGATCATAGGCTCATGTTCCAGAAATAAAGCTTTCAGTAAAATTCCTCTTGTATTTTCTCTGCTAGCTACTTAGATCTCATTGAGGGTGTCTGTGGCCACTGCATGTATAGTTGCTTTGGCAGTTACTTCTCAGTGCTTTTAGTGTTCTAAATAGCTCTTGTGCTTATGTAATGCTAATATGAAAAAAAACACCTGTCATTACAGGAAGGTGCTTTAAAGTCCTGTACTGGGGCATTTGTAATTATTTTCGTACTTGGAGCCACCGCATCTCTTTATGCTGTGTGATATCTGATTGTTGTAACTACTTGGTATAATAATAAAAACAGATTATACAGTGCAGCATAGTACTTATTCCATTAGTTTGCTTCCTCATTTGCTGCCAGATTTGGAGCTTCAGAAGCAATGTTGGCAGCTATAGGTGCTAGTTGGTGTGGTGTATAGCTAGATGCACTGCATTGCTTGATAAAAACAGTCAATTTTTTTTTTTTTTGGTGAGGGAGCTTTCAATTGACTTGCTGCTGAAGTCTATTAGCTCTTTACTAAATGCACATTGTTTGGATGAAATGCGCTTTCCTTCTTGCTAGCTGCTTGGTCAGTAGGACCTTGTGTGTTGGACTGCTTTGTTGTGGTTAGCGTGTAGAAATTGGAAAGATACAAAGCTCTGCAGAGACACAGTGCCATACCTGACCATTGTTTTCTTCTGGACTGCCGTATGGGAGAAGGAAGACTGGCATGTTTGAAAATAAAACCCTCACAACCCGAAACCCAACAAAACCCCACAAACAAACAAACAAAACCTTCAGAAACCCCATCCAAACAAAATAAAACACTGTTTGTGTTAAACCTGTAGGTTTTGTACCTTTGTGAAATAAAATAAATGGCATAAATAGGGTTGAAATTGTAGCAGAGCCCTTCCATGTATCTTACTAGGATATTCCCAGTTGATTGCTAGCACAGAAATGCCCCATTAACCTGTCTAAGGAAACATACTTAATGTTCTATTAAGCATGAGTAAGTACTGGATTTATTTACCGGGAGGTTGCTGGAATAGCCATCTAGAAAGTAATTCAAGCACTGTAAACTCCAATTCTTACTTGTCATTTTCCTTTAATTAGTGTGCTCATTCTCAAAGAAAAGTCTTATGTGGGAGGAAGATGATGAAAGAAGAAGCAGGGAAGTATTTGGGTCTTTTGCTGTTTCCAAAAGCTTTAACAGCTTTGTGTGCCAAAAACTGGCCTTTTGGACTATTCTGTATGGCAAATTAAGCCAGGCAGTACTGCACTGCTCCATTTTCTGCACCTGTCTGATGATATTTATTTCCACTTTGAGTGTATGCTAAAGCAAAACTTCCAAAGAAGTGTTTTGCTTTTTTCCATCCTGTTGTTTAGTTATACATACTTGTTAGTTAAGTCTCTGCCTCAGTAGTTGCACTTCTGCTGCACTGCCAAGAAGATGTAGAAAGTAAAGAATTCCTTGTAAAATGCAGTTGCCATCTTTGGATACCATTCCTTAGGTAGACTTCTAGAAGTTCACCTAAACTTCTTCAGAATTGAAGTTCAAAGGCTCCTCCTTTTGATCCCAGCTCAGAATTCTCACGTACTTGATCGAGATCAGATTTTCATATAAAGTTTTGTAATTTTATTGACTGTATTGATTGGTGAAAAATAGTAGCAATAAAACATTGCTGTTTAAAAGTACTAACCTGCTATGAGGTACTTGGTACTTGCTCTTTGAACAGAAATACAGTTCTTCTCAGTAGTACGTATTAGTAGTATGGCAGGCTCTGGAACCTTCTCAACTCCACTGATGTTAGTGGAAGCTGACCTCACATTTTTCCATTTAAAAAAGGAAAGAGTCATGCTCACAGTGCTGCTATCTCCAGGTTCATTTGTTCTTGATATCCTCCTCCTCTGGTGTCCTACCCCTTTGGGTTGGTTAATGTTTAAACAAATTTTAGAAGGGAGTTGTTTAGTTACCTTAATGTAGAAATGTCAGCACTCGGATGCTGATAGAGGAGACCAGCGTGGAATTTCTTTTAAAAATAATTAGGGAATTGATTTTTAGTTATGCAGTGAGCCATACTAAGCCAAAAGCAGTTAATTTTTTTTACTTCTGAAATACTTTAAGCAATCTTTATAAAGCACAACAGCCAAAAAATTTTCTGGTGTCTTAGCTGTTTTACAATTTGTAGCTTATTTTCTTATGGTATTTTTCTTGTCTTTCTATAGGGCTGAAAGACACACAGGAGTCTTCATGGATATAGTTGATACATTTAACCATTTAATTCCTACTGAACACTTAGATGATGCCCTATTTCTAGAATCCAACCTGGAGAATGAAGTCTGTGAGGATTTTAGTACAAGTCAGAATGTCTTAGAGGATTCGCTGAAGAACATGCTCAGCGATAAGGATCCTATGCTAGGATCTGCAAGTGCCCAGTTCTGTTTGCCTGTTTTGGATAGCAATGACCCCAATTTCCAGATGCCCTGTTCTACAGGTAAATCTTACAATTTTTTAAGATTACAATTTAAAATACATTTTCACTCTAGCACCAACCCTTTTTCATAACATAGAAATAATAAGTTGGGATTTCTGTTGCCTTGCTGCCCTTTTTGATGCACTTCATACATGCCTGGCATGTAAACTATGTGCAAGTCTTTCTAATTTTGTAGTGTAACAATAGAGGAAGGCTCCTTATGCGGATCAGAAGTAGCGAGGCTTTGTCTGTCAATTACTCCCAATGAAAGTCAAGATTTGTTTAGTGCAGGTACTGTGCCTGATCACTGAAGTCACTGGCTGGTTTAAAAAAATATATTTCTGGATTAGCAGTAGGAGCAGGAGAGTACATTTGTACATAATTGTACAAATTACTTCTCTGACCTCAGGGTTATTCTGTTAGTGCTAGGCCTTCTGACACTGAGCTGATTCTGGGTGTTTTGCTTTGGTTGACTTCAAGACCCTGGAATGATAATAAAATTATATTTTTTTCTGTTTGGAATACCTGATTTGGAAACAATTTAGAACAAAGTTAAAGAAAAATAGTCTCAGAATTTATTGAGTAATTTCTGAAGATTAAAGGAAAAAGGGGTGATACAGTACCTAAAATTATTAATATTTATGAAGAGTTGGAATAATTACACTGAATTTTATACAAGAGATAAAAATATACTCTAATCTTAGTAGTGTTCTTTATTTGACTGGATGTTTAAAAACATAATTTTTTAGCTTCATTACTGGTTAGTGTTGTAGATCAATGCAGTTACATGATTAGATTAATGTTTAATTTTTTTGAGTAAGTTCCATGAACAACTTCTGAAAATCTATTATTTCCTTATATAGTGTATATTTGACTGTTACTGACAGACCAAATTTTCACCTTCACTAAGTTAGGTGATACTGCATCATGGAAAACTATAAATCAAACATTATATTGATTAAGGCAATGAAAAAGTGAATTATTAACCCAAAACAAGATATTTAGCAATTTTTTTTCTACTTCAGAAAAACATTTTTGAGGCCATCCTTAATGCTTTTGCTTACTCTTGCAGTTTTATTTGTACCCTACCAGACAAAAATCATATCTCTCTTAATATGCATAAGACTGTATAATGTACACAACCAAATTCCACCTCACTTACAAATTCTTCTGTTTTATTGCATCCTGTGCATCCTCCAGTAAAACTGTAATGCATTTAAAGCTTTTGAAGTAACTCATAGGGTACAGGTGGATATTTTGGAAGGTACGGAGAAACTTTCACGTGCTTCCTGGCACATATTTCTTCTGAAAGTGATCAGTAGTGCAACAATTAATACTATTATTACTTAAATATTCACAATTTATTTTAAGATCCTTAAAAATAAATGAGCTAATGTGTTTACTTGGAGGCTACTATTTCAGACTGTCAGAAGACTAAGGGATTCAAAGCTGATTTGATTTGTGCTGAGTTTATGAATTTAATGTTTTGTTAAATCTGAAAGCACCAATAGAGCCATATTTCAGAAAAGAAATTAAAATGTATAGTTTGGAATTCATGTAGGTGTCCGAAAGAACATCAGATGTTCTTGTTGTTGCTTGTTCTTTGTAGGTATTGATAAGAACTGTCCTTTTTGTGGCATGGGTAGGAGTGCAGTATGTGCTTACAATTTTTTACTTAAGAATAATGAGTATCAGTTTGAAGTGCAGTTTCTTTGCTTGTCTTTTTTCATTGAAAAAAGTGATTTATTTGATGTCTGACACTTGGTGATCTAACATTGCTGTTGCAGTCTGCTGATAAGAATGTGGTTATTCAAGATGATAGCACCCTTCATATGAATTAAGCCATGCAAAAGCTATTTTTCCCAGTTTAGGTGGAAGCTCATCTGTACATCAGCTTCAATTTGTCTAAAAAGTAAAAAAGCATAACTCTAGTGGCAAAACTTGATTTAATATATTCTATATTTTGCATAACCCATGCCTAGACTATTAAACAATTTACAAAAAGGAGCAAAGTGCTCATGGAAATTAATTCACAGGACCAGCAGAGGACAGATATATCATATTTGATGCTTCTTGAATAGCTGGAATGTATTCTGTTTTGTAGAATTTTTAAAGTGGTCCAGATTTCATGCTACAGTTTATTTGATTGCTGTGAGCAAGCTGAAGAGATAAAGGTAGTAGTAGTTAAACTGAGAAGTGTTGTAGTTGAAATGGTAATCAGGTCTTCTAGACAAAATGGAAGAGCAGAAGGTATGGCTCACTAATACAGTAATTTCACGATTATAAGTCGCACCTTTTTCATTGAAGAATCCAGCCTACCCCAGTAGTGCGGCTAATCATCAGGTGCGGCTTATTTATGGACAAATCCCAGTGAAATGCCAACCTGGAAGTGAGAGCCAGCCGGGGAGGGCGCCTGGAGCTGCCTTGAAAGGCTTGGCTGGTCTATGAAAACTGTTTGCAACTTGAGCACCTGACACCAAACCCAGCTGCCGTGATTCTGTTACTAATTTGTTACTTTGTCGCACGTGGATCCTTGCTTTAAAAAAAAAAAAAAAGTGTGGCTTATATTTGGGTGTGGCTTATATATGGACAAATCCTGTGGTCTACCCGGCTACCCGGATGTGCAGCTTATAATCAGATGCAGCTTATAATTGTGAAATTACTGTACTTCTTTGAAAGCAGATTATTTGACCTGAGCTCAGAAGTAGAAAACTTATGCACAAACAAGATGCTGTCTTTACATGCCTTCAACCCAGCTGTGCAAGCCTGAAATTTCTTATGTGAACATGAGTATATGAGAAGGGCTTGATTGGGGCCTACTTCTTACCCACATGCCTAGCTGCTCAAGATTGTTACATTTTCTCTGCTTTATTCTGGAGATCATGTATTTTTGTTTTCAGAATCCTCTTCTCTCTTGCTTTTAACTTGGTTTTGAGTGTGGGTTTGCTTCCTGCTGTTTTTCTCACTTCTGCGTGGACATAAGTTTCTGTTGGGAGTTTTTACTGGCCTGATTCAAAGTTGTTACTCATCAACATGTTTTGCTCAGCTTTAGGGTTTATATTGCGCATCATTCATCAAGAACTAAACTCTAAGCTTTTTTCATGGTGAGTTACCTGTTACGTGACTGTGTGATGGATACTGGTAGCAATTGATTGAAGGTCCTTTAGACAATTCAGGTGCATGCCCAAAAGAAACACATAAAGACATCTATCCAGAAAACACGGGTCTTGTAAGTTGAATTATAACTACATCTCTTGGGGAGAATAGTAGTATAGAATCATAGAATAATGGCAAGGGACCTCTAAATGTCATTTAGTCCAGCCCCCCTGCAATGGACATATTTAACTATATCAGGTTGCTCAGAGCCCTGTTCAACCTGACCTTGAAGATTTCCAGGGATGGGGCATCTACTGCCTCTCTGGGCAACCTCTTCTAGTGTTCCACCACCTTCATAATAAAAAAGTTCTTCCTTACATCCAATCTGAAGCTACTCTCTTTTAGCTTGAAGCCATTACCCTTGTCCTGTCACTGCAGGCCATACTAAAGTGTCTGTTCACATCTTTCTTATAAGTTCCTTTTAAGTATTAAAAGGCTGCAATGAATTGTCCTCCTATTCTCCATGCCAAACAACCCCAAATCTCCCAGCCTTTCTTCACAGGAGAGGTGCTCCAGCCCTCCAGTCATTTTTGTGGCCTCCTCTGGACTCGCTTCACCAGGTCCATGCCTTTCTTGTACTGAGCATCTCAGTCAGCAGTACTGGTATGACAAATAGAATGACAATGGATGTTTGTTGCCTATCTGTTGATAGGCAGAACTGTATCAGTATCAATAAAGAAGTTTCATATTTATCTTTGGGCCTGAATCCAAATGATGCTGGATTTAGATAGTTTTTTTAGTTAGATGACACTGTTGGTCAAAGACCAGCAGAGACCAAAGACAGAGCAGACCAAACTTGCTGAGCTTGCTCTATAATTGCTACTGAGTAACAGAACAGGGTTAGAGTGGTGTTATCTTTTTAGCTTTGATTAAATAATTACATATTGAGAGAAGAGAATAAGATTCTTTGTGGGTGATCCTGGTTATGGCTTTCAGCAGAGGTAGACGTAACTCTTTATCATTCTCACAACTCTCACAAGCTGATTAGGGTAGAGGTCAAATTGTGTTGAAATCCTTTTAGAATGTTTGTGAAGGGTGACTGCTGAACCATAAAGATGTACAGTAATTTCACACTGATAAGCTGCACCTATTTCATTGAAGAATCCAGCCTACCCCAGTAGTGCGGCTTATTTATGGACAAATTCCGGAAGTTACCTGATACTCAGGCGCCTATGTTACAGTCGCTTCGGCTACGTTGTTTCTAGTACAGGATTGTGTGGCCGGTGTGATTTTGACGAATCGCGCATTTCTGACCACTGTAAACTAATCAGATAAAAGCTTCTTGGCTTGTTGTGGCTTCAGGTGCGCTGGGGGCAGGGGGGCTGCAGCAGCGACTCCTATTCTATTTTTTGGACGCGGTGCTCCAAGATTTCATGCACGGGACGTGAGATTTGAGGTACTCCGAGATTTGAAGCCCACCAGTCTGAGATTTGAAGCCCGCTAGTCCGAGAGATCAGACACGCTTTGTCGACATGGCTCTGCCGCAGAAGAGACTTGCCTACAATGCAGATTTTAAAGTAAAAGCAATCAACCATGCAAAAGAACATGGGAATAGATCTGCAGCTAGAGAATTCAACATTGATGAGTCGATGGTGCGAAGGTGGAGACAGCAGGAAGATCAATTACGTCTTGCTACAAAGACTACGAAAAGTTTTCGCGATTGTGAAGCGAGATGGCCGGAACTCGAAGAAAGGCTCTGCACGTGGATCTCCGAACAAGGAGCCACTGGGAGAGGCTTTTCAACTGTTGCTGTTCGGAGAAAAGCCACAGAGATAGCGAGGGAAATGCATATAGGAGAGTTTCAAAGAGGCCCTTCTTGGTGCTTTTGCTTCATGAAATGGTGCCGTCTCCTGTACATGCAAGGACAATCGTGTCTCAGCACCCGCCAGCAGATTATGAGGAAAAGGTGGCCAACTTCTGTAGCTACTGCAAAGCAAAGATCGCTGAAAAAAATACCCAGACACAGCACATTTTAAACATGGATGAAGTGCCCTTAACGTTTGATATGCCACTGACTCGAACTGTGGAAGAAACTGGGAAATCCTCGGTTCCCATCCACACGACAGGTAATGAAAAGACATCATTTATGATCATTCTTGCGGTCGCTTCAAGTGGGCAGAAATTACGGCCGTTGGTAATTTTTAAAAGAAAAACGATGCTTATGGATAAAATTCCAGAAGACATCCATGTTGCAGTGAATCCCAAAGGCTGGATGGATGAGGACATCATGAAGTTATGCCTATCAGAAGTTTATGCTAGGGGACAGGATGGATTTTTCCATCTGGCCCCTGCACTTCTGGTTCTCGATTCCATGCGTGCCCACACAACAGAAAGAGTAAAAGCTATGGTTAAAAAGATGAACTCGGAGCTAGCTGTTATACCGGGTGCCTTGAGCAAAGACCTGCAGCCACTGGACATAATCATAATCTGTTCGTTCAAAGCCAAACTCCGAGCTAGGTGGGAAGCCTGGATGGCCGGAGGAAACCACTCCTTCACAAAGACCGGGAGGACGCGCCAGGCAAGCAATACCGCTGTGTGCCAGTGGATACTGGATTCCTGGTCTGAGGTATCCCGCCAAGCTGTCATGCAGGAGTTCAGGAAGGCCAACATCATTCCAGCACTGACAAGCAACGGGAACGACAGTAGCGAAAGTGAGGAGTCTGACGAGGAAGGTACAGCCGATAAAGGTTTGGGTTTGCTGAATGCCAGCATCACACAACTGCTGATTTCAGGTATGGAGGACGAAGACTTTGAAGGTTTCATAGAGGATGAAGAGCTGACTGAAAATGAAGCTGATTAAAAGTTTAATAAAAGCGAGTTATTTATTTCCAGGTTTTGTAGTGTTTTCCTTTCTTCACCTGGGTTCACAGGTGAGCCGATTCCGCTACCATGTTTGTGTAAAGCAGCCCAGGTGCAGCTGCAGCTACGGCTCCTGCCAGGCTCGTGGTTCCACTACTGTGTTTGCGTAAAACTCGGGCCGGGTGAAGAGCGCCAGGGCCCATGGCTTTAATTTGTTGTATGCAGACCCTGCCAAAGAAAGATGCAGTTTATAGGCTGGTATATATGGTATATATGGACAAATTCTGTGGTCTTCCTGGCTTATAACCAGGTGCAGATTATGAGTGTGAAATTACTGTAGTTAGGTTGCTGGTTTATGGAGCTAGACTGGTCTTACGGCACAATTAAGAAATTCTGATACCTCTGTGAATCATCCACATCTTACTCACTGCAGCTTGCAGGAGCTTAGCAGTTATGGAGGGCTCTTCCTGTCCTGACGTAGGTACAAGCAGAAAGACATTGTGTCAATAGTAGAAATTGATATAACTGCTGTCCTTGCCAGTTAAAGGACAGAATTTGATAAAATGAAACTTTTGAGAAATAAATGAAATCCAAATTCTTGAACCAATCAGAAGTGTCTCAAAACATGTTTTAGGTGCCTCTCTGCTTCTTTTCATCAGTTTGATCAGGTCGCTGTCTTAAAATCTGTGCATGACCAGTGTAGAATATCATATTGTGTACAACAACTCTTGGCCATCTTAAAATGTTTGAGTGGTGTGAGTGGATGTGGAAGCATGCTTTTGGGGTTGTGTTGATTTTTTTACCTTGAGCAGTTAATTGATAAGTGGAAACTCTGAAGTTTAGAATACGACAACTCTTTTAAGAGCAATACACTTATTTCAACTTTGAATGGTACTCTAGTGATGGGTTTTCTGCTTTGTTCTGTTCTTGCTGGAGCTTATCCACCTATGAGCATGGCAGGTCATCCTGATTGCATGCCGGTGAGAAAAATAACTTAGCATTTGTAGTAAATTGGTGATTCTTGGCTATCACAAACTGTCTAACTTGTCATTTACTAAGGTAGTTTGATTTGTTATAATACAGGGAATGGAATTTTAATTGTATGTCATCTGGTGACATTTCAAGTTTTCATATTAAAATCAAGCTTTTAATAATTTAGTTTATGGGTATGTTTATCAAATTAGGTACTTGACATAAATGATGAAGAAGATTGATGCTGTAAGAATATACGAAATGTGTTAGGGACATCTTTTTAATTGCCCTTTTTTTCTTGTCTCTCTGGATTGCTGCTGGGAAGGTGTTTCCCTCAGGTGCAGTCTCTTTCTTTCTAGTTTTAGCCTGTGTTTTCATTGGTATTGTTAAAAGCAGCATTACCTGTGCTAAAATCTTGATTTCCTACTGAATCTTTGTAGCCAAACCAATTTTTCTGACTTCAAATACTCTTTTCTTTAGCTGATACGATGTCTAGCTGTGTCAGGCATTTCAGGCTCTTTTTGCTAAAGCAAAAGATACATATTTTTCTCCTCCTATATTTGAAGTAATTTTGAATGTAACTTTGAGGTTCCAAAATTTGGTCTACAGCTGTTTCTCTGAATTTTCTTACCTAATTATGCCTTCCTTCTTCCAAGCTCTCTGTATATGAACAACTACTCTGTGTTTTGTGACCAAGGTAGTAACTTTTCTGTGTAAAATTTAAATTTACTGTATTGGTATTGAGAACCTGGAGAATATTTATTTGTGCCTCTTCCTGTTTGTAGATGGCAAATTATCTGTATTCCCCAGCTTAGGTGTTTCTGAAATATTTAGCTATTTATGCCTTTGGATCAGTTTCATGGGTGGAGAGAGGTTGGAACTGTACTAAGATTTGCAAAGCAATTTAGATTAGCTCTCTGATTTGTAAATACATAAATATTCCCTTCTTAATAAAATTAATTAGTTTACATCAAAGTGCTTGGTTTGGTCTGGTGTTTTTACTTTGTTGTTGAAATTTGTGGTTTTCTGCTCCTTATTTCCAATGAAACAGGCTTGTGTCACTGAAGAACCACAATTCAGTAGGCTTGTGATACAGCTCCATTTTTTTAATAAACTCAGTATGCAGTCCTCTGTCAAGATACATGCTGTATTAGGTTTATTAATCCTAGTTCATTTTCATATGTCTTTATTCTAAAGACTGTAAAATTACCTT
>VRYO01002297.1:76586555-76602974 GCA_009812075.1 Sialia sialis | reverse complement strand
ATATGCATCACAAATGTCAATAGGAAAAAGGTTTTTCGTAGAAAGTATACCATCCTCATTTATGATCTTGAGACTTACTGACAAAATATCTCTGTCTCTGTTTTGTTAGATGACTGGAGTTTATTAGCTCTTCTGAAGGTTTACCTAGATGTGTTTACTTACTGCTTTAGACTGTAACTGTTCTTTTTATTGAAGCATAATGTTACATCTTTGTTGTTATTCCCATATGACATAGAAATTTTTTAATGTTCAACCATTTCCGTATAATCTGTGATGCTTAAATGGAATCTGCTGTGGATTCACACATTGCTGCCATCAGTGTGATTGAGCTGAACACAGCATTTCACAGCAGTGCAAAGCAGGAACAGCAATGGTGTTCTGTTTGGTGTGGTTACCTAGGCAAAAGAAATCCAGGGCTAACATCTACAGAAAAGAAATTTATTTCTACACTTGATATTTACCTTGATCAGTGTGTCAAAAATCTGAGTATTTCTGTCTTAGTTGTGGCTGAAAATAATTTAGGCAAATGTTATGTTAATAAAAAGAAAGATTTTTTTTTTTTTTTTTTTTAAACGTCATAGTCTTTGATGATGTATTTAGGGGTGTTTTCTTCTCCTGACCTCCTCTTTCACCAGAAAATAAGGCTTGTTTTCTTCAATTTTACCTTGCTAAATGATTAAAAAATGGTCATGCTTTTGTTTTAGTGTAGGGAAAACATTGCTTTAAATTTGCGAGTAGACTGGTTTTACTGTCTGTTGTTGTATCATGGTATAATGTATATAAAAGTGAGTCAGTAGTACAGCCCAGCAGTTTGCAAATTTAGATACTTTACAAGTAATGGAGAAACTCAAAATTGTAAGGTGGTCAGTGGTGCCTTATCCAGTATAAATATTTAATGTGACTCGTACTTTTCTTATTTGCAATCTGTTCTGTTGTACACTGATGTTCAGATAAGTTTTTGCTTTAGTTATTCCTTTTTTTTCCCCTATTTATTTTTCTAATAATTACTTACTGCTGAGATAATCTTTAGATATTTGTTACTAAGATAATCTCTACTTTTTTTTTGTTCTTTCTGATTTTGCTTTCTTTGGTTTAATCTTTCCTAGGGTTGTTTCTTTGCCTGCATTTCTCCTTCATAATTTACTTTCCTCGTCTTCTTTGTATCTATTGCTGTTTTCTGTCACTTTTTCTCTTCCCAGCAGGGTCTGTGTGGGATGTTCCTCATCAGGGGCCTCATGAGACTGTCTTTACTAGCTGAGTTGTAGCTCAGATGGTTTGAGATTAGCAAGATTCTGTGCTTCAATTCCTCTGTAAAATTAAAGCTACAGCACAGAGTCTTGTAAGTATGAAAATACTTTAATTTTAATATTTCAAACTGTCTGCCAGTAATGGACTGAATGTGTCTCTTTTGTTTAATAAAGGAGGGTGTATAAATTCCTTGAGCAAGAGCATTGTAAAGCCCAAGACTAACGTCAGCACTTTATTATGCTCCAGAGTTGTTTCAGAAGCTGTCCTAGTAGTTTTTATTTTTCCTGTTATCTTCAGTAGCTTAGTTAGTTTAGTTCTACACAGAAAGAACAGAAATGGATGTGAAAACAGTCTCTTTGTCACAGTCTGTTCCCAAAAGCCAGTGTTGTGTTTTGCAGGAGCACCATGAAAACCCGAATATCAAAGTGCAGTGCTGCTGAGAACATGAGAATGGGCAGCTGGAGTTAGGGTGAGGATCCATCTTGTTCAGGTTTCCATCTTAGACAATGGCCAGTATTAGATATTTACTGAGAAAATAATGTCTAATAGAGCAGCTACAGTGTAAATTTTTTACCAGTGTGTCCAGTATGTGGCTTATAGCAAAGAAGTGATTAAGGAACACTCTTGAGTGGAGTAAGACAAACTTTTATCAGCCTCATGCACCTTGTGTGTGGTATCTGTATGTTTGTAAACACACGCAGATGTAAAGGTGGCTCTGTGGATTGGAGAAGAGAAGTGGACAGAAATTTCCACAAACACATTTTCTTGTAACTAATATGTACAGTGCAGTAACTGAAAATGATGGTTAAAATAAAATGAATGACCATAAATTGTTAGCTTAAGAAACTCCTGGCTTTCAGCTTCTAGCAGCCATCTGATTACAGAGGTTCAGAATGCTGATTGCCTGGTGCCATGATCAGCCTTCCTTAAGAGGCTGATAAAAAAATTCCTAATATTTGAACTTCTTAATTTCGCTTGGTTGCTTTATTCTTTTTTCTTCATGGCTGGTGATTGTAGATTGATAGACTTGGTTATCATCAGTCTTTGGCTTCAGCAGTGTTTTACAGCTTTCAGTTTTTGTTATTTTAAAAGTATGCTTATTATTGTAGTGCCTTCACAAGGACATTGGTTTTTTTTAAGTTGCAATAATATCAGACTTGAGAAGCACCAGCAGTTGACAAATTTTCTGAGCTGGTCAAAAAACTCTTAAGAATTTTTAAAATAACTCCTTGCTTTTTTGACTTTTGATTTATGTATTAATTTATATAATTTTTAAGTAAGCAATTTTTAGAATTTTTTTCAGTATCTTATGTACGTCATGTGAGTTTATATTAAAAATGCTTCAAGGTTGGCGTCTTAATAGTGAAAATCAGGCGTACTTGATTGTTTGGAGTCTGTTACATTTGTTAGACCTTCCCATGTGTTTTGTTACATGCAAAGTCACTTGGGTGTTTGGCTTGATCTCACAAATTTTGAACGCTGTGGGGACCAGGATTCATTATCACACATGGGATCTTTGAATAGGAGAATCTACCACTGCAAGAACCAAACTTAGAGCAAGTGAGGAGGATGGCTGGTGTAGTGACCTGACTGGCTCTTAGGAAAGCTCCTCACAGGAGTGACCTCTGGCATCTTTCTCAGGTTAGTGGAGGAGAGGAGTTCACCAAAGACAATGTTCCCTGTCTCACCTGGGAGGTGAAGTGCTTGCTGCACTTAAAGCTCTTCCAAAAAGTCATTATATATGCAGATATGTGATATGGGTGGGGCTGAGAGTTTTTAATTAGTATCCTGTGAGAAAACCGTGATTTTTACACGCTGCGCTTCTGGATCAGCTCTTTCCTGTTTACCTTTCTTCACTTTTTCTTAGGTGGGAAGGGACAGTGAGGGGCAGCTGATCCTCTAAGACTGGGGACCTTCCTGTGGCAAAAAACCCCAATAAAAATGTGAGTCCACAAAAAGCTACGAGGACTGTCTACAGAAGTTTTAAGCTGTGGGTGATAGCTTCTTCTACACGGAAACTGCCTCACATGGGAATTTTCTGTCCTTCATTTCTTCATTTTCTCCTCTTTTGTTTGATTTTAGATGGGCAATTAATTTATTTTTTAGTATCTCTTCCCCTGTCTTGCTCAGCATTATAGCTGCAACACTTTTTTGATAATTTTAAGTTTTAGGCTGTTTCTTTGTTTGTTTTTTTCCAGTTATTGGTCTTGATGATACTATGGATGAAGAAGGAGTTAAAGAGAGTGGTAATGATGCCATTGATGATGATGAGCTTGCTTTACCTAATAGGAATTTGAGAAGCCGTGCTGAAGAAGCATCAGTCACATCACCAAGGAAATCGCCACGTTTAATGGCACAAGGTGATCACAGATGCTGTGTTTGCATATTTGAAGCAAATCAAATCTTTAAAATCCCACCCCCAACATTTATAAATTTAACTTGGTTGTGTGAATTCTAATATAGAAACTTACTTTTTCACACACTGCAGCCAGAAACTGGCATCCATGGGGTATGAGTCAGATAGAATTCCTCTTAATTAAACATTTAGTATCTTTCTCATGGCTTATGGTCATTAAAATAATTTTAAAGATTTTGATGCTTTTACCTACATAATATTAATAATGTAATTCTTCACCAACAAAAGCATGATGGAGTTGCAAAACAGCATTGGAATATTATGGTAGCAGATTTCTGCTTCCAATGAAGTTTTGATTCTATTTTTATATGCTTATTGTCTTTCTATCTTAAATTAGGTTATAGTATTGCAGTCATAAAGTTTTTAATCAGAATCTCTCATGATACTTAATATTTTATTAAAATATTTAGATTGTGTTAGCTAATTTATTATATTACAAGTTTTCTAACTTATTGAACTTATTTACTGCTCTGCTTTTTTCCCCTATAGAGCAGGTTGAGTTAAAAAGATAAAATTACTTAATATGGAGATCAGAATTTAAATAAGAGCCTGTGGTACAAAGCTGGTGATTATGATGTTTAGAAAGGCACTGGAATGGTTACTTGTTTAGAAAATATAAAAGCTGTCATCAGGTGAGGATGTGACTGGATCTCCGATTTGTAAACTGTTCTCTAAAATATTTTTAAATTTCACTTATATTTCTAATCACAGTATAGCTTGTGCAATTTTTGTTTGAGGTAGAAAAGGCTGAGAGGTAGAAAAGTAGAGTTAGTCTTGAATTCCTTTCTATCATCACTTGTGTTTTGTATGTACTACCTAGAAATTCCATAGCCTTTAGAATAACGGGATTTTCCATCCAAATTATGTCAGTGTAAAATTGAAATGCAAGTAATTTGGGTTTGGAGGGATTTTTAAGTTTAGTAAACAACTAAGTTTTAAGTTTTCTTTGTATTCAGTAAGCTAAATTGGGGTAAGTCTCTTGTATTCTAGGCAAATCTTGTATTTGCAAAAAGAAGGATGTGGAATAGCTAAGACATTTTCTTTTTCCCTTCCTAGAATCAGTTCGGAGTCTGCGGCAGAGCACGCTAGCCAAGCGTTCAAATGTTGCTCCTCCTCTTAATACCAAGAAATCATCTGTAAAAAGTGGATCTGCTCCAAAAAATGGACAGAAACAAGAGAGAAGTCCTGTTAAAGAGACAGATGCTGCTGCACGCTTGAAAACGGAGCAGCCTAGGGAGGTTAGGCGTAGTACAAGACGATCAGGACAGGTGGAAGGAACAGCAGCAGCAGTAACAGCATCCCAAAGTAATACAAAATGTCTGCCTGCTCCTGAAGATGTGAAAGAAATAAAGTCTGAAATGCCTGAGCAGGTAAAAGTGGAAGAAACATCCCAAGAGTTAGGTTGTGCTAATTTAACAGAACCCTTGTCTCCTTCTCCCGAGGAAACAAAGGAAATAGAGGATGTTGTAGTGAAGACAGACTCTAGGAGTGCTGAGTCAGTTTGTTCAGTATCTACAGATACTGAAATGATTCCAGTTAAAAATGAAGCAAGTGATGTGGTTGATTCAATGGCCTCAGAAAATTCTACAGAAGAAAAGACTGATAGTAAAGCAGAGGAATCAGAGAAGAAAGAAGAACATAGTCAGATTGAAGTAACTGGAAAAGATAATGATTCATCTAGTGCTTGCATGAATACTGATGAAATTTGTGAGACCTTTACAAATTTGTCTAGCTCGGTGAAAGAGGAGGTTGACTGCAGTTCAGGTCCCCACAATGTGGAAGTTCTTGATGAAAATACATTGTCACTAAAGGAATGTGTAACAGAAGCTGGAAGTGATGGCAAGGGAATGGAGAAAACTGAAACTTCATCTGAGAAAGTATTGGACAGCACAGACTGTGATAATAAAGACTTGGAAAGCAAAGAGTTTATTTCTGCTGATGCAGGAAATAGCATTTTAGAAGGCACTGCTGTTGACCAGTCAAGCCAAAATGTACAGCAGCAGGTCAGCAGTACTAAAGCAGAAGACCCAGAGGCATCAAAATCACAGGATGATGAGAAACAAACTGGTATTTCAACAAAATGTGAAAAGAACGTTAGAGCCCGGCATAGTAAATCTGTAGCACAGAATAAAGCAAATCTGACTGCAGGGACTCGGCAGAAATCAGGTACAGCGCAACAAGAAACGGCGCGGTCGAGAACGAGAGCTGCTGTTGCTGTTTCGGGCCTTCACAGTCCCTCTTCAGCAAGTCTGAAGCGAAATGCAGATGAGCAAGAGAGTCACCAGCATCCAAATAACCCAGTTAAAATCAGGAAGAAACAATCTGATCTGGGTTTGAAAGCAAAGAGTAGCGTTTCAGGGGTGACTGTAAAAAAACAGACCAACACAAAGCTGAAGAAAATACCCCGAGTCCAGTCTTCTGGGCAAGGCCAGAAGTCATCAGTTCAAAAAGCAAGTGAGAAATCTCCTGCTCATCAAAGCTGTTCTAAAGATACTCACCATTCTGTGCATTCATCATCAGGCCACGTTTCACATCCTGGTCAGAAGCAAGCTAGCAAACACCAGCTTGCAACTGGGCAAAAAGCAAATAGCTCTACAAAGGAAGAGGCAGAGACTAAAGATCCCTCTGTTGTAGAACATCTGAAGGAGGATGATAAAGAAAAAAACAAGTCAAAAAGAAATGATAAGAATCTCCAGCCTCGCCAGAGGAGGAGTAGCAAAAGTCTTTCACTTGATGAACCTCCCTTGTTCATTCCAGATAACATTTCAACTGTTAAAAGGGAAGGCTTGGAACATACCTCTGCTAGTGAAAGCAAACATGTTTGGGTGCCCAGCAAGCAGTGTGGCTTCTGCAAAAAGCCACATGGCAACAGGTGTGTGTGGCAGTGTGTCTTAGGAATTTATCATTGGTCTTAGAAAGTAATTATTTTCTTTTCACCAAATGCTGCTCATGCCAAAACAAAGTCCTATACGATACAAAGTTCAATACAAGTCTGTATATCAGTCAGTTAATTTCCTTTGTGCTCATACACTTTTTTTCCGGTAATTTAAACAGAGCATTAGAAAATCATTTGGCCCAAAAGTTTGAATCTAAGTGTTTTATTATATGAGTACATATTTTGATGACTGTATAATTCTGCTATGCTTTTTAATTATGCACTTTAAACTTGACTTTTTTTAATAGAAAAGAAATTAGGTATCTGTGTTCCAGGTTGTCATTTCCTTCTTTCCAGAGACTTCTTAAGTGGAAGGATCACTGTCAACCAAAGAAATCAAATAATTGTTTACGTGTGATTTTATCTGGTACAGGTCCAGTTCTAACAGTAGAGATACAGAGGTTTTTTTCACTTTGCGTAATCATTGCAGTGAGGTTTCATGTAACAGTAATTAAGTAGTTGGTGGGAAGGAGAGAAAGAATATGAAAAAGCCCCACAAAACTTCACATGGACGTATCTGAATTTGCCTTTAAACTTAGTGATGAGGTTGCATCTGAATTTGTTGATATTCCCTTGTGGCAAAACTTATTCTATGCAGTAAGTGAGTTGAAAAAGACCATTTGGTTTCAGTAATGATCCAGCAGTCCAAGAATAATAATTCCTTTATTGCATTTACTGTATTTTAACATTGAAGTATTTTTTGTTGCTGTTCTACCTGCTAGCCTACTTTTTTGGGTTTTTTTAATGTCAAGTTGAAGATGTTTGTGATGAGCTTATGTGAGAGAAAGTTTTAATGGTTGTGCTTTAGAACACCGTGCATCAGAGGGAAATATGGAACAATTACCTTTGGCACATGAGGAGTGTTTTTGGCATTTGTATCTATGAAGCCCTTCTGAGCTTTACTGACTTGTTGTATTATATTTGAAAGACAAATACATGAAAATTAATTTACTGTACAGCTGTAGTAGGTGCATCATTGTGACCTACTAAAAGAATCTGCATGGCTGCTGAGGATTACCTGATTGAAGGGGTACTCAAATTTAGTTCCTTGTTGTTCTATCTAAAAAAAAAATCCTTTTATTTATAAGATTGTTATAATTTGTTTCTTTGCAAGATTGTTTAATTTTAAGCATGTTTTATTTCCTTTGTTTTTGTCATCCTAGACATTACCATGACAGTAGAACTGTATTAGAACTTAGTAGAACTAAGTAGCCTGTATTTCAGTGAATTGTTTACATCCCAAAAGGCTGCTTTCTGGGTACAGAAATGCTTCTGTAGATATTTTTAAAGCAAAATGTGGTATTTGGAATTTAAACTACTCGATAGCTGTTAAAAATGCAACTTTGACTTGAACTTTTGATATATTCTTTCCATTTTTGCTAATATTTAAAGCATTTTATGGATTTGGTTTTTTTTAGTGTCTTGTTAGAGTTCAGAAAGTCTTGATTTTTATTATTAAATGAATCTAACCAGTGTGGGAAGATGTGGCAGTGGCGCAGTTAAATCTCCTTATTTTAGTTGGTAAAGTCAAAGTAGAATTACAGAAGATACAGGGATGCACAGCGACATAGGATTGAGTTCAACAAACCCAATTTTACATTGCCAGTTCTTACTGCTGCCAGAAGAATAATACAATGTATGAATCATCAGCTGGATTGAGACAGCCCATGAGTTGCCACAGATGGTAATTATGGGTATCATCAGTGTTGGTCTTCAGTGTTTTAGGGTTTTGGTGTTGGAATTGTTTTATTTTTTTATGTCTGCATTGCAAAACTGTAGATATAACCAGCTCTTTCAGCAGAAAATAATCAGATTTGCTAAATGTAGAAGGATTTTTGTAGAAAGATAAACACAGAATTTTTTTATCTAGAATGTGACTGAGATACAATAGTGAAATAAGAAAGCTTGCAGTATTGAGCTTCATGCCTCGTAACAGAAAACTTAGGACTGTCACTGCATGACTTTTTATTATTACTAGTCTAAGTAATGAAGTCTTAACTTTTTCAGATTATTTTGTAGTTTTATGCCACAAATAACTTGCAGATTCACTTGCTATCATTAAGATAGAAGAGGAAGCAAAACTTTTATCTCCAGTGCCTTGGCATTTTGTCCTAATTTAATTAGTGCAAGAAAAAGAAAACATTTCTGCTACAGTGCGAAAGAGAAGAAGTGTAGGATGATAAATTTGAATTCTATCTCTTGGAAACACATCAAAACTATCAACATTTACTGCAGTGAAAAGGGGATTTTGCAGTTTGGGCTACTTTTCAAGGAATTTTTGTTTCCCTTTTGAAACCACCTAGCTGGTCACTCTTACCCTTTTTTTCTCTGTTCATTGCATAAGAGAAAATGAGAAAGTGTAAGACAAATGCTGTCAAATGACTGTATATTCAAGAAATGTCAAAAGCAGAGCTAAGATTTGAAACAGCTTTAGTGTTTATATCTTGTTCTCAATGGTTATTTCAATTTTGGAAATTTGTAACCAATGCTGTGGTACAAACTGCTTGTAGGAAAAGTTAAACTGAAGCTGCAGCCCCAAATTGGGAAATAATTTGCTAAGAGCTTTGCAGGATGTCACTTTAAAGTAACATATTTAAAATTCAGGATTTAGAGTAGTAGTCACTCGAACCTTTGTGTATTCCCTGTAATAAATGTAAAGCCACTAACTTGTGATGTTATTGTAATACCAAGCTTGGAGAATTAATTCAGGTTGAAGATAATGTGTGGAAATCGTGGCATCAGCTTTCTTTGTGTGCAGAATTCCCAAAGGGCAATGCTTACATTTTACTCTGCGTGCCAGAAAGGTAGAAGGATGGTACTTCACTGTTGTTTTATTGCAGATCAGCATGTGACAAATGGAGTAAATTTATGTCTTTAGGAATACATGCAGTAATTTTTCTGGCCACATGCAAAGTCTAAGCATTCTTACCTTTTACTGCAGATACAGGGGGTTTGTCTGGGAAAGGAGGAATTCTGTTTTATAAACACAAGATCAAAAAAGTTTGCAAGTTATAACATCCTCTTTAAGAGACAGTGCTTGGCTTGCTTTCTGTTGATACATTATCCTTGTTTGGCACTTGAGCTTTGAACAATGACTTCCTGGTCTCTTTTCCATTTGTCTTCAAGTTTATAAGCTGTGACCATGATAGCTGTTATATGTTCATTGCTCAGAGAACAGGTTGTCAGTGTTTGACTTTTGAATTCTCTCAGCCTCTTCATGTATTCTGATGTATCTTTGCTACATGACTTTTCCATATGGAAGCCTTGTGTTTCTGCACAAGTCAGATGATAATTTGCTTTTTGTGATTTTCAGCACATCTGAAGGTGTATTTTTTCAGTGCAAAGTTCAAATTGTTGTTACTTAACAGTATTATTTTCAACATGTTTGATGTTGCCAGTATGTTTCCATATTCCATTTCCATATTCCATATTGTCAGATGTTTTCTAATCTGCTAATAACATGAATCACATGCAAAATTTTTCATTTATCTATCTATAGGTGAAAAGTGTGTATATATATGGATATGCATACCATATTGAAAAATGTTAGACTGAAGTTACTGCTCAAATTCCTGATGAATCCAAGTGATGCTGAAAATACTAAGCTTTTTCACAAACAGTAGTTACTTTTCCAGAAGACAGATTAAAGGTTGCTAAAGATAGTTGAATTTTAAAAAGAGTATTCAATTTCTTGGCTTAGTGCTAAATGAAGATGGCAGCTCTGCAGACACTGAGAAATCTGCTAATAACCAGATTTCTGTTTTTCACTGTAGATGTTTACATTCTCTGCATGCTGGAGGGCTGAACTGGTTCGTTGCTTGTACAAATAGACTCAATTTAACAGATATTTTTCAGATTGTCTCCTGTGTCTGTAGTCTGTCCTCTTTAACAAGAAGTTCCATCAATTTTGGATGAAAAATTCATAGTGGACAACTTGAGAAACTCTTGTTTCTAAGCAAATGTTCTAGAAAGCATTATCACAGAGTAAGCTTGTAACTTTTAATTTGGTGACTTCCTCTTGATTTCAACTGTTCAGAGTAAGATTTATTTTTTATTTTTTTTAATAGGCTGTGGGAGTTTGAGGATTCTCTTCTGCTGTTGTTTTGTGGGGTTCCTTTCTGGTTTTGTTTTGTTGTGGCTTGGGCTTTGATAATCCTGAGTTGTCAGATACAAACTGACCTCAGAACTCCCAGAAAAATTAAGTGATACAGGAGTAGATTTTACTTAGTGTATTCCTTTTCCCCTACATTTCAACTGTGCTTTAATATGGAGGAAAAGTTAGTAATGTTGTAAAAGGTAATTAATTGGCAGTGCTGATGTTGATTTAGCAAAGGTACATTATTTCTGATCTTTTGCTTACACATAATTACTAAAAAGTTCCTTCAGAACTGTGGTACAGAATTTTGGCAATGATAAATGCAAGATGGATGCCAACTGCAAACCATTTTTACTCATAGTAAAGATTTTTAGGAGATTTGTGTTGTTAAAATAGTGCTAAATGTCAGTAAATTATAGTGGATCCAGGTTAATATACAATTTGCACAGCCAACACAAAAGACAGTGGTTGAGCAAGGAGCTTAAGGCTCCAAACTTACAGCCATTCTTGTATTAATATGTGTGTTTTTTAGGGTGGTAATGCTTGGCATCAGTGGGTAGTGTACAACAAACAATTCTTCACAAGGAAGAGTAATTAAAATAATGATGGTGCCTGAGTTCTAGTAAACGTCCATTAGATGAGTGTGTTAAGCAGCAGATTATGCAAGATATCATCAGTTTACAGTAATGGATGATGCTTTTAAATTTTGTACCTCTGTTACTGCTTTCTTCCTCTGTGAAAAGCCTTGCAGCATGAAAAGCTATTGTGCTTTTCCACCCACAGCTGTAGAAAAACTGAATGGCAGTATAAACAAAACAACATTGTAATGTATCATTAACGAAGGGACGGACTCCACTGTGATTTTTATTTATGGTTGCATAATTGTATTTGTAGATTTCATATGGATTATGTTACTATGCTGCAGTATTGGCAGGATTATTGTTAAGACCAGTGGCATTAAGGAATCAAGCAAATGGATAGCATAAGTTGTCTAAAATAGTTTTAAAGAAGCATGTAAATACAAAGTGCTTGTAAATGTAATTTATAAAGTGTATGATGCTTATCCTGCAACACGCAGTGTGTGTAGAATCCACTGGTAATGGAGCTTCCCTTAATGATTTTATATATATGTGTGTGGGTGTATAAACATAATTTTTAGTGCAGATATGTAATTAATATTAGGACATGTATTCTTTTTTTAGGGTTTCGGGGAAGTATAGTAGTTTAGCCTTTGCTGTTTGGCATGTTTCATAAATTCATCTTTAATTCAAAAAGCATAGTGTTGTTTCTTTTGTCTTTAAGAAAGAGAAGAACTGTGTGCCAAAATATATGGGTTATTTAAATTTAGTTCTTAGGCAATAAGCTTGCGGCGTCTTTTTTGTATGCTGCAAACTCCATATAAAGAGATCTGTTGATAGTGATTGAGAGAGGCTTGTGTGTTTTTTCTAGAAGATCAGAACTTGAAAAATCATGTCACTTGTGTTAGAATTTCAAAAAGGAAACAAGTGGAACTGCTTAGGTCTCTGTGTGCATACAAGGTACTGCAGATTTTTTTTGGACAGACTATTTCATTTGAGCTTTGTATCAAGCAGTACTGCCTCACTGATGTGGACCATGCACTCTGCTAAAGCTGCCTTGCCATGAATATCTTGTCCCTGCTTTAGCATTGGTTGGACTGTAGCATCAGCGCAGCAGAGAAACAATTGAAATGTTAATGCAGGTTTACAACAGGTCTGTAGAAGATTGGTGAACATGCCATTAAGGGATGAAGTGCAGATAGGGAACTTGCTTTAAATACTGAAGTCTTTTAAAAATGAACAATGGGTTTACTCCTCCTAGGTGTGTTCAGGTGTGGAGTGTTATTTTGAATAGTTTAGCTTGTTTTTTTTCTTTGTTTGGGATTTTTTTTTGGTTAATATTTGGATCTTGTCGTGGTATTTTTCCCAGTTGCTGTGTACCACAAACATGAAGGATGAGAGAAGCAATTGTTTCAAATCAAAGATTTTCTGTGGCAATGCAACTTACATTATTAATTAATCTTAAAATGCTGATTACTGTTCCTCACTGACCAACTCTTGACAGCTCCTGATTTTTATTTTGTTTTACTCAAGTATGGTTTTACAATGAAAAGCTATTTTATGAGTAATGTGGTTTCTGCCCATTTTACAGTAATGATTTTCTCTGGAAACTTGGCTGCTGTTACATAACTTGAATATATGAAAGTGATTTTAAACATAGCCCATATATTTAGAAAATAAATTGTCCAAGTCTGAATTTTTAATCTAACAAATGAATGTAATTTACTACAAATAACACACCAAAGTGTCTTCCTATCCTAAGAGAGATTGTGGCAGGTTTGCATTAATTATTCTGTCTCTTTTTGTGTTGTATGATTTCAAGGTCTCTTCTCATGCTGCTATGTGGACTACCAAGGGGATTCTCTAAAGGAATGAAACAGTAGCATACTCCATGCAAAAGTCCAAATGAGTTAGAGTACTGTCTGCTGTCACCTGTCAGATGTTTTTAAATATTTTCTTACCAAAAAAAGCTATATTGAAGTCCAATGAAAGCAAGTCTTCCATTGAATGTGGCATGATTTAATATTTTAAAACATATTTTTCTTTCTCTTTCAGCTTTACATCTCCCAATCCAGCCTTACAACATGGGTAAACATCCTGCACTTCAAATTTGAAGCAATCTGCAGTCAGAAACTTTGATGTTTACTAGTCCAAGATACCAGAACTGCTTCAGTCAAAAATAACAGCTGTGCAAAGGACATCCTTGAGCCTTCAAAACAGGCTTCAGTTATTTAGCTTAAACATTGCCCACTATCTAATTATAATTGCTACACATCATAGTTTTTTTGTGTGCACATGAGAGAAACAGACATGTAAAAGTGACTTTATGGTAAAAAGAATTATTACGTTACTGGTATCATAATCAGTATGTTCTCTCCCACCCTCAAAAGTTGCAGTCTTGCATTTGACTAGTGTGGGGGAAAAAAACCCCCCAATTAGTAGAAATAGTGATTTTTTTTTATTATTTTATTTTTTTTTTTAAGGCAGGCAGCACCAGTAATTTTGTTACCATTTTGTATAAATAGGTTTAAAACAATTACAAATAGTGCATTGTGTTTTATAGAACAGGCATCATGGACATCTCCTGATTCTTTCTGTAGTCTTGGTTTCTGAATCCTGAATTTTGAAGTTTTGCTGTGTGTGTTAAAATACAGTATAACTGAAACCCTGTTGTGAAGACTGGAATGAAGCCAAATGAATCTTCCATCTTCAGTAGTTTGCATGAATGACATCTCTCTCCTGGTGTGTAGTCTTAGTGAAGACTGATCTTTTTTGAGCTGAACTCATTGTAGGGTATTTTGTATTTTACAAATTCTTTATTTATTTGATAGACGAAAATAAAGATTTAAGACTGGATGCCTATCCTGGTGCCTTACTTACACACCATCTCTCTATTAATATGTGTGAGCTAAGCTGAAAAATTCCACATGCTGTCAATTTAAAGTTGAAGGTGTGCAGCATCTTCTGCATTTTAATCTCTTCAGCAAATACCTGTTTTCTAAATATGTATGAAAAGTTTGGTTTGGTTACTAAATGCTGCAATCCGTCTTCCTCTTATTACAAGTTAGTCTCCAATGCCTGAATTTACAAACTGAGGAAAAAATACATATATTTTAATAAAAATTCAACTAATAGTGGTTGTGGCTTCATGATGGTGTATTCTTGGTTTCCTTTTATTTGTGAGCAGCAGGCATTAATTCCTTAGGACTCCAAAACACACTTTAAGCATAATGCTTTGGCTGTGTGCTTTGACTTTATTTCAGCTTTTGCAGAAAATCTTACATGGGGAATTTTTGTTTCAGTGTTCCCAAAGCTTTAATAGTATTTTATTGCAGTGGCATGAGATGTGTTTAATGTAAAACATCCACTGTGCTTGGCAGTTATTAAAGAGGCACTGACCTTATATTTTGTGCCTGTGCATGTTTGGCTCAGGGCTCTCAGAAAGGAGCAGTCAGCTTTGTGTGGCAGTGCTGTCGCTTCTTTCTTGTTTTTCTGTTATGTGTATAAATGCTGTGGCATTACTCTGCTGAGACCATCATAAGTAATTGTCCCCTAACATTACCTTTCTTGTTTTTGCAATTTGCTGGAACGTGAATCTGAAAAGATTGAGATACTGACAAAAGATGAAGGAACCTCTGCTTTCTTAATTAAAATTCTGAAGCAGATGGGCAGATATTGTTTGCTAGTGACAAGTAATACTATTAATGTACTTGCTCAGAAAAAGAAAATTCAAAAAGAGAAAATATTTTTCTTCCCAAACTAGTTTAAAAGCCAGTTTCTTCAAATCTAGCAAACATCATCATAGGCTGCTCTCAATCTGATGAACCTCTAAAACTTCTCAGACTCATTTTGCACCAGCAGAATGTAATCCTGACATATTTTGAGTAGGGAGGGACAGAACATAAAGACACCGATTTTTCTTCCATTCTCTCGTTTCAAACGTCTGCTGTTACATAATAAGAGTTTTCACCTCTTTGAAGCAACAGTAGTTTTTGAGTACAATGCCTGCATAGCCACCTGGACCATTCACTTACAGTTCTGGGGAATGGGAGTTGCTCTAAGCACATACTGTAATGTTCATGTGGTTCTGCAAGTAGGTAAGTCAGCAAGTAACAGATCCTGGCCTGAGTGAGGATATACACAAGTTAGGAATCATTTTGCTTAGAAGCACCTGATGGAAGAGATCTATAAGGTATTAGGTTAAAGAAATCGGATTTGCAGGTCAGCGTGTTTAACTCTTAAACTGGTTGTTTCAGCAATATATTTTTCATTAATTTTTAAGTCAGATCTGTCTTCTATGAAATTCAAAACCTAGGAATTCAGTAAATATTTTTTTTAATATTACAAAGAACTTCTACTTTCTTTAATACACTTGCAGTCTTTCTAGATTATTCCAGCCTATACGTTAAAGTACATACCTTGAATATAGTTTATGTAAGTACAAAGCAAAATTAGAAGAATAAAAATTGAGGAAAAAAAACCCCAACAAACAAACGAAAGCATGCACAAAAAAGCAATAAAAAACACCCCCACCCTGTCAAAAATATGAAAGTGGAAAGAGGATATGACTGGCTATTGCAAGAGATCTTCCTGCATCAGTTGAAAAGTGTTCCTTGCTTCCAGGTTCATTATTTGTAAAAAAGAATTCCTACCATGGTAAGTCTCCTGAAATAGTTGCTTTTTAGCTTGTGGAACTTCAAAATTCCACATCATTACCAAATACTTGCACTGGAAATTGTACCTATCAGTGCAATTAGGTATTCATGATACCTGATGGAGGATCTCAAAATGCTTTCACAAAATAGTCAAAAATCACGTTTTTATTTTAGGCCATGTGACTTACACAATGCTTTGAAAATACTGTCTCTCTAAAGTTGATTCTGCTTTTAAAATAATGCAGTTAAGTGACTTGTGAGTTGAAGGATGTTATTTAAAAGATAGTAATTTTGATGTTTAAAACATTCTCTAACTATCAGCTCTGAATAAAATAGCTGAGTAGTGCAAAAGTGTGTAACTTATTCAGAAGAAAACAGTCATGAAAGCTGGACAAGTGGCTTTGGAAAGCCAATCTCCTGGCTCCATATTCACCAGTAAAGAGAATGAAAAGCAATTTTCTAGAAATATTTTATTAATAATGGTCTAAGGC
>VRYO01002297.1:76554923-76585555 GCA_009812075.1 Sialia sialis | reverse complement strand
ATCTTGCTTTGCTTTCAGGTTTATGGTAGGTTGTGGTAGATGTGATGATTGGTTTCATGGTGATTGTGTTGGACTGAGCCTGTCTCAAGCACAGCAAATGGGTGAAGAAGATAAAGAGTATGTGTGTGTGAAATGCTGTGCTGAAGAAGACAAAAAAATTGAGTGCTTTGATCAAAATGTACCAGATACTCAAGTGAAACTTGAGCATAAAGAAGAAAAAGCAATTGAGTGTGAAAAACTGGGGGTGTCAAAGCAAACTCCTACTTGTAATCTAAATACGACTGAAAAAACAAAGCAAGTGGAGGACACTGGAAAGCACAAAGTCAAAATCTTCAGAAGGGTGAGTCTTATTTAATGTTTTAAGTTCTCTCAATTACTGGGGTTAGAAGGTTTCTTGCTGCCCCATTACCAATTAATAGACCGTGTTCAGACATCTTTGTGAATCTAATTTAAATTACTTGCAAAGTTACTTCATTTTCTAACTGGATTGACTCTTTCCAGAGGGTATTGGTAAGCTCTTCTTACACTGAGCAGGAATATATGTATGTCTCATGCATATAGAACATCCTGAGCTGGAAGGGACACAACAATCATAGAAGTCCTACTCCTGTATGTATACATAAACCTATACATACAGGTGTACAAAGCTGTGGTGAAGAAGCTAGTGCATTTTTCTTTCAGATTTCTGTGTTAAAAGATGCAGATAAACAATATGAAACACTAAGGCAACAGTATTTTAGTTTTGATCGTTTTTGTTTCAGATTGTATGTAGGAAAAAATGCCTGGTGCTTTGGGGCTTTTCTACTTTTTATGTCTAATTTTACTAACCAAAGCATAATTTACCAAGATTATTGAGATAATTCTTCAATTTGTTAATATCTAATGTTGTATTCATGATAATGTAATCATCAGCGATCCTGTCTTATTTCTGAATAGTACTATTGAAATTCTGGAATGTAAGCTGTTCTTTTACATTTTACTTTGTGTATGCTTTCTAAACATAAGTGACTTTTGTGGTTAAAACTGGTTAAGGGATGGTCTCCCTGATTTTTTAAAACTTAGTGGTTGCCAACACAGAGCTTAATTGCAAATGGTCTGTGTTGTATCTTGAGCCAATATTTAAAAGATATTGTTCAGCAACGCTTGGCAGAAATTTGGTATATTGTTCAGTAATTCTTTAGAAAATTATATGGTGGCACATACATCCAGGATATACATTGTACAGTGTAAAAAGGAAAAAATGGGAAAAATATGTGGTAATTAAGTAGAGGTTGATTGTAGCATTCAGCAGCATGCTAACATGTGTAAATGTTTCTTTCAGGAATCTGGGGATGGGAAGAGTTTGCCAGAGTCCAGAGACTCAGATGCTAAAAAAGGGCAGCATGTTCCTGCTCGGAAAGGATCACAAGCTGCTGCAATTCCTCGGCGGTCCCCTGAAGATAAAAATGAAAAAATAAGTAAAGAATCCCTTAGTACTGTCGAAAGGTCCACAAAATCAGGTACCAATGTTTGGGGATGTCCTTCCTGCTGCAATTCACATTTATGTGCAGTAAAGGAGGGTACCTTTCTTTATAACACCAGTTTTTCAAATCATGTGCATGTGATGATGATCTGAAGAGCTGTTTGCTCCCATAATGTTTATGTTTTTCAGTTTTGTTTAGTAGGTAAATACATCCCAGGTAGATAATGTGTTTATGTTTCAATAGTAGAGGATACTTACATAATCAGAAGTGGGAGAAAAAGGACATAGACATCTCAGTATTAAACTTTGTTTTACATTATATGAGACTTTAAAAATACTCTTTCATAAAATGCCATGAAGTGCTTTGTATACATAAAACTGGTTTAATTTCTAATTTAATTTATAATTTAAATTTATATTTTGACTTACTGATACCTTTGATAAAAATTAACAAATTGACAATTTTATCAACTCATTTCAAAGGTGAACATTACAGATTTTCATCTAAACTTAATTTGAAAGGTTGAAGGGACATATTTGCCTTTCCAGCAACCTCTGTCCTCTCCCCAGCTCCCTTCAAGGAAGCATTTCTTTTCTAAGATCATTGTAATGCAAAGTTGTTGTCATTTGGGACTGAAATCTCAGCAGCAAAGCTGCTGATTTTGTGTGAAAACTATGTCTTTTGCTCTGAAACTTAAGCTTTGAATTTTTGTCTGAAAGTGTGTAACTTAGCTCTTCTGGTGTTTTGTCAATGCTTATGCATTCTAGAAATCTTTATCAGTCTTCATTTAGTTCCTTTTTTTCTGACTATAACATGAAAAAATTAATATTACTTATTTCCCATTGCTTTCCTAAATAAAAGGATGCTGCTCAAAATTAGTGACATGTTCACAGGCTGGCATAAATTAGCTTTCAGTTGACTCTGAAAATTAGTAATTTTTCTCTAATGCTTTTAGTTTGATTAGACATATCCCTTATTTGTATTATTTATGACACAAACCTTATAATGACCTTGAGTGTTACATGAATCAGAAGATGAGATTATTATAATTTAAATAATTTTGATGGCTGACATGAAGAAGTACTAAGTTTAATGTAAAATGATCTTTTAAAGTAAAGCTTATTATGCTTATATGTTCTTCATAGTATATTCTCAGTTTATTAATTGAAAGATGAATCTATGCTGTTACAAAAATTTAGAGACCAAAATCACACTGAAGATCAGCTCATGAGCACTGGTCATCTTGATTTGGTGTAGAAAAAAGTACTGCAAATCCAAGGGCAAATCCCCTGTTTCAGCTAAGGAAGTTTTTGTTCTGGATTAATCTAAGTAACGTAAAATCCAATCCAAAGAAGAAAGAAAACCCAACCAAATACAAACCATTTGTCCTGTGGGTCCACTCCTTCTTCTTGAGGATCAATTCTTAGCAGTTTAAAAATAAAATTTCATGAAAGTAATTACTTCTGAAGAAAAAGTTTATAAATAATCCTACTTGAGTATTTTACAATTTTAAACTGTGTTTTGATAGGTATGCATGAGAAACAAGAAATTAAGAAAAAGAAAAATGAGAAAGGATCCGTTAGTGCAACACACTTGCCAGCTGTGCCAGCTTCCAAGCCTTCTGCTGATCAGATAAGACAAAGTGTTAAGCAGTCTCTTAAGGAAATTCTTATGAAAAGGTAAAGATATATTAAGAAATGAAATTATTAATTTTTATTTATAACTATTTTCCATTGGAAGACAGAGGAAAAACTATTAATTATTTGGATGCATTTTGTAATTTTTGCCACTGTGTTCTCTTACAGATTAACAGACTCCAGTTTAAAGATTCCTGAGGAGAGAGCAGCAAAAGTTGCCATAAGGATTGAAAGAGAGCTGTTTTCTTTTTTTCGAGATACTGATGCAAAGTATAAGAACAAATACAGAAGTCTAATGTTCAATCTGAAAGATCCTAAAAATAATGTATGTGTGATTTGTCTGTTGTCCTTTTCAGAAGTTTTTGATTTGCTATAGATTAAAGGAACAGTCTTCAATGTAGAAACATTATCAATCCTCCTGTAGTTTAAGCTGTTTAGTTTGAGATTTCTTTAGCTTTCCTTGGTTTTTTGAAGTTGTTTGTTCTTTGGGCACTCATTGTCCTCTGTGTTCTTCCCCATAATTAATTCTCCAACTCCTTGCTCCCAGTGTACTGGTTTTTTTGTTAGTTTCAAGCTGCAGTAGATATAGCTTGCCTAGTTTGTGTTTCTCTTTAGCCCTGATCTCTTATATAGATATTCCTATCCCCCCATAATTCTTTGCTGTTTACTACACCCAGTGTTTACCTTTCCAGGATCTCCCCACTGTGCTTTTTCAGACCCAGATTTCTCAAGCTTGGTCTTCACTCTCTGTTCTGCTTTCTATGAGCCCATTACTTAACATCATACCTCCTCAGCTTCTGTATTTTGTCCTTTATCAGTTATTCTGATCAAGTCACTTTGTTTACAGTATTTTGCCATTACAATTAGCCATCTGTAAATTATAAGAACTTCTTTCTTAACTTTAACAGTTAACTTTCTGTTTTTCTTTTTTGCTCATACTTCTGAAACGGTTGGTTGTCTTTTTTTTACCCTAGGACTTCATTTGGTCAAGCAGCATACATATCCTCTTCAATATTTTCTTCTGTTTCTTGTGTAATGTATAGGATTTCACCTCTAAAAACAAAAGCAGTAAACTGCTTTACTGCTGCAGTGGGCATAAACTCTTACTCCTTTGAAACAGCAGTTAATTACACGTTTAATCATTAAGGGTATATGTAGATACATTGTTATGTAGAATAAATGGAGCTCTCAAATTAAGCTTTTTATGGTATAAAATCTTGTACTGCTTCCTGCAGTGGAGATAATTACAAACCTACACAGTCAATTTAGTTGTACGGAGCATGTTGTATGTTACTTCTCTGATTTATTTCCTGCTGCAAGCTATTTTTGTCTTGATAGCAATAGTTACTTTTTGTCTTTCTTCTAGATATTATTTAAGAAAGTACTGAAAGGAGAGGTTACTCCAGATCATCTAATAAAAATGAGCCCAGAAGAGCTGGCTTCCAAAGAACTGGCTGCTTGGAGACAGAGAGAAAACAGACATGTGAGACTTGGCAATTTACATTGTTTATTTAACAGCCTTAGCATATATAACTTCTGTTTGCAGGTCAGATGTATATAGGAAGAGCAAAATGGATGTTGTGACCAAGCAGGAGGATCTCTGTAATTAGTTTAGTACCCAAAGATGTTGTTAGAACAGAAGCGAAAGGAGTGTAGTCAGCTTCTTAGGGGAGGAAACTAAGCACTTTGCTTTGCCTTGTGATTTTGTTGATGCTTGCTGTCTCTGCCTCAAGGGGGAAGGCTTCTTTGTCCTTGTTTTCCACAAGATTTAAAAGCTGTTGCTGGAGCTTTTTAAACACCAGTTTCTTAAAGAGGGAGAGAGATCTATTTGAACAAGCCAAACCAAAGCAAACTGGTGTTGTTTCTAACTGCTGAAGCATGAAAAATCAGTCCCCAAGAAGTAAATCCAGAAATGAGAACCTGATCTGCCAGTTAGAAAAGCAGCCTAAAGGGAACAACAAACAAAAAAACCAAGCAGCAAAAAAACGCAAGAAAGTGTAGGAAGTTTGCTAGGTTAGTTTAAGCATGGCTTCTCAAAACAAAAAGTTACTGCATATACTGTGCTGATAGTTAAGAAGAAGAAAGAGGAATAAGAGGACCTGTGTTATTTTTATAGAAAATTCCTGTTGTTAGACATTGCTTCATTTATTGGGCATTTAGTTTGATGATAACTGCAGCTGCTTAGAAATGGCCATAAAAATTTTCTAGTTTATAAAATCTGGATTTATGTTGATGGGATTTTTGTTATTTATATTCCACATTATAGAACCTAAAAGCACAATGTTTGAGTAGTGTAAATTCATCTCTATGCTCGGATCTAATGTTTGAAATAACTAATTCAGTAAAGTGGAATGCTGTTTTAGAGGCTGCAATATGCTTTGCAGTAGTAATTATTCCTGTGTTTTTTGCTTGTTCATTGCACATTGTGGCTACACCTGTTTATTAATCATGATAACTTTTTGCTGTTTCCTATGGGAAAACACTGGTTGATTATCTTGTTGATTCAAGGGCCTTTAAGGGATGAAAAGTTTGTTTATTCTGCATCTATCCAAAGCCCATCTTTTGTTGTGGAACTTTTTTACATTTATTTTTATAAATATCAGTGAAATTCTGAAAAGCGACCATGCAAAATAATATTCCACTGCTATGAGAAATATCTTCCCAAAAATTTGTATGCTGCTCAAAAAATTGCTGAAGAGTCCTAAGTATTTCAAAGAAATGCTTCAAAATTGCTAGAAACATGTAAAATAGATAGCAATATATGACTTGACTGTATTTTTTGTTTTACTATTTAAGCAAGGCATTGAGACCGCTACTTACTAATTTGTTTTATTTACTTCCCCAGGATGTTCAAAAGTATGTTGGTATTTTTTAGACAGATAAAGCAATCATAGAATCCTTGTTTCATTAGTAAATCAGATTTGAGATACTTGGCACAGCCAACACAACCTCCTCCTGGTCTAAGGAATGGAAATGTGCTGTAACAGGAAGTATTAGAAATAACAGTTTATATTTTTATTTTTTTTGCAAGAAGGCAAAGCAGCCGTGCTATCAGAATTAGCATCTCCATTAACTTCAAAAATACCTTGAAATTTTTTTTTGAGGTGAAGTAGCTTTTGAAAAATGATACAAATCTGCATATATTTATATCCTGTATTATCCCTATTATTATGGGAAAAGAATGGATGTAATTTTTTTCTTTAGCTTCTTGGAAAAATCAGAATTAGCAGTATTTTAATTTAGTGTTGAAGGTTTGCTTTGTAACTTATTAAATGCATACCTGGTAAGTATTAGCTCCTACACTGCTGGAGAAGTTAGGCTGCTTGCATGTTTGCTTTATGAAACTATTTGACACTTGCAAAATAAGAATGTATTACTTTTATTCCTAGAGGGTTTCCTAACTGCAATACTGTTACCTCAAGTTTCTGGATTTCCAAATTTTACTGTATGGGAATAATTGTACATAACTTCTTGTTTTCACAGACAATTGAAATGATTGAGAAAGAGCAGAGGGAGGTTGAAAGAAGACCAATCACAAAAATTACTCACAAAGGAGAAATAGAAATTGAAAGTGAGACACCAATGAAAGAACAAGAGGAAGTAATGGAAATTCAGGTAGAAAAGAAAGCATGGCACTGCAGTCTGTTTAGTTCATAGGCAATATGGTTGTGAAGTGTTTTGTTTAAGATTTTGTTGTTTAGGTCTGAGTTGAGGTTAATTTTTCTTTTATCTATACTAACTTCTTGGCCTGGTGATTTTGTTGATTTCTTTTCTTCCATGTTGTGTCTGTGACTGTATGATGAATTCTGGCAGTAGTGGAAAACAGAAAGTAGAAATTAGAAAATATTCTAAATGGTGCCTGAAGGTATTTGAGAATACCAGTTAGTTATTGTAATGAATTTGAAGATTTTTGACAGAATTTTAGGCTTCTCTGAAGGAAAAGCTTTATATCTGTAGGGAGGAAAACACTCTAAAACTTTCAAGCAATATTGGAATATTAACAGAAGGATTAAAAAAGCCTAACTTGAAATGTTGATTTTTCTTAGGAACCTCATACAAAGTCATTTGAGAAGTCAGAAGAAGCTGAAAAGGATAAAGAAATAAATGAATCTGCATCTCCGGACACCACAAGTCAACATAAAAATCATCTCTTTGATCTAAACTGCAAAATCTGCATAGGTAATTTGGGAAAGCACATGAAAATAAATAGATCACACTTCTGTAATTTTCAGTCATAACTCTCAATATTCATCAAGAATTTAAATAAATGTGGATTTTTACTTAGTTTGCTGACAGAGTTGTGAAAAGAATGTTTTGCTTCATAATTTCCAAAAGAGACTATTCAAAGGATAGTCTATTGGCATAAACTTGTCTTTTAAAAAAGCAGCTTCAGACGGTGAAATCTCTATGGGGGATGTGCATACTACTGTTGATTCCTCATTCCTTTATCCTATGCCATTTCAGTGGCTAATTTATATTTAGTATTGTATAAACATATACAATGTATTAACTTATATAGGATATAAATATGTGTAAAATATGTATCCTATTCCACTCCAAAGGCAATAGGTGGTATTTTTGTTGTGTCTTCCTTGTGTTCAGAGGAAGTGCTCCTTTTGTTTCTTTAATAAACATGAAACCCGTTGTTTCCTTTCCTTCAGGCCGAATGGCACCACCTACTGACGATCTGTCTGGGAAGAAAGTGAAGGTATCTGTTGGCGTGGCGCGGAAACAGTCAGACAACGAAGCAGAGAGCATTGCGGACGCGCTCTCCTCCACATCAAGCATCTTAGCTTCGGAATTACTGGAAGATGATAAGCAAGACTCATCAAAGTCATTCACACCTCTCCCAAAGTAATATAAGCTGTAGAAATTGTATTTTTAAATGAAAGACATTATTAATCTTAAGCTATTATGTCTAAAACTACTTTTTTAATGGCATTTTGTTAATCCATTTGGGTACTTGAAGTTGTATGCATTTTTAGGATGGAGTAAATGCTGTTCCTTTATATACATAGTACTACATACAGTAACTTCACGATTATAAGCTGCACCTTTTTCATTGAAGAATCCAGCCTACCCCAGTGGTGGGGCTTATCGTCAGGTGCGGCTTATTTATGGACAAACCCCAGTGAAATGCCAACCCAGAAGTGAGAGCCGGCCGGGGAGGGCGCCTGGGGCTGCCTTTAAAGGCTTGGCTGGTCTATGAAAACTGTTTGCAACTTGAGCACCTGACACCAAACCCCATGCTGGCACGATTCTGTTACTAATTTGTTACTTTGTCACACATGGATCCTGGCTTTTTTTAAAAATAAATGCGGCTTATATTCAGGTGCAGCTTATATATGGACAGATCCCGTGGTCTACCTGGATGTGCGGCTTATAATCAGGTGCAGCTTATAATTGTGAAATTACTGTATATTGTTGTAATTGCAAACTTCTAATTACCCCATAGTTTACTTTTCCCAAAAGCCAATGTTTTCTGGTGCAACAAGGTTTAAAAAGTTCATATTGCCAAAAAAATCAGTGTATAAATTTCATGTTGTCTTTTGCTGTTGAGGTGTGTAGTATGAATAGTGCTGCATTTAAATGGGTGTGACTTTGTATATGTGTATATATAAATTCAGGGAATTTGAGATTGCTCTAAACAGATACACTTATAAATTGGGCTAGTTTCAAATTCCAATGTAGTGCTTTTTTAGAAGTGGCAGGTAGCAGCAGCTTGTTTCATGTCAGCTCTCTCTTTATTTTTTTCCACACACTGCTACTCACTAAAAAGCAAATTGCAGTTTGTGAGGGTGTTTCTTTCTGGTTTGAGGTAGGCTTTTCTAGAAAAACATCAACTTCCAATTATTTAGGATTTACCAGAGTTCATGCTGAAATTTTGCCTTTATCAGGACAGTGTGATCTTTTACCGAGGAGAGTGAACTTTGGTTTTTGCATAGCAGGTTCAAGGTAATTTCCAGTGTAGACAGAAATAAACACAGGTTGCATTGTTACTGTAACAGCACAACATGTGATACTAGTGGGCAATTTAAAATTGCTAATAGCACGCCTAGAATATTTTGATAGCAACATGTTGGGAAATGTTGGAATGTCTTATCTTTTTCATAAGGAAACTCTCAGGTTGAAAAACACTGTCCTGTGAAATTAGTTAAGCCATCCCATTAATTTTTTCAGTGGTTTGTTGAGAAAACAGGCTTATTTCAAAGGGAGGAAAAACAGTTTTGTACAGGTGGAATTGGGAGGAGGCACTTACAGAAGGTGTGGAGATGATGCATAGGTGTGAAGACACAGGGAGCCAGCATGTTGGGCAAGGTGACACAGGCATTCAGGTGGTGCACAGTCAGTGGCAGCACAAAAGTGAGAGCTGGGAAAGCAATCTAGGCCAGCAGGCAGTGTGTTGTCTTTTAGCTGTGGCAGAGGAGAATCTTTCTGGCTCTGCAGTACCTCTGTGCATTTGTGTTCTCTTCTTTCTTTGATAATTCTCAGACTAAAAAACTTCTCTGTTTTTAAAGAATGCTGACTAGTGAACTAATGTGCTGCTCATCTGACTGTCCTTCCTGTACCATAGAGCAACTCCATTGGAAGATGAGAAACATGGTTGTCTGCCTGTCTTTTTTTGTTGACCCTCCAGTATGCTTAAAAGAAAATTCTTGCTAATACTACATTTCTGTGATAAAGAAAAATTACGATTTACACTGTCTTGCATGATATATGATGTCATAAACTGAGTGAGTTTTTGTTTGTCCTTTTTTTAGGTCAGAAACACCTGGTACTGTGGAATGTGAAAGTCTGTTTCTGGCACGCCTGAATTTCATCTGGAAGGGCTTTATCAATATGCCTTCAGTAGCAAAATTTGTTATTAAGGCTTATCCAGTTTCTGGCTCCTTTGAGTATTTGACAGAGGTATTTATATTTATTGAAAAGAATGAACAATTAATTTGTTTGTTTTACCAATTTATTTACCTTGTAGGCTAATGTTAGTATAATAACGGAAGACATTAATGCATGATCTTTGTACTGAATGAAATATTGGAAGTATTGATTGTAGGACATAGGTTAAAGTCTGTATGTCAAGCATTATTCATTACATGAACCTCTGGTTCATCTTCCCGTCTATAGCAAAAACCTGAGTAATAGAGTTCCTTTTTTTTTTGCCTATCTGGTGACAATTCTGGTCCTAACCTTGCATTGTGATTAAATTGTCCCTGGAAAAAAAGTTTATGTAAAGTTCTCTTCTGTGTCTGAGAGATGGGAAAAGCATGCAACTGCTTGTAATAGTTGTCTTCCTGTCACAAAATGAAGATCAGAGAGCTTATAAGGCTCCATTTTTCTTCTTGACAGCTATGCAGGATGCATCAGCTTTCTAATTAAAAGAACTTAGGTCTTCTATTAATAAGATTGTCTTTATTTTGCTGTAGATCTTCAGGGAAGGGCTGGCCATGCAGTAATCTTTAATATTAAAGGATTGTTATATGAGTATGATGCACTTATCAGAACTCTTCTGCTTTATTTCAAAAAAATTATTTTTCTGAAAGTCTGTTTATTTTGCTTTGGAACAGTGAATTCGGTCGTATCCAATAAGAATTTACATCTGTGTGCACATGTACATGTTTTCCCCTTATGAAGATTTTGAAAGTTTGTTATAAACATAGGTGTGGTGCTCTCATTGTGGTGTGGTCTGGCGGATAGCTTGGGTGTTGTCAGAGCACAGTACAGTTATGTTTGCAGTTAACATTACCAGAAAGGATGGTTTTGGCAAGGTGTAGATGAACAGTATTGAGTGGTAACTAATTTGGTACATATTGTTAATTCTGCACTGAAAATCTTAAATGTCCAAAATTTATTTTTTTTCTTCTGTTGTAAAAGAACGAAGTATGTTTTGAATTTATGAATCAGATAATGGACGAAGGACATACCACATTATTTATTTGGATTCACCTTTTTGTTGCCTTTTCTCATAGGATTTGCCTGATAGTATTCAAGTAGGTGGCAGGATATCTCCCCATACTGTCTGGGATTATGTAGAAAAAATCAAAGCTTCAGGGACCAAGGTAAGAATTTTACCTACTAAAGACTTGCTGTTTAATATGCATCTTAGTCATCCTAAAGATACTTTTTTTTATCTCTCTGAAACATTTGCAAACTAGATGAACTTTAGGAATATCTCATGGTTATGTTGAATGGGATTGGTGGCAACTGCTGGCATTTATTTTCTTCCTACCCAACCTTAAATGTCATTTGCTGTTTGAGAATACCTGTCTTCATTTGACACAGTAGCTTGTCATGAATGTTTGGATACCATTTCACCTCTCAAGTGTAACCTTTTCATTTTCAGTAGTGTTGCATTGTGCAAAACCATCTCAGTGACTCTTTGCTGGACATTGTCCCGCTGTGTGCCAGTTGACCTTGTTCTGAGGAGCCCAAAACTTGAAAGTTTTTTCCAGGTCTCACAAGTGCTGGATGGCAAGAAATAACCATTTCCCTTGGCGGGCTGACTGCTTTGATTTTGACACCCAGATTGCAGTTGGCTTTCTTGGCATGGACACGTCACTGGCTCATAGTGGGCTCATTCACCAGGGTCCCACATCATTTTATGCCAAGCTGTTTTCTGGTCAGTCAGTCCCCCAGTCAGTCCCAGTACATGGGATTACTCCAGCTCAAAGTGCACCTTTTGCATTTTGCCTTTGCTGACACTGACAAAAGTCAGCTTGTTACTTCAGCCTGCTGAGGTCCCTCTGAATGGCCATCAGTGCTTCAGGTGCCATCAGAGTTTTGCACAGGATCTTCTGTCCAATCTTCCAGGCTGTTCATTCAGCCATTAAATCATCTCCAGCATCAACTCCTGAGCTGGTCTTTGGACATAATTCTGGGATCTGAATACTGGTCTTCCACTGTTATTAATGGATGTGTTGGACACAACAGACTACAAAATGCAGCGTTCTAATAAGGGTAGGGAGTACAATAATTCATTGGAAGAGCTGGCAAGCTTCCCTAAAATTTGTTATTTAGCTGGCTGTTAAAATATTAAATGGCTCTTTTGTCATACACTTCAATTATTTTTTCATACTAAATGCTTTCTATTTGTTTTATCTAGTTCTGAATTATTTTTGGCCATGTTTCTGCTCCTTCTGTCTCTTCTGTTCTCTGCCATTTTGGCATAGCTTCTCCTCAGCACTGTTCTTTTAAATAAAGAGCAGTCAGTAAAAAGAATAACATTTCACAGAAAAACATTCTTGGCTGTCTTTTTCCCTCTTCTCTTGTAAACAGGAGATCTGCGTGGTTCGCTTTACCCCAGTCACTGAAGAGGATCAGATCTCCTATGCGTTGCTGTTCGCCTATTTCAGCAGTAGAAAACGTTATGGTGTAGCAGCCAATAATATGAAGCAAGTGAAAGATTTGTACCTCATCCCCTTAGGTTCCTCAGATAAAGTCCCTCATCATCTTGTGCCTTTTGATGGGCCTGGTAAGTACAGCTTGGAATTTGGAGATTCGTTATCATAATGCTGATTAAAGAAGTTGGCAACATGAATGTAAGAAGAAATAAAATTTAAACATGCTATTTTATTCAAATATGTAATGAATTTTCCATAGTATTATTATATTAGTTTCTTTGAAAAGACATTGATTTCCCCTTGGTAGATTATTCTGATACCTCAAAGATTAAAAAGATTAGTATGTACAACCTTGTTTTATGTCTGCTACCTTCTTTTTCTAACACAGGTGGCTTTGTAGGTCTCAATGTCAGTAAACTGAGTCACACTAGTGAACTGTGGTAGAAGGCATGAGTTCCAAATTGATACTCTCAATTTAAAGTAGTATTTTTCATTATTTGGAATATACTAATCTTTTTTCTCAAGTATTCCAAAGTTCTTTTTGGAACGAAATATTAATTGAAAGTTTCAAACATAGGCAAGCAATGAAGAAAAGGTCCTGAAATGGGCCTCAGTTGTTCTGTGTACACCTGACTTACTTTGCATCAATTTACCTTGGTTATAAAAATTTGGGGATAATCTTTCTTTTTGAGGTAGGTAGGGCCAAAATGAAGAGAGAATGAGCTACAACTCATTTTTTTGCAGTTACACAGAACAAAATAGATAGCAAAGAGATGAGTAATAGTATGCCTTGAAACACAGTGCCTTTCCTGGAATGAGGGAAACAATTCTGAAATTTGTTCCTGGTAAATCTTTGAAGAAGTATGTCTAACACAAATTGTGAGGAAAATTTTGGTTTGCAAGTGTTCTGTTTACTTTTTTTTCCCTGATACACTTTGCTACTGCTGTTATGATGTTGTAGCTGTGTTAGAGTAACATGATGGTTAACTCTGTGCTGTTTCTGATGAACTTAGATGTCCTATATAACTGTCTCATATTCTCTGTTTAGAAGTTATAGTGTGCTTGAAACAATTTTAATTTCCAGTGCTTGAAGTCATAATTTTAATAATGGAAATTATTTTTTAAATTACTTTAAGTATTGTTACTGTTTAACATGATAAGCAGAACAATTTCAAATATCATAAGATTATATTTTTGCTAGTACATTGTAAGTATATGGGGGTTATTTTTGTTAAAATTACTGCCTTAACCAAAACATAAAGAAATAATTGCTGTTGCAATTTTGTACAGGGATTGAAATTCATCGACCAAATTTATTGCTGGGATTGATAATTCGCCAGAAAATGAAAAGGCAGATTACTGCTGTTTCGAGTGTTACCAGCAGTTTTGCAGATGAAGCTGCTGAAAGTACCTTGAGTAGCTTGCCACCAGAGAAGAAGAGCAAGCCAAGCAAACCTGAAGTCTCGCATCACGATTTGGCACTGGAAGAAGAAGAGGAAAATAATTTTTTTAATTCCTTCACAACTGTGCTACACAAGCAGAGAAATAAAGCGCAGCAGTCTAATACAGACGATGCTCCAGCAGTTATTGAACCATTGGTGGAAAGCACCAAACATGAACCACCAAAGCCTCTCAGGTTTCTTCCTGGAGTCCTGGTTGGGTGGGAAAATCAGCCTTCAACTCTGGAGCTGGCAAATAAACCCTTGCCAGTGGATGATATTCTTCAAAGCCTGTTGGGTACGACAGGGCAGGCGTATGAGCACAGCAAGTCAGAAGCAGGTCCCAGTGAAGAGATACCATTGTTAAATGAGCAGGCAACCTCAAAAGAAGAAACCATGGACGTTGCTGATGTAACTGCTGAAGTTAGTGAGGCAAAGACTGGTTTGGATGATCCTCAAGAGTCCACTAATGCTGCTGTAACTGCGGATGCAGCAGCGGTAGGGACCTCAAGTTCTGCAAGAAGTGCTGGTTCTTTGGTGGGGCTGAGTCTTAAAGGAAAACCTCCAGATGTCTCCACAGAAGCATTTTTAGCAAATTTATCTGCTCAGTCACAGAATAAGGAAACGGAAGAAAGTAAAGAAAATGACCCAAAGCGACAGTTATCGGACAAGGATAGTGTTGCACAGGAAGTTAGACGGAGCACAAATTCCAGCTTTTCTTCCTCATCAAATTCAGGGAAAAAAACTAATGAGAACAATGTTAATGCAGGCTCTTCTGAAGTTACTACTGCTAATACCTCTAAATCACCACCATTTATTAATCTTAAAAGAGATCCACGACAGGCAGCTGGACGAAGCCAGCAGACTAATGTTTCAGAAAACAAGGATGGAGATGTTAGCAGAACTGAAGACCGACAAAATGCTTCTGGAAATGATCAAGGAGAAACAGAGAATAAACAGCCTTCTGGAGAAGGGGGCTTAAACCTGTATCAAAGTGAGGCCCAAACCAATGAGACACAGTTCAGTTCAGCTGCAGCTAAGGCAGATAATACTGTTACATCACAAGCAGAAGATACCAAACACTCACAGGAAGATGCATTGATGCAAAACATTGAAACAGTGAACTCATTTAGAAGAGGACCAGCAGTATCTTCATCTCATTTTGAAACTGAAAACTCTTCTCGTTCTGAGTTTATTTCCAAAGTCCCAAGCCCTATTGCAAGTGGCAGCTTCTCATCTGTTGGACCACCACAGCAGAATTTTCAGCATTCTAAATCTAATCCACCTGGATTTCAGTTTCAGGCTCCTGCACCTCATAACTTCCCTCCACAAAACAACCCTATGTTTGGATTTCCTCCTCATTTACCACCTCCACTTCTTCCTCCTCCTGGCTTTGGTTTTCCTCAAAATCCGATGATGCCATGGCCACCAGTAGCTCATTTATCAGGTCAACCACCACAGTATGCAGGACCCATTGCACAAGGGCTACCAGTGGCTCACAAACAATCAAGGTTTTTGGGACCAGAAAATTTTTTTCAGAGTAAAGACAGTAGGAGACCAGAAAGACGCCACAGCGATCCTTGGGGCAGAGAAGACCAGCATTTGGAGAGAGGATTCAGTAGGGGAAAGAATGATCGACAAAGACTTTACAGTGAAACCCACCACCAAAAAAAAGACAGACATGAAAAAGAGTGGAGCAACGAAAAATACTGGGAGCAAGATTCTGAAAGAAGCAGGCGCAGAGACAGAAACCAGGAAAAAGAGAGGGAGCGGAAGAGTAGAGAGGAAGGACCAAGAGACAAAGAAAGAGCGCGATCGCCACACAGTGATAGAGCTGCTGATGGAAAAAGCCCCAGAGAGACTAGGAATCCAGAAAAAAAGACAGAGAAGCCTAAAAGTGATGAACAGGCTCATGAAAAAGATAAGGAGAAGGAGAAAAGCAAAGATAAGCATAGAGAACGAGAAAGTGAAAAGAACAGAGAGAGGCATAGGGACCACAGTGACAGAACTAAAAGCAAAAGGTAAAAAGATGCAGGCAGTCTTTTAAAATCCTATTTAAATAAACTGTTAGAGTAATGTTGTAAAACTTTGTATGACAAAAAAAAAAAAAGAGCCTGCTAGGATTGTGCCATCGTTTTTTATTCTGTGTTGGTGTTTTGCAGAAACAAGTCTGTGTTTTGGTACCACTCAATGTACCAATACTCATCCTTATTTTCATTATACCAACTATCGCTAGAAGTAGGAGTTTAATATTTCTAAAAATTTTACATTGCTGTATATTCAAAATTTTAAAGATTTCTTTTATTAATATGCAATAAAAGCTTAGGAATTTTCTTAGCTGAGGAAGTTGGCTTTAGTCAAGTCTGCAATATAGTTGCTGCCTTTGGTAATTTGTGCTCTCTTCTGTTTTAAGATGCTCTGATAATTTTAAAGGTGGTTTTCATACAATAATCTTGTTTTTAAATTGCACTGTTTTTAAAGACTGCAGCGAAGCCTCAGAATCCATGTACAACAAAATGTTATATGCTCAGTGGTGTGAAGAATTTGGATTTTTTTCTTAAATTATTCAATCGTACAATAAAAAAACTTGAGTATATTTCATTATATTATATTTCAAGTTTTTCCTAAGCATCTGAAGCAGTTTGTGACCAGAAATTGGAAGGCTGAGCTGCTCGAATGTTACTGCTTTAAACTGCACTTGTTTTAATAAGAAAGCATTTCTAACCTAAATTCTTGAAAATTATTTGTAGTAGTAAATTCATTTCTCCCACCATTTTCCATGCTTCAGAAACTTGAATACCTAAGCTTGTACATTACTTTGTGTTTTGCTATCCTTTTTACTGTAAAATGTAAATATTTTAAGGGATATTTTGATTCTAAAATGATAAAACTTTCTCACATACTGTGTGTGTTTGATTTCATAGCTGTGAAACGTAGGCTAAATGAAAATAGAAGGCTGAGTCTCAGAATGCCACGTTTGTTGTGCACTTCATAGCTCAGTTTGTTTTGAGTTTTGGAGAACAAAAAGAGGGGAAGAAGGGCAGAAATGTGTACCCTTGGGACTTCTGGTAACTTGGTATTTTGTGGACTACCATTCACCAATGCCAAACAACATGCAAATGTGAAAACAAAATCACCTACTCTTTTGCTTATTAAAATACACTGGGCATCTTGTTGAGTCTCTCAGAAACAACAAAAATATTCCACCATATCAAGAAAAACTGAGGTTTATTGTTCAGTTTTTTGTTTTTCCACTTTGAGTACATAACCTTACTATACTGCTGACAGAGCATTTTGCACTTTGCTATAGAAAAGCCTCTTCTTTCTAGAAGGGTCTTCCCAGTTTAACATCCTAATTGTTAGTTTTAATTATGAATATTTTTTAAGGTAAATTTTTACTTGTGTACCATGCAAGTAGCTTCATGGTCAAATTGGCTAAAATTACAAATCTTGAACTCAATAACGGAGGTGGTAGACTTTTATTAAGTGATGTTTCTTAGCCTCATCGCTGAGAAGACTAATTAAAAAAAAAATCCTTAGTAACTGAAAGTGATACTCGAACATCTTTAAAATAAAGTTAGTCTTTTCCAAATTAATTCCATGGCCTGTATAGCAGTAGTGTAGTTGAATATATCTGGTAGTATTACACATGTGTTTTGTTATTTAAATATTTACACCGAGTTCTGTAGGCACAGAAATGCACCATTGTTCTCATTTTTGGAATAAGTTTTAATTTGACAGCTCTGCATATGATAGGGTTTTTTTTTTGATCCATTCAAAAGTAGTCTACTCCAAGGTCACTGGAGATCTGCCTCTCACATGTGCATCCATCTCTGCTTTGAAAATTGCAGCTGTCTGTATGAAAGGGATGGGAATGCTTTCTGCCAGAGCTACCAGAAATAATTTGTTTAAAAGAATATGTGAACATTTTTCAAGTTTTCAAGTTTTTTTGCCCCCTGCCTTGTGTATGTAAAACCTGAAGAGAGCCAGAGTAAAACACCTCGGGGGAGAGTTTTAAGTGTTTAACAAATAGCAAAAGTCTCCAGAATTTGTTCCTAGGATGTTAGTTAGTGTAATAGGAATAAATCCTGCAACTACAGGAATAAAGGATTTGACTTCTCCATTGCCTTCAGTCACTCTCCTTCCAACATTTGTGTTAGCTGGAAGTGCTCCGATTACTTGTTCCCTGTTTTACACTGAATCATTCAGATCACAAAAGGCAGCATGGACTGCTGAGGAGCTGGCAGTACACCAGAAGCCCCGGAGAGAACAGGATAAACCTTAAATACTCTCCTTTCTCCATCATCATGTGGCCAGAAAAGGCCTTACTTAGAGAAACTGGAAGAGAAGAATCTGGGGTCAGCTCAAATGCCAGGTGGGCTTCATGAGCTGCCTTTTGGGAAGAATTGCAGAAGCTCTGTTGCATTGGGCTGATCACTTGAGGTCTCAGAGCAGCTGAAGAAGATAAAATGAACCTCACAAAGATGCTTGAAACGTCTTGGGGTAGCTGCCATGCACTTTGGTTATCTTTAAGTCACCTGTAAGTGGCTTGACAGTGCTTTCATTGCTACATGCTCACTGTGGAAGCAAATGTGTGTCACCAAGTTTTTAGGTGCTTATGGCTTTTGTAACACACCCCACCCTCACTTCTCTATCCTTCCAAAATAGTTACTTGTTTCTGACAGGTACAGGACGGAGACTTGCATTCAGAGAATTTCCGTGCAAGGAGGTGATGGTTTGTTATGTGCTTTTGAGAGCAATAATAAATTGAAAAAGGAAAAGACAGGAATCAATCACTATTATTTTTATTTAATAATTTTAGTTATATAGTAAGCCAGCAGTCAAATGAGAAATGTAGATGCCATCATACATTATTGGTGTAAGCACATTAAAACAGAATTTGATTTGGTTTTTTATTGCTTCCTAAAACAGAGTATAACACAGGGATATAATTCTTTCCTTATGAGAAGGAATTGAATTTTTGTATTTATGTATGAACAGCTCTGTTTACTTTTGAGATTATCAATTAATGAAAAATATATTTGCAGAAATTTGGTTTACTATGAGCAAAACCTCTGTTCTCATAACATTTTGAAATGCCATTTTGGGGCATATAAGCCTGAAGGATATAGGTAGGAACAGTTCTTGGACTTTTTAAAGTCTTAAGAATAAAAGTTACTTGGAGGCAGACCGACACATTCCAGTTGTAAATCATTAAAGCCAAAAGTTTTCAGGTAATCAAATAGGGGAGACTTCTGTTGGAGAAAACTAGGAGACATGTTAACTCTCTAAAATTAAATACGTTTTTTGCTCTTAAAATCATTCTTTAGGTGTAATATTCGAGGAGACTTAAGAGAGGCTTGAATTCTACCCATTTACATACATACATACGGGATGGACACAGACTCAGCAGGGAAGGAGAGCAATTTCATTGCCTAATTAGAGTCTTTGTGGGCTTAACCAGTAATTATAACTTTAATTTTAAAAAATTCTCATTATAACAAATGTGCTTTTTGCCTCAAGAACTCCTTTTCTTCCCCCACCAATTTCAGTTTTTAGATTTGATTGTAATATTATAAAAGAAACATTCTAATAAAATTCAAGAGTTGGAGAAAGAGGTAACAGTTGTCCTCATAAAGGAACAAACAACACTTGAATGATGGTTGGATTTATAAGATAATCACTACTTCTTTGCTTACAAAACTATTTTCAGCACAAAAAAAACCCTTCAGATATTCCCATTATTTTAAAGCAAATGCTAAAGAGTATATATAAATAATTCTAGGAGGAAAACAATCTTATTTTATATGCATATGCTATTAATACTCCACTTAGATTTGTCCTTTATTACTTTTTAAGTGCTTTCCTATATTGGTTGCTGAGTAATACACTGCCAGCTAACAGGAGGAAAAGGAATTTTATCTTTTTTAAAAGAGTCTTGGACAGTTTTTTCAATTAATTTCCAGAATTTCCATCATGAACATTGTATCCTTCTGCTTTCATTAGCTGAATCTTTTTAGAATCTTGGAAAAGCACAACATCTTTAATTTTACCAATTAATTCCTTCTGAAAAAGCCCTGTAGTGACTATATTGACTTTCCTGCCCATTTCAAACCCACCAAAGTAACAAATACCACCGTAGTTTAAAGCAGTGTATTTCCTTTGTGGGTCAATATCTTCAAAAAGGATTAGTTCCTCATCAAGATAAACCTTAATACAAGTGTGGTTTTGAACTACAGTAATGAAATGCCATCTTCCATCAGAACAGGTGAAGTATTTGCTGTGCATTAGCGGAACAGAGATCCTTTCTCCGAGATTAATCACAACTTTCAAAGTTCCATTGGCGAGACCAATGGCAAGGAAGTCATTATCTTCATCTTCACTTTTTCCCATCCATGCTATTAAGCCTTCAGTTTGATTGGTAGTAAAATTTAAAGAAAGGCGGCTGTACTGGAGGTCTCTTTTTCCATAAAGAGGATCTGTGTATTTAATGTAGGAGTTACCAGCGAACTTTGCTATATAAAATTTGATTCTGGTATTGCAGTACTCACCTGTCCAGCCTAGTGCACATGCACAGGTATACGAAAGTGAAGAAGGCTGAGGAATACAGAGTGCGTGAGACCCACACCTGTTTTGTGAGCAGTAAATGGATTGTTCACACACGGTCCCTGTCCACTCTCTTGGGCAAGAACAAGAAAAGCCTGGGTTTTCAACTTGACATGTTCCATTATTTTTGCACACAGTGTAACCACAATCTGTTCCATCACAGTCACCAATGTTGGCTCCACCTTTGGGGTCAGTCACAGTAAGATTCAGTTCCCTGTTATTTATAAAAATTTCTCGAATACAACCAGTGAAACCTGTGGGTTCATTTTCTGTTGCCATTGGATTAACAAAGTTTAAGGAGGAAACCCCTCCAACAAAAAAATCTGTGTGTGTGTCTAGTGCATTCATTCCAGGACTAGCTTTTCGGGTGACATTGATACCATCCAGTTCCAGGTAGCCTTCATTGCCAACTCTTCCCGCACTGAGTGAGTGCCATGTATTTCCATTTGCATGCACCTTCTGGAGGGTCTGTAGGATGACTGTTCTGTCTCCAAGGTTGTAGCGTAACTGTGCAAATCCATTTACTAATGATATACATAGAAAGTCACCTGTTAAAAACAGTTTAAAATAGTTTTAATTGTTAGAGGGGGTGCACTGAAGAACAACATATTGATGATTCTGATGCTTTCATGCCTGCATTTCCTTGTACCATCATAATATCTAAATCACACAAAGGAAAATGTTCCCTGATGAGCTACATTTAGCTTTTTAAAATTTTTTTATTATTTGAAACTGAGTGCCTGTTTGCTTCGAAGTAAAAAGCCCAACCTTCTGAAAAGCTCTGTTTTTGTTCAGAGACTAGATAACAGAGGTGGGAGAAAACAGGTTCACTTTGGCATCCAGGAAATGTGAATCAGTGTTCCCATGGAAAAGAATATAAGTTTTGGTCAAGTTAAAAAGGCAGAAATACTCTCACCTTCAGTACATTGAGAAAAGGATTGATGGATTTGTCAGTTTAATGAACAGTTTTGTCTGAGCCAGACATACTCTGCTTTCCCTGAAGGCTCCTTTTCACAGTGGGGATGTTTTGGGTTTAATAATATGACAGCTGTAGGATATGCTTTTTATTGTATTGTTCTTCTAGAGGCTTTCATGACAGGAAGTACTAGAAGGGAGTGCTGTCTTCTTGAACTATCAGTGTTTCTGGCCTTATGGGCAGTGTAAAAGGAGAGAGTACCACTTCAAACTGTACTTTCAAGAACGAAGAAGGAAAGCTGGGAAAAGTTTGTAAGAGCAGCAGTAGAGCCTAATAGGGGGAGGTGACAGGGAAGCAGAAGAGGACAGCAGAAAAGTCTGCAAATTGAAATTATGTTCTCAAATTTTTTGAGGCTGCCTGTGCAGCTTAATTTTATATCTTACTTCTGGAAATAATAGGTATCAGGTTGTTTTCAAATTTGTAAATATGTTAGCTAAATTTGAATGCAAGCTTTCCTAATAGTCACCAGCCCAGTTTCCTTAAAGATTCACCATTCCTAAGGGCTTGCCTAGCAATAGAATGATGGAGTTTGCTTTCATGTGTGTTTAATTTTTGAGTATTTCTAATCCTTGAATTAATATTGTTTGTAGTGAAATTGAATGGCTTAATTTACCGGAGGCTTGTGAAAGTTGCTAAAATTATACCTCTCTATTCAAGAGATGTTCAGGTTGCCCTTTAGGCTGGATGGAGATGTTTCAGTTGTATTAGTGGCTGTAGAGCACATACTTCTTGCCTCACCTTCCCTGCTTCAGATACCCATTGAAAGAAGCAGAAAAAACTCGTTCTTTCAACTCTGCTGATGGCAGAGTACTTCCTTTTAGCTTGCTAGTTCCAGTTGTGTTGAACTGGTTTACTTTGCTGTATTTAGTGATTTTTTTGAGGACCTTACTTGTTTCTTGTTTTTTTCATTCAGAAAATTAGTATCATTTCATTCACTTGTGATTTCTCCTTCATAGTGATGTGGCTTTAAGTGTGCTTGATTTTTCAGTGCACAGTTTGAATGCACTCATCTTGCTTTGTTTCAGCAATGTACAGTAATTTCGCAGTTACAATCCGCACCTGGTTATGAGCCGCACTTCCAGGTTGTTGGAAAGTCCACAGAATTTGTCCATAAATAAGCCGCACCGGGTGATAAGCCACTGTTTTTTTGGGGGTTTTTTTGTGAAGATCCAGCTCCGGCCAGCCCCACCCTGCCTCGGGCCGGCCCGCCTCGCACTTCCATGTTGGCATTTCACCAGAATTTGTCCATTTATAAGCCGCACCGGGTGAAAAGCCGCACTTCCGGGGTCGACTCGAAAACTCAGTCAAAAAGGTGTGGCTTATAAGCGCGAAATTACTGTACATAACCTGCTTGTCTGTGTCTTTTATCAGGCCCTCAGTCCTAGGGTAAGAAAGGAACATGAGGAAAAGTTTCTGAACTACCTCTTGGGCAGCCTTCAGTCCCCTCTCCTGTTGCGTTTGGGTAAAACCTTACAAAAGAAGGGCCTTGTAAATCATGGTTCAGGCCTTGCTGCTTCAGCTGGGTACAGCCAACAGCTAGTCTAATAATTTCCTGTGAGAAAGGAGTTTGTAACAGAGAGAATCAGCCTGCATATCAATCTATTCCTCTGGGATTCAGTTTGCACCTGTGAGGAAAAATATTCTACCCATGTGAATCTTCTTCCCAGGAGACAAGAATGTAAACATCTCTAGAGGGTATAGTTTTTGACAGACATGTACATTAGCAAATACTAACCAATGAATCAAATTGCCACGAGTTACAAACCAATTAGAATTAAACACAATCCCTTAGAAACCCATATAACTATGAGCTGGAAAGTCTAAAGATTTGGCTATTGTGGATGAAGAAACACAAGTGTGTCTTGTCCATCTCTACAGCAACCCTCTCCTACGTGGACATGCAAACTTGAGTAAGGACACACATTGCTCTCTAGGAAGGAGGAAAACATCTGATCAGGGTTGCTGTTGCATCAGACCTGTAATCAAGACCTGGAGAAACTGGCAGTTCTCCAAGACTTTCTGGCCTGCAGGGGAGAGTTTTGGTGGCTTTGCACATTTGACAATGATCTGTTTTGGAATCTTATCTGGTCTTATCGCAAGAATAATCTGTGTTACTGAATCTGCTGTTTACAGTGTAAAGAGGTTATCACTGAGCTTCACTTCAGACTGGGGTAACTAAATTACACTTCCAATTTCACCTGTCCCTGAGGTTCTCGAGGTACTTTCTTACACCTCTGGTTAGATCCTCTCTTTTCACAGATTTGCCATTTTAGTTGTTGGCAAGAACAACAGTGTTGAGATAAATTTTATGATCTGCAAGTTGATCCTAGGGTGCATTCAGTATTTCTCCATGAAGTTTATCATATCACAAGTAGTACTAGGGATAACTGGCTGAAAACATCTTAGGACTGTCATGTAAAGTCCTATTTGTTCACTGTTCAAGAAACTTCCTGTTAAAGTGAAGGCAAATTATGGGTTTAGTCTTTGATCCTTTTTAATTTAGCAACCAGTAATATTTTCAGCAAGATCTCCATCTGCCCTGTCTCTGAGGGCCAGATTGCAGGCCAGTGCTATCATAGGAATGATGACAGTTTAAACAAATGGCATTCTTGCCACTGATTTTCTCTTCTCAGCAGTCTCTGTATAGGAGACTGTACAGCAGGGTGATCTTTCACTATTTCAGTTTTTAATTGTTGCTCAGACCTGTCTTATTTAACCTGTGGCCAGAGAACTTTCTGAGGAAGTTTACTTTTAAGCATGGAGGATATGATATGCTTAGTTTTTCCAGCACTAGACTGTATGGCTGGTCCCTTGTTTCTTGAAAATATGATCGACACACAGGACATAGAACTTTGCTTCTGGCTTTTTAGATTAGCATCTCATCTAATATGGGCTATTCATCTCCATCACAAAAAAAGCAGAGAGACTCCTAAGACAGACACAGTTGTTCTGTTGTGCCTGGAAGTCTTTTCCCAATCTGCTGTGTGCAAGGAGCTGTAAGGCAATCTGTGTCAGTAAGGTTGAATCTTCTGTAGAAGCAGGCTGTTGCAGCTTAGCTGGGCCTTAAAACTGCAACATGTCAAAAACCTGGGCATTGAACAAAATTATTAACAACATTCAGTTCTGTTCTGGTGCACCTTCCTGCCACATGTTACCATGTTTCAGTAAAACTGATTTTTTTATAGCCCAAATGCTAAGGGATTGTTTTCTCAAGGGAATGGAACTTGGTAGCAGGTATTGCCTTATGGAAGGACCTGTTCTGGAGATAAAACATCACTTCTACTTGCAAATCCTAGTTCAGGGTTTTCACCAAGTGACTGAAGGTCAAAGTTGCTCTGCCTCAGAGTGGATTGTCTCTGTTCCATGAGAAGCCAGAACTCCAAAGCAGGGGTGAATTTTTCTTCATAACTTTATTTTCATGTTTGTCATGTGTACAAGTCTCACCTGCTCCCATATTAGGTGTCAGAATTCCCAGAAGGCTAGTCAGCCCTGTATCTTGAGCAGTCAGTTCCTGAAACTGGGAGATAATAAAAAAGTCTCCCAAAAGTACATCCAACTACTACTGTGAGGTCTGGATTATCTGTAATAGTATCTTCTTATATAACCCTATGATGAATTCTGAGTGCATCACAAAATTTTTCAGCTTGCTACTACTATGAATATGTATGTAAATCTCTTCAAGAAATTGGTTACAGTCTCACAGTCACATTTTAAATTCTTCCAAATGGTGACAATGCCCTTTCATGTTTAGTCTTTATCTGGACATGCAGGTGTGTGTGTATACCCCAATTCTAAAGGGGACCATGCTCCAGCAGTATCAACTCTCCACGTTTCTAGGTTACCACAGGAGTCTCATGTACATCAGAATTTGTGAAAACTCGGTACAGTCAGAAATGCATTCTAGGAAAATTGTACTCTCTTTGGAGATGTCCTATTCAGGCCAGAACCATCGCCAGAGTAAAAAATATGAAAATATTCAATTTACACATCTCTGTTGGGCAAAGATCTCTGCATTTATTGCCTACCCTACCAGATATGCCCAATACAGATTGGAGGGCTGAGCAGTGTCAGAGTGTCTCAGGCTGACACACTATGATCTGTGACAGCATCCTGGATGGTATTTTTAACATTTCTGTTTCAAGGTCTCTTCCCCACAGTGACTTAAGTCTACCTTGTGCTCTGGTGTGCATGCATAAGGCAAGGCCCTTCTTACCTGTTAAAAGAGTACCTGAGGTTTTTCCTACACTCCACTGCAAATTAAGGTTTCCCACTAGTTTGCATGGCCAAAGGAACTTCCAGAACATACATTTAAGTGCCTTTTGCAGTAGTGGATGCTATCTTACAGTCAGTAGTGTTCACTTTTTTTGCTATTACCATCATCCCAGTGATACAGAGATGCAAGTGTCTCTGAAGGTTTCCTGTGTGCTCAAAACTCACTAACTAGTTCCTGGAACCACTGAAGATCTAGACTGCTTTAAGCCATGTGTTGCTTGTCTTTTGTGTCATCCTGTGTTACTGAGCAGAAGCCTCTATGCTAAGCTGAGGACAGAGACTTTGATGAGCTCAGTGCTTCAGCAGCTTCTTGCACTTAAATGTCCCAGGAGTCCTACACTGTGGCTTCCTGGTTATTGAACATCTACATTCTTGGTTCCTTTAGTTGTTTCAGAGCCCTGCGACAGCAGCTCTGGATGTATGTTTGCAATCTAGGCCTTCTGTTGGTTTTACCTCACCCTTCTGTCCTTTAGCTCAAGCCCGGAGTGCCGCTTTCTATTACTGTGGTATTGAGTAGCATTTCCTCTCCACTCTCCTGCCACCATTTTTTTCAGTTGTTATTGATCATTGGCACCATCGTGGCAGCAGAGCAAACTTTTAAGCCTTTTAGCCTCATAAGCAGTAACATTAATGGAAATCATTCCCAGTTGGAATGGGAATTGCTGTTGGTGCTCATCTGCACTCCAAACTGACTTGTTAAGCCACCATAATGAAGTGCCTGTGTCTTGAGCAGTGTTACTGCCTGGTGTTGGCATGATGCATCCTGTAACCATCACAGCTCCAAGAGGTATCTGCTCACCTCCTGCCTAGCTGAGCTATATAGTCATTTATATATATATACATATATATATATATACATAGAGAGAGAGCCATATATATGAGCTGAGTTCTAAGCATTGCTTTCATTCTTTCTTTTCATCCTGTTCCCAGTTCTCCTCTTATCCTGCTCTCCTGTATGATTTTCCATGGACCTGAACCACATCCTCTTACGCTGTCACGCCTTACATATTCTTCCAGGAGCAGGACTTCTCTTGTCTAGAAGGGGTTGAAACATCCCTATCAGCCTCCAGCTGAATGACTACAATCTGTGGCCAAGGTGACCAAGGAAGGTGATGCACTGTGGTGTCCCTCTAAGAGGAAGCCTTACTGACCAGCAGTTGTCCCTCACATGCCTCCTGAGCATTTCCAGTAGCCTGAATAAGGCCCAAGACCAAGGAGAGAAAACAGGGAAGAAAAGGAAGGGCTATAAAGGGGTAAAATGGAATGAAGAGCAGAGAAGAGATGAGCCTTATTCCAACCCTCTGCAACTTCTGCTGTTAATTGCTAGCTGGTAATTTGTCAACATGGTTGAAACTGCTTTTCTTTAAGTTTGTTAACCTTGTCTTTGCCCTTGTCTGAGTGTGTGCATGCAGTTAGGTACCAGCTGGCTGACAAAGTAAAGGAGATTTTTGCAGTTGTTGTAACTTGATCTTTTACCTAGGGGTGACCATAGCCAGTGCCCCTAATGCACACTTAAAGGAGCTACCCAAGGATATGCTTTCATGGATTATTATAATTTATTCTGCTCCATGTCCGGACTTCCATATCACAGCTCATGCAAGGCTGAAAACTGGTGTCAAGTCAGGCCTGTAGATTTCTCAAACCATGTAAAAAATCAGTGTGTCAATAGGTAGAGTCCAGCTTCAGTCTGGAGCACCATCCCATAGCAGGAAGGGCATAGCTGGGATCCAGAGCAACCTTGCAGACAGTGATGCCCATGCATCTACAAGGGGTGGGCACTTATCTATTTGTAGATTGGACTATTCAGCCTCACCTTTTCAAAATGCCTTTCTTCTTTGTGAAGAAACTTTCTGTGCTTCCTTTAGTCACCACTGTCACCCTGGCTGCTGGAAGAAGCCATATCTCTTGAGAAGCCTCAATTTGCCAAATTTTTTATGTTTGCTTGCCAGTGTCAAACAGGTAACAATAACACTTCATATGCAACAGATTTCAAGACAGTGGGGATGTCTATTCTGTCACAGAGCTGGCTGGCAGTTCTGCTTCCTACACTGTTGATTTAGTCCATATAAATGATTTCAAAACTAGTAACAAAACAGAAAAATTATGTCCCTGTCAACTAAGGAAATATGGCTGCAAAGAGAACAGACTTGAACACTCAAGTTCTTGTTTTAAATGTGAGTGGATGATCAGTTTCTCTCTGATTAGAAAAATAATACCTCTGCCTTTTTGTTATTTAGAAGTTCTGAATATTTCCAAAATATTTTAGTCCAGTTCCATGATTCTGTTTTCATCATAAGTAATGTTTTAGAAAATCATGGAGACATTATGCACTTTTACTGGCATTCTCTTATTTTCACGTTATAGATTTATAAACTGAAACGCCTTAAATATCAGGAGTTAATTTTTTTTCAGACCAGGCAGGTAACATAATCTGGCTAAAGAGAGACAGAGAACTACTGTTGCAAATGTTGAGTGTTAAATTTAGCATGAGTCATCCCATTCTGTTTATTGACCTGACTTCATTCTTAGTCACCTAGCATGACTGTTCGTTCTCATCTCTGTGGGGAGCAAACCTTTCCATCACCTCGGCCTGAACTCTGGAATAATCCAGGCAGTGTATGGCATATTCCATTTTTGCTAACAAATGTAAAGCTTCAGTAATGCTATGACTCAACAAAAAAGCAAGACTGCTTTTAAACTGCCTGTTACCCAGAGTGCCAAGGCCTCCAAGCATACAGAGTGGTTGCTGTGTAAATGCACTGAATTATAGACATTGTTCAAGCACCTGGTGGGCATCCAGCATGCCCTGTCTGAATTAAAGGCTGTTTCATCATTAGGAGTCTCATGCTTTCATTGGTAAAAAGAGGATACACTGCCCTTGAGAAAATGTGAAGTGAGCTGGCCTTCTACAAGCTGTGCTGGACTCCACAAGAGTTCTATAGTGTTTGCAGAGACCTTGCCCAGAAGCAGTGCACAGAGCAAGTAGTCAGAGGGGGAAGAAAGTCCCTTTGTCATTCTATCTTCAGTTTCTGAAGTCAACTCCCTTGTTGGGTTGGGTTTTATTCCCTGCTAGCCACATAAATTTTGTCAAACTTTGGAAATAATTTTCTTAGGGCCTGCAGAAATCAGTATTACCATACTTAAAGTCAGGATACACATTCAGAAAGAGCTGACAAAGCAACACAATGGATGACTGGCAATTATAGGAAATTAGGCTAACAGATTCACAGGATAGTTCCTATTTTATGCCAGTTTGTGAGGTATTTAAATGTACTGGAGTAGTGATCTTTTTAGAGGAATAGAAGCTGGAACCAGATGCTCAACTTCAAAGTGAGGAGACTTGCCCTATCTAGAAGGTTCTGACATGTTCTTTGGAAAGAACAAAGCTGGGAAAAAATGTTGCAAGAGAAGTCTCATGTTTTTTTTCTTCACCTACTAAAGATGTGATTTTATTTTTAATGATGGGAAGATTATTAGTTGGAACGTGTCCTTGAAGAAAAAGTCCCAGTGTAGTGTTTATGTGGGTGACAAACCAAGCTGATACATAACTGTGCTACTCAGTGTCATTGCTAAATTGGCTGCGTAGTCAGCTCATTTCTTTAAAAAAACAGCACTGCCTAGTGAGGAAAAAAATTCTAATTAGTTCCTATTTTAAAAGAAATTTTAGAAAAAAAATCCTATGATTTCAGCAATTAATTTATTAAATCTTATAAAAATGTCTAGAAGAAACAGCTTTATTTGAAGTGCTTTCTAAACTAATCCTACACAGAAAGCTCTATCTCATCTGCTGGCTGCTAAGAATATGCCTAAGTTTTTCTTCAGTCTAATTCTAGCCTGGATTTGACAGGATTATATGAAGGCAAAAATAAAAAGCCAAGTGATTAGCTTTTCCTGAATCTTTCAAAACTCGAGGACAGTGAAAGTAAAAAATAAGAAATTTGTAAATGAATCCCTCTATATGAGAGGAATATTATTTTGAAATGGAACTGCTATGATTCTAGAAAGTGACTGAAGGAAAATATTCTTTCCTGTGCAAACTAAACACTCAGGAATGGCAAGAGAATGAGGGCATGCTCAGACTACACCACTCCTGGCCCAAGTTAAACATACTTAGCACTTGCTTTGATGCTTCCAATGAGGTAATTAATTTCATTATATGATAGCTGCTTCCATGACCTCTGACTATTCTTTTTGAGAGAGATCCCTCTTTTGTCCTGTTTTTCATGGCCCATGTAATGCTTTCATTTATGCAGGAGAGAACAATTTACCAAGAATCTCAGAATTTGGCTTGTAAGTGATAGAACTGTAAAAGATGCATTGTAGAAGACAGAGCTTTTTGCTAATACATGTATATTTATTACAAATGCTCCATATATTTCTCTTTGAAGGGTCTTCTTGGTATGTGGTTGCAGTTAGAATAAGGCAAACAGGAGGCACGAGCAGTATATGATGCATTATCAACCTGTTGTAACATCTGTGTACACAGTAAGGTGCTGGTATATTGGGCATATGTGTGTTTATGAATTTTTGGCTGAGTATATTTACTGAAATACCTTAGAGCTTTATACTTTGAACAAAGAAATGTAAAAATACATAATCAATAATTAATTATTTTGTCATATAAAGCAGCATTTTTGCATAACCTACTGCTCAATGCAAGTGAAAAATTTGCTCTAAGATGATGTTATGGATGACGCATAATGTTTCTCTTTAAAAATCTGCAATCACCATTTAAATGCAATTGAGAATGTTGATAAAGTAATTACAAAATGTACACCTTAAAGACTAAATTTTAGAATATACTTACATTATCAAAGTACAGTAGTTTCACAATTATAAGCCGCACCTGAATATAAGCTGCACGTTTTTTCTTTTTTTCCTTTTTTTTTTTTTTTTTTTTT
>VRYO01002297.1:76537033-76550295 GCA_009812075.1 Sialia sialis | reverse complement strand
TGGACAAATCCCATGGTCTACCCGGCTACTGGGATGTGCAGCTTATAATTGTGAAATTACTGTACTCTTTTTTTTTCAGTAGTAATTCAAGGGTCTCCATTAGTAGTTGAAGATAAAATCCCTATACTAATGTCTTGATATTTAAAAAACAATCATCAGTAGTAATAATTCATTTGATACATAGACATTTTTTTCTTCATGCATCATTTGGAAGTCAGTCTCCTCTTAGCAGATTTTTGCACAGTGAGACTCACATGTGGAGGAACTGTGCCACAGTAGTCAATCTTACATGAGAATATGCTGCTGCTTAAAAGGTTGCCTTAGGCAGAGTGTATAATGAGGCACCTGAAAGTCTCTATGCCAGATTCAGTTTCACTTTTTCAATGTAGTTAATTCTTTGCTGCTTATGGAGGAAGCCTGGACAATGACTGCTGTAAGAGCAAAATCAGCAGGATTTAAATGCTACGTTGCTTGTTATTGGGAGGGCTATGAAAGGAAGATTGTGATGATAAAAAGCCTTGAAGCAGAGAAAGAGAACAAGGCTAAAAGATGATTTTATAATATTACTCAGAGAAAGAATTAAGTCCATGGTTTCATATTACAGATAGAGTATTTAAAAATAAAACCCACAGCTTCAGCAACAGATGTCAGAATTCTTTAGTAAGGAGGTATTATCCTGATTTATAGATATCAAATACAATACTCTATTTAATATACTTCATTCTGGAACTTCTGAGATGCAAATATTTTATTTTCATTGTCTTTAAAAAGTCGGCTTATTCCCAATAAATGTATCTTACAAGGGTCAGAAATTAAGATATTTTGCCACAATGCAGCAGGACTAACTATAGGAAGTACTAGAATAACTTACAATTTTCTTGTAAATGGCCTGTAGATTCTGCAAGTTCTGATTAAATATATGGAAAAAGTCTGACTTGACAGGTGTGTGGAACCCATATGTGCACCCATATCCCAAAACAGAATTCATTCACTCTACCACAGTGCACAGAGCTGAACAGTATGAAATTTCATTTTTACAAAATTGCTTCTATAGACAGACAAACTCTTAAGGTGAAGAATATGACAATTCAAGCTTTTCAATTTTCTTTTATGGCAGGCATATACAGAACTAACACATCAGAGGCTGAGGTACTCCAATTCTATTTTCTTGGCAGCAGACCTTATTTTTCATCTAAGATAAGAAAATAAGACGTTCAGCTAAACTTGCACAAGACAACACCTGTGTTACATACGCCTACTCCTGAGAAACTCATTGCTAAATTAAGTGAGGTAAATGGACACCTTTGCTGATCCTATAAGCTAAATTGGAAGGACCTTTGCTGTGTAACTACTGCATTACTCACTAGAACACTTGGGGTTGCAGTCGTGGGATGCGTTGTAACTACAAGACGCATTTAAACAAATACTTCTCTTCTGTATGTGATTAACGGCTCAGTTTTCTGAGCTGAACACTAATATCTGATGATGCTGCACAGAATCACAGCATGGCTGGAAGGGACCACAGAGGATCACCCGGTCCACCCTCCCTGCACAAGCAGGGTCATCCCAGAGCCCATTGCACAGGATTGTGTCCAGTCTGTTCTGGAACATCTCCTGTGATGCAGGCTCTGCAGCTTCTCTGGGCAATCTGTTCCAGCTTCCATCAAGAGGGAGAAAGGAAATGTGAGTCACTGCTCAAACGAGTGAGGACCTAATAACAAAAGACACAGAAAAAGCCATGTCTGGCTCATTTTTCACTTGGTAAAGCCTGATCTAACCGCCCCATGCCTGATAGCTGAGCTAGGGTAAGTGAAATATCAATTCTGGAGTGATGAAGCAGGTGTTAATGTCCAGCCTGCAAATCAGTCTGTGAGTCAGGGTCCAGATCAAGTGGATCTTGATGCTGCTACAGTGTAGATCAGCACAGGATCATGGGGTGTTTAAAGCTGCTCCTGAAGCAATGCAGGAGGCAACTCCTGCTTGGGCTCCGCAGCAAAGCCATCTTTAAGACCAGACACCAGTCCCCTCCCTATGGGCTGAAAAATGCTCTCAAAGCTTTAAACTCATAATAGGAACTTATGTATTGAACTCACATGTAGACACTTAAATCTAGGAGCTTTTCCTTTAAAACCAGTTCCCACCATTAACCAACTAATTTTGAACACGTTCACAAAGTAAAGTGGCAAGCACCTTTCCAACATATCATTCATGCTCATAGAGGACATCTAAGTACAGTAATTTCACAATTATAAGCCACAACTGATTATAAGCCGCACATCTGGGTAGCCAGGTAGACCACGGGATTTGTCCATATATAACCTGCACCTGAATATAAGCCGCTTTTTTTTTTTTTTTTTTTAAGTGAGGATCCATGTGTGACAAAGTAACAAATTAGTAACAGAATCACGCCAGCATGGGGTTTAGTGTCAGGTGCTCAAGTTGCAAACAGTTTTCATAGACCAGCAAAGCCTTTAAAGGCAGCCCCAGGCACCCTCCCCGGCCGGCTCTCACTTCCGGGTTGGCATTTCACTGGGATTTGTCCATAAATAAGCCGCACCTGATGATTAGCTGCACTACTGGGGTAGGCTGGATTCTTCAATGAAAAAGGTGCAGCTTATAATCGTGAAATTACTGTAATTTCAGAGTCATTCTGCTAAGTGCTAGTTAGCTGGCTGGATCTTGTTCTTACCCACTTGGGTGAGTGGAGGAAATGGTAAGTAGACAATTGAATTTTTATTGGGACATCACATCTCATGATGACATGGCTGACTTGGTATGGGGGGTATTATCTCCTTCATTTTATCATACATGACTTCCACTTGGGTTTATATATGATGTATTTGAGTAAGTAACTCATTTTATTCTACTTGGCATTTAAAATTATACAGGTAAATATTACAAATGCATGTTCCCTTGTGCCTGACATGAATATTAAATTTACTGGACTATTAAATGATAAACTTGAAAGATTAGATTGCTTTTCATGTAGAATTTAAACAACATATTTAATCCTTATGCAACATGAATGCTGTGGCTACTATTTAAAGATTTTCTCATGTTGCTACAAGTTTTCAAAAAATGTCACTGGAAACAAAGCTTGATGGGATTGGCATTGCTTAAATGACTAAATGACAATAGTGGCAATAGTCACTGTGATTCAATAACAAATTTTCCTTGTGGTTAAAGGTAAAAACAAAAGTTTCCAAATGATAACTATGAAATAGACTGTGCAAGTCTAACTGCATTGTCAGGTAAACCCAACACATGTCTACATGTATGTGTGCTTGATTGTGTGTATAAGGTGTCTTGTCATGTAGAAGTTGAACTAAATCACACTGTGTATTAATTTATCTTACAATAGTAGTCAAAATATGTCAACTATCATTCTATACTATGTAGAAAGTAAAAAACACAGTAAAAATTATTTCAGAAGTCAAGGGTTGGTTTTTTTTTCTGTCAGTTTATCAAGTATTTTCAAAAATTTGCTGTACGTTTGTATCAGAATAATGGAATTTGGCATCAAAATAATATCTAGGAAATTGACTTGAGCTGAATAAACATGGCCCCAGGAAGTTGCTCACCCTTTGTTCATCAAGGAAATGGATTTATTGCTTGACAAGTATCTCATAAAACCAAGGACAGAACAATGAAAACTGTTCATGTTTTCTTTCAGTTCTTCAAGAGTTTTTCATTGGCAGGCAGTATTTGTAGTTGTGGAATTCAGAAACTAATATACAGTTGAAGGAATCTATTTATTAACTAATTTCTTTGTGAAAAAGATAGTAGCATTCTGTTATCCTGCCTTGAAGTCAAGAAAAATTATCATAATAAATGTTGTGAACGTATGTGGCACAAACCATTCCTGCTAAAGAAAACTGCTGAATTATTTAAAATTCATAGAAATATTGTGGTGAAAACCCCATTTATTTTCACCACTTGCAAGTCTTCTCCAATAGTGCCATCTATAGAATCTTTCAAATATTACATTGCTGTCCCCTAAAATAAGAACATTATCGGTATCTGTTATCTCACAACTAAGTAATCTGAAATTGTAGGGCTTCCTCACTCCTCTACAAAATTATCTGGGAAATAAATATGCCCAGTACCTATAGAAACTCTATCTAACATGGAAATAAATCTCAGTGTGTAAAGAAATGCCAGAGGAACTTTATTGGCTTAAATTTTATTTTTGTTCAAGTTTTTCATAGCCTTTGGTGATACTGTTTATGACAAGACTAGAGACTTGATTTAATCCATTGAGATAAATGGCAAGAAAAAAAAAGAAATGTAAGCTATAAATGATTAGCTGCTAAAAGAGTGCTTCAGGGACATGTTGTATATAGTTGCTGTGTTTATTTTTTTCTCTAAACATCCACTAATGGCCACTGCTGGAGACAGGATTACTGGCCTCACACAGGCACACAGCTCTTATGAGAGGAATAAGCTGCTAAAATAGAATTTAGTACAGATTAGAATATAACTGCAGTCAGTAATTATGGATATGTCTAATTTTAATGTTCACGTCTTAATAATTACTATTTATGAAAAAAGATATTGTGTTCATATATGTACCAATGTGATGTATAATCAAACTACAGTAATTTCACGATTATAAGCTGCACCTTTTTCATGGAAAAATCCAGCCTACCCCAGTAGTGCGGCTAATCATCAGTTGTGGCTTATTTATGGACAAATCCCAGCGAAATGCCAACCCGGAAGTGAGAGCTGGCTGGGGAGGGTGCCTGGGGCTGCCTTTAAAGGCTTGGCTGGTCTATGAAAACTGTTTGCAACTTAAGAACCTGACACCAAACCCCGTGCTGGCACAATTCTGTTACTAATTCGTTACTTTATTGCACATGGATCCTCGCCTTAAAAAAAAAAATAAAGCATGGCTTATATTCAGGTGCGGCTTATATTTGGACAAATCCCGTGGTCTACCCAGCTACTGGGACGTGCAGCTTATAATCAGGTGCAGTAATTGTGAAATTACTGTACTTGCTGCAAAAGGGTTTTACGCTCTTCCTTCTTTCTCAGGAAGAATCATCCTCGACATTCGATCTTGGCCACTGTTTCTCACAGTAATAATCATAGTGAAACCAACAGGTCTACTATATACTTGCAGGAGAACTGAAAAAACCAGGTCCTTAGAGACTTCTCCCTCTTCAGAAACCCTTTAAGAGATCTAATTACAAAGGTATTCATTGGCACAAACGGAATAAGGTGGAATTTGGCATGCAAAGCCATGCAGGAGACTCCCCAGACAAATTATTGGGAACTTGTTGATTTTGAATATTTTGTGTTATTGAAATAACTAAATTATTATGCTGCTGCAGGTTGATGCTTTACTTCTTAATCAGAAGAAAAGTTATAATTTTCTGGGGCTTCAGTTGCAAACATTAAGCCAAATGACTAACATATTTTATTAACATCATGTCTTGGTGTCATGGAAAACATAACTACTTAAAAAAACCCCTAGATAAACTACTTCCCCATATCCTTGAGGTTATGGGAACACTAACTAATAATCAGTGCTGGGCCAGATCATGGCAATATTTGGTTGCCATTTATGCACCTCAGGAGCTGGGCTGGCTTTGCTGTGTTATTGTCACAGCTGTGACCTTTTCAAACCAGTGGAACAGCGTGATTTACTGCTTCATGTGTCACAAGCAGTCTTGGAAGTGGTTTGAGTCCAAATGGCAATGTTAGCATCAAGTAAAAAAGATTCCTCCATAAATTTCCCATTTCCTTCCCATTTCATTACAAACCCTTTTGTTTCTGGAAGTATAAATTAATAATATTTTTATTTCTTTACTTAAGTGTTGCATTTTGAAACCTAACAATCTTGTTTGATGAGTGTGAATGGATTTGGACAATACAGTGCACCCAAGAAGTGGAATTTTAAGTTCTTAAACAAGTGTATTATTCTGCCTTGCAAGACAAGGCTTTATTTCTTGGGCCCATTCTGATCTAATTTACAACCCTGTCCTTCTTTTCCAGTGCTCATTGTGGATGCTTGCCTTCCTAAAACTGCTCTTAAATTTCACAGGCATCTTCCTCTTTGTCAATCACCAGGGTGCAGTCTACCTGCTGAACTTCTTGATCTTTCTCTGAGAAAAGCTTTGTCAGGTTGAAATACATGATGAAATATTTTCTCTCAGCATTTCAGACTACAAAATATCACTGTGCTATTTCCTGAATATGAATTGATTGTTCACAGCCTAAAGAAAATGTTGAGTACGGTAATTTCACGTGTATAAGGCTCACTCTTTTGACTGAAATTTTGAACGAAACCTGAAGTGCGCCTTATACGCCGGTGTGCCTTATATATGGAGAAAGTTCAGAAATTTTCAACCTGGAAGTGTGAGCCAGGCTGAGCTGTGGCGGGGTGGGCTGCCAGGAGCTGGATCCTTGCTACAAAAAAAAGTGTGCCTTGTACGCCGGTGCGCCTTATACACATGAAATTACTGTAATTGAAACTGCTCCCCTCTCTTTTTCAAGTGGATTGATTTCCTCTCTTTCCTTAAAAACACATGAAATAACATACATCTTTGTGCAACCTCCTGAGAATATTGCTCAATTTACTTATTGGCAATGGTCACTGTGGGATAATCAAGTAAGTCCTGTGAGTCTCAGGCCATAAGTGAATGAAAACTATGTTCCTTAACTGATCTTTCTCTCCCTGTCTTTAGTCTTGTTCTAACGTAGTTTTTTCCAGCCACTGGACACTTGCTAGTGGAGCTCTGACATCTAAAGCTTAACCATAATGTACCCTATCTCTGTGCTGACAGTCACTGCATCCTTGGTGGTTTGAGTTGATGCTCTGAGCAGAACCGTCACAGTTAAGAACAGCATCATCCTCATCTGCTCATATGCTTTAATCTCTCATTTCTCATGTACGTAGTTAATAAAGAATCTCAAATGTTTTTAGTGCTTGTTTATTGGTGGTTTATGCCGCTGTACTCTTCATAATTGTGTTCAGAGTACTCTTGTTTATTATTTTGTTTCTACCTCTATTGCCCCATTTGTTCACTTCCCCTGACCTGTTCCTGTGCAAGCCACACTGTTGTACTGTCTTTACAAGTTGCTATCATCTGGTAAACCCCTTTTTGTTCTTGCCCTTTGTTATTCTACTCTGCACTTCTTTTGCCTCATAAATCTCTTCTGTCTTCCTCTCACACTTTCCCCCCTCTTTCTGGTACATTCATTACTCTTCATCCTTTAATTGTCCTTTGTTTTCTCCCAGTCCCTTGGGCTGTTCATTGCTCTCTGTCTCTTTTTCTTTTGGCTCCAATAACCACCATTAATCCAGAGATGTGATATTCCATCTTGATAAGCAGCTGTTTTTTAGCAATTTGCCATCCACTAAAAGTGCAAACAGCTCTTTGAAAAAATCTCATGATAATTCATTATTCTGCCACAGAGTAAGGTGAAATACAGGGCACAGAGTTTGGTCAGGATCCATAGTACCTGTTCATAAAAGGAAAGCTTTTAAATAAAACAGAGAGGAACCCTCTAATGTGTTTACCAGGTGAAGAATTACTACAGGAAAGACAATCTGTAAGAAATACATTTCTCTCTTGCTCCAGTATAAGTTTTGTATTGATAATGTGGCCATCATAAGAAGAATCAAATGTATTCTGGAACAAGAACAGAGGAGTGTTTACCTGATTAATTACCTGCTTTGTGTATAGGATATGTCCTGGTGATCAGTATCCTGAATCCAGATGGCATTACTTTTGAAAACCTCACTTGAAATGAGAATTCAAAATTGAAAAGTTCATATAAAGAGCCTTGAACAGCTGTTGCAGCAGAGGCAATAAAGAAAGCCCATTCTTACATGGATTAAGGAATTCAACAGTAACTTTCCAGAAGCTATATTCTTTTTCATTTGAGCCTACCAATTCCACATGTAATGGGATTTAAAAACTATCCATCTATAGGGTGAGGACTGCAAATCAGGTCAAATGCAGTTCAGCTTGTCAGTTTTGTGCTTCAAACTCACCCAACAAGAGAGGCTGGACCTTGACAGGCAGTTTGGAAAGGCAGCTACCAACAGTAACTGGAGTTTTCCAAAAGTTGTGCAGAAAGCTTCTCAACAGGAAAAGATAAGCTTGTACAAAATTAACATGAATCTAAGACCTGTGGAATAGAGGGGGGGGGATTGTATGACACCTCCTTACACACGGAGGCACTTTGGGCACTTGCAGGAAAAGTCCCTGAGCTTGTAGCACCTGTGTATCCACATTGTTGCATATTCATCTGCAGTCTCTCAGAGAAGGATTCCTTCACACGGGGATAAGAAATGCAAAACCTGCAAACTGAGGACATATTTTGAGGGTGACACATTGAAAGAAAGCTAGGGAGAATAATCACTTATTTATTTTTACGGTGATGTTTGCACGTTTTGCCATCGTTATCAGTACATCCCTACCCAATATGTTGTGAAGTCAAAAGGAAGCCCTTCATTAGGATCAGTAGAAATTGGATAAGGTCCCAGATGCTTCCCTCTTCTGTACAACTACTGGGATCTCAAGTGCATTTCCCATCATACTTAATTATGGTGAGATTGGGAATTGAACTAAGCACTATAACATTGCTTTACAATGCTTCCTCTCCCCTTGGTGTCTGACAAATCATGCTTGTGAATTTGGTTGAATTATTTCAAAAGATTGAAGAAAAAATGGCATTAAAAATAAGCAGAGTAAACAATATCTAGAAAACAGAGGAAACAATATCTAACATAATTCATTGCTTTAGATTACTTTTTCCAACAGAAAGGAGCATCGCTTTCTTAACGCTATTTTGCACTTCGTGTCTCTACATCACATTTAATTGATGTATTGCAAAATGCTGTGGTTTTACATCATTATCTGAGTGTACAATGTACTGTGCGTTTGACATACCTTGCTCACAGTAGGTACCAGTTGTTCCAAGAGGACAGTGACATGTGTAGCCATTCGGCAGTGGCACACAGGTACTGCCTTGCTGACACAGATGTGGAGGATCATGCTCAGGGTCACACACTGACACAGTTTCTGTGCAAAATGCGCCTTTCCATCCGGTAAGGCAGTTACAGCTATGGAGGGTAAGTGAAGGAGAATAATGCAACAGTGTTATCAAAAGAAATCAACATCTCAGTAGCAATCTAATCAAGGTTTTCAGGTTTGGATACCTATATTTAATAACCTGATCCAAAATGGTTAACAGAAAAGGGTAGTAACCATGTTCCTCATTTAACTTTTGGTATGATCATTTTATTATAAAAGAAAGATCTATATAAAAGGAAATATTTTATTTTGAATATTAACATTACAATATTAGCATTTGTTTGAAAAAAATTTTAAAAAAAGAAAAAGAAAAAAAGGCTTGTAGCTTTTCTATGTTTGTTTCGCTCTACAAATATCTCCAAAAGGCCCTGGCTTCATAAAGTAGGAGGAGTTCAAGTGGGCATTAAAAGAGAAAGGTAAACAGCGAAAAAAAAAAAAGAAAACCAGCATAATAGAATTGCTAAGAGTTATGCTAAGAGAAATTTTATCTACTAACAGGAATCTGTCAGCAACTGCCTTTCACTTATTGATTAATTTTCTAAATTCTTATGACTGGCCTATCAGATATAAGTTTGTTGAAGCACTTGATGGAAAAGAGGATAGTGGATATCCTATGAAAGAGGTGGCAATCTGAGTTTTATATATCTATGATTGTAAATCTATACCAAAGGTAAATTTTCTAAACCAACTGAATCATTGAACCTGTTATTGCCTGCTACACTTAATGCCTTTCTTTCATACAGGCTGGGGAACAAACCCAAAAAAGCCATACTAACCTATAAATTTAAAATTAGTATGAATTCTGTGGAAATTGTTAAGTACAGAATACACTTGGCATTGATGCTTAAAACGCCCTCCTTAGTAAAGAGTTAAAATATATTTTATATATATATTTATATATTAAATATATAACATATATTTAATATATTATACAATAAATAGTTATAATAATATATTTAATATATGATAGACACAATATATTTACAGTAATTTCACACTCATAAGCCTCACCAGGTGAAAAGCTGCACTTCCGGGTTGGCATTTCACTGGAATTTGTCCATATATAAGCCGCACCAGGTGAAAAGCCGCATTCCGGGGCCGGCTCGAAAATTCAGTCAAAAAGGTGTGGCTTATAAGCATGAAATTACTGTATATATTTATATATTTATATATTAAAAATATATATTTGTTTTCCACCATTTTGTATCACTTTACGATTAAAAAATTATTCTCCTGAATAAAAACATGGACTTTTTATTGGAAGTTTTCTCTCCCAAGGCTAAGAATGAAAACTCATATATTTTGATAGGTTTTGGTTGGTCCGTGTTTGTTTGGTTTTTTGTTTTGTACAAACTCTTGAATTTTTCTTTGCATTGACAGAGCTGCATATCCTCCATTAATCAGAACACTGTTTCTGTGAAAAATATAATGATGACCCTGTGAAGCTCTTGTTTCACCAAACCTTCAGATCAGACAACATGTAAACAAAGCACAGACAACAAACCCTTCAGAGTGATTAAAAAGCCATTTGGCATGAAGGGGAAAAGAGGACAGGACCCTGCAAAAACGAAAGCACCTCAATTCATCAAAGTCAGCATCAGAATGCTTTCTGTCTCAGCTATAAATGTTCTGCTTCAATGCATGAAAGCTACTGAGAAGGGAAAATATGTAACTTCCCTTTAAATTTAACTGATTTAACTCCCTGATTGCAAGCAGCAGTGCCCCTTCCTTGTGCTCTGAGGGAGGCTGCTGGAGCTGAGGTTGCTGCTCTTGGGTATCATACATGAGGGCTCTTCCCTTTTCCCTGGCTTATGTCTGCATATGTGTCTTTAAATTTCTTTTAATTCCCTTCTTTTATGACCTAACAGAAGTCAGGTTTTGAATTAATTGAAAATTATTTGCACAGAGCTGAACATGTTTGCTGTTTACAGTGGCAATGGTGTATCAACAAAGGAAGCCTATTTAACGTGGCTAAGCAAGCTGCAGATAGGACATAAGAGCTGAAGACTTGTGCTCCTCTGGTGTGCTCCTTTTCTGTGCTCCTATGAAGAGCAGAAAAGTATCCCAGGACCTGTGCCATTAGAATAACAGTGTTTAGACAATGGAAAAGCCTGGATCTCCACTGATTCTAACAGGATCCTACACATTTTGCTCATCTGGAGATGCTCCAAGTTTATGTGTCTTTGGAGACGATGTCACCACAAGATGACATTTCCTATTTTCAGGCTTTTTGAAGAATATGGATTAAATTACAGTAATTTCACGCATATAAGGCACACCCTTTTGACTAAAATATTGATCGAAACCTGGAAGTGCGCCTTATACATTGGTGTGCCTTATATATGGACAAGGTACGGGAGATTGCCACCAACCCGGAAGTGAGCCTTATATGTGTGAAATTACTGTTATTCTTCTGTACTTGAAATACCAGTATCTGAGGAGCAACTGCCAAAATGTCTTTTTATTTTTATTTCTTTTCCAAAGCATATTTTTAGGTGGGAAGGGATAGAAAGGCTTTCAAATACAACTTTGATAATGTGTCTGAAAACAAACTGTATAATCTTGAATCCCCTGGTTTTGCAAAGGAATCTTAATGGGGTGTACTTCAGAGTAAGTACTGGGCAAAGTCAGCCAGCTGAGGTAGCAAAATACACTAATTTTAAATTTTGAACATTCAAATACCACTTCAAGTTCTGAAATATTTGTATTTAGGAAGATCAAGGATGGTTTAATTTAATGGCTTTTTCTTCCTTGCTTCTTGTCAAATGCTTAAAAGTGTCATGAAGTATTCATAGAATTGTTTATTCAGGTTCAAAGTCCCTTATCAAAGCCAAAATTAGCTCTCAAACAAATGACACAGTTTCTACATAAGTAAGGATGACAAATGTATGCCATTGCTGATTATAAACCAAAACCCAAATTTTTTTATCAAAATTCAGGCAACACTAGAAAAACTAATGAAAACTAATCTTACACATAAAATATGTAAGAACTGTGTCTGTGTGTTACTACACAAGATCCTGATAACACTAGAAGCTTTTCTTGAACTTTACAGGGAAATAACTAAGGATCCTAAAGGATTTGTGAAGAATTGGAAAGATTACTTATATCCAAAATTAAACAAAAACATTGTTTCACTAAATATAAAAAATTTATTATTTAAAATGTTATTCTCAATGCTAACAAATACTAATTTTCCCATAGTTATGCAAATTTGGTGTCAAATGAAACAAGTCTTATAGCAGAAAAGGAGGTGTTCAGCTCTGCACATTCTGACACCTAAATTTAAGATTCTATATGTAAGATGGGCATGTACTCAATGAAGATCAGAAGCTTAATTAATTTATCAGATTAGTTAGACCTCAGATTAGGCAGATGTTTAGTGACATCTGAAACTCCCTAGGGTATCTTGTCTGGACCCCAAACACTTCTAGAGGAGAAACTGAAACATTTCTTAATATCATATAAGTATCTCAAGTAGTGCAGGACATCTCAAATTTTTATTGGCATGTATTGGCCTCATTAGGCTGCCAAACCCACTGGAGATTTCTGGATACAGTTCTTGAATTCGTTTTGTAGTGGAAAGATGCTGAGCAAAGAAGGAAATTTCTAAATAAGAGTAGTTGTAAATTCATGCAGTGAAAAACTACAACATTAACAAAAAACAGTTTATCTTTGGGCTAGGAGGTAAAGATGGAGCCTGAAGAAAACAAGATTGGAACAGAATCAGCTATATTTAAACAAAGAGAACCACAGAGTGCTGCAAAAGTGTCCTATTAAATAAGGTAAATTGGATGGAAAATTTTAGATAGCAAACTCACCCCCCAAAACAAAAACTTGTATTGTTTTAAACCACAATTAAATGGCTTGATGTCTTTTCCCTTACAGAATATGAAAGTCTTTGTGCTACATATTGATTCTGTCCTTGCACTGCACATTTATTTTAATTGAATCTGGCCTAATAATGAGACTACAGAAGCTCCTTTTATGGTTAACACCACACGTATGGGTATGATTTAATTTCTGAAACCTGAGTGGCTGTTGCTCTTTGAAAGCTATACAGTACTGAGAAATCCACATGAGGCTTGGAGATATGGCAGAAAACTTATTCAAGTCCCAAACTCTTCTGAAGCAGCAGCTGATGGCCAAACATCTACCAAGGGGTGTCTAAAGTGACAGTACATGCTTACAGTAATTTCATGACTATAAGCTGCA
>VRYO01002297.1:76500288-76516830 GCA_009812075.1 Sialia sialis | reverse complement strand
CTTATATTCAGGTGTGGCTTATAATTGTGAAACTACTGTAATACTTTTTAAGGCAATAGGAGTCCCATGGGCATGTTTAATGGAAACTATTACCCACTATATTGATTTACTTATTCACTGTTTTCTCCACTGTGCTGAAGAAGTTTCTCACACCTGGTAGAAATCAGATGTAGTATTTAATGAACCACCCTATCCTTAGGCGGTAGGCACATACAATAAGTGCTTGCAAATAGTCCTCCTTGTGCTGGTCTCTGGAGAGTAAAATGTATTTAGAAATGTTAATTAGTACCAAGTCAAAAACTGGTATTTCTGGCTAACTCAATCTATATAGCTTGACAGCTATTCTATATTTTATCTGTCTCTGAACTGCCACTTACAGATTTTATACCACATTTTTCATCATGTTTCTTCTCCACTCGAAGTATTGTTTGTCAAGAGATCTTTATCCAATCACATTAAAAATGAAAGGTCATTATAAATGTGATCAGTGTTTGAGATTCATTTCATGCAATGACCTTCATTAGATTGATTTCAATGCAGACTAGTTTGCCATAGTCATACATATTTTTTACTTAAAAATTAGGAAAAAAAAAAAGGCTGCAGACTGCAGAAAATTGCATAATCTTCTCCTTTAAACATAGTCTCTCTAAACAGCATTTGTAAAATGTTTTTGGCTGCTTGAATTAGCATAGGGCATAGATAACCTCATTGGGTTATTTTTCTTTTCCAGTCTGGACATCATCCAAACTGATTTCTACTCTTGCTCTTGCAGTGCACAGTCAGAAGTAGTAAAGATCAGAGATGGGTCCTAACATCTTTGATTGTGAGCCTTGTTCACACACTCCGAATTAACACTGTGATTAAAATACACACTACTTTGACAGAGTACTGAAGTGTTTTATCAACGTTTTGTCCTTGATCTTGTCCTGTGTCTCTCTGTCCGTTATATGTCATTCATCATTCTGCTTTTCTGCATTCCCAGTACTGAACAAGTAATAGCACATGATATGCCCATTGACTCACAAACAAATAATGACAAACTATCCCATTATATAAATGCATCAATATGGTTGACTACTTACTTCTCTAACATTGCATATCTCATTGGAGCTGAGCACAAAAAATGGGAGTTAAAAAAAGTAAACTGCAGTATGAAAAAGTTCTTAACAAAGTAAAGAGAAAAAAGTGACAAGGTAAAAAGAGAATAATGGTTTTGTTATATTTGAATTTTCTGTTATGAGTTAAAATTAATGTTCCTTCAGCACTGGCAATACATCTTGGACCACAGCTTTAAAATACATTGCAAAACCCAAGACAGATTAAAGGGATAGAAAGAGATGAAGGCTTCTCCCATGGGAAGGACTCCACACTGGGAGTTGGGAAGAGTATGAATAGTTCTTTCACTGAGGAGGAGGGAGTGGCAGAGGTGTCACCCACAGCCCCATCACCCTGTGCCGGTCAAGGGGGAGGAGGCAGAGAATTCAGAAGTGAAGGTGAGCACAAGAAGAAGGAAAGAGAGGACGCAAATATTTTAAGAACTGGCTTTATTTCTCATTACCCTACTCTCATTTGAATGACAATGTTTCCCCAAGTCAAGCTTGTTTTGTCCATGACACTAACTGGTTGTCATGGGATGACCACAGACAAGCCCTACCTTAGCCTCAGAATTCAGCAGAAGCCTAAATTTAAGGAATTATTCTGGCCTACAAGTTCTAATGATGGCAAAACAAATATAATGGAGTCCTTTCCACAGGCTACAGTTCTTCACAGTTTGGGTTTCCCATGGGTCACAAGAACTGCCATCATCTGCTCCGGTGTGGGCTCTTGTGTTCGTGGGTCCACAGGTCCTGCCAGACCCTGCCACGGTGTAGGCTTACCATGGGTCACAGCTGGGGATCCTCCTGGCCTGCAGGTGGATATCCTCCACTGTGGGCCTCCAGGGGCTGGAGAGGGACAGCTCCCTCACCATGGTCTGAACCATGGGCTGCAGGGTAACCTTGCCATGCAAACCCACTTTCCTCACTGGAAGCTCTGGGAAGTCCCAGGAGGAAAAGACAAGGGGTGCCAGAGCTGCAGGGTGGTGCAGTGCCAGCTGAGGGTTCAAGGTGGTAGCAAAACGCTCCTGATGTCTGGAAGATTGTTGTGTTATGAGTCAGTGGTCCACTTAATGGGTCATTCAGGTGTATGACTTTCCCTCCCCACCTTCAGGACTTATGGATTCTTTTATCTGTTTTGTGGCGTCAGTGATCATGGAGTCATCAGATCTATACATTGGGAAATGAAATTTGAAATAATAAAAGTGATTTCACTGCGTAGGAATGAAAATATGGTTCTGAAAAACTGCTAGTACAGCAGTGACATTAATAGTGTGTGAGTGTGCCTATATGTGTTTTTTACAATTTTTATGACATTCCTCATATCGGAGAGATGGGGGAAATTAAGGCCCAGTGAAAACAAAATGACCCAGAAAATAAATTCTCTTAAACAGTGAGAAGAGCAACCCTGAGGTCTTTTATCACTGACCAGGAACCTTACAACGCAGATTGTTTTAGCTGAGGAAATTCCCTTTGGGCGTCTGCTGTCACCGAACTGCACAACTCAGTCTGCAGCCCCAAACAACTCTGAAGGTGACATTGTGTGCCAAACATAGCTGCACAGAAACAATTCGCCTGCAGGCTGATTTTCACTCTACAGAACTTGAAGCAAGTGACTATTCCCACTTCAACACTTTGAAATTAATTTTATACATGGGGGAATACATCCCACAAAAAACCTGCTGGTATTCTTTGGACTGTGAAACATTACTATAAGTGTTGCTCAGGAATGTTTCAAGGAAAAGCCTTACAGATTGCTGTGAATGTGTGCTGTGAACGACCCTTTTCAGGGTGTTTGCTAAATACAGCATCACAGTTAGGACTCTGCTTCATGTTGTCACATATGTGAACATGTGTGAAACAAAACCTCTGAAGTTTGATCTAAAACACTGGAAATGACACAATTACTCCTTTTAGCAATGCACATGCCTTTGAAATTCTTCTCCCTTTAAATTTACATTGGTACTTACAAAGTGCTTGCTCTTGATTCTCGGCTTAACAAAAGGCCTCGTTATGACCAGCAGCTTCCCACAAGAGCCTTGTTTCTTGTGCAACACATACAGCAATTTCACGATTATAAGCCACACCTTTTTCATGGAAGAATCCAGCCTACTCCAGTAGTGCAGCTAATCATCAGGTGCGGCTTATTTATGGATAAATCCCAGTGAAATGCCAACCCGGAAGTGAGAGCCGGCCGGGGAGGGCACCTGGGGCTGCCTTTAAAGGCTTGGCTGGTCTATGAAAACTGTTTGCAACTTGAGCACCTGACACCAAACCCCGTGCTGGCTCGATTCTTTTACTAATTTGTTACTTTGTTGCACATGGATCCTTGCTTTAAAAAAAAAAAAAAAAAAAAAAAGGTGCGGCTTATATTCAGGTGCGGCTTATATATGGACAAATCCCGTGGTCTACCCGGCTACCCGGATGAGTGGCCTATAATCAGGTGTGACTTCTAATTGTGACATTTCTGTAATTACCATCAACACCATTTCCAGTCCTGGTGAATGAAGTATTCCTGCTTCACTTGCACGTAGGAGGCCATTACAATTCCGCAGTACAATGATACACGGATGTTTACTATTTAAGAGTTCTGCATCTTGTATTTCAAAATTTATTGCACTGAGATATTTCAAACATACTGATCTTATATTTTACAGACTCTATCAATCTCTGGTACAAACCAGGAAATGCCTCCATTCTCTGTTAAGATAGAAGTGTAAACAAAATAATGAAAAAAAATAAAGGCTGATTGCAGAGATGGTAGCAACTTAACAACTTTAATCAACCCTGTGATAGTAAATACTGGAGAAGATTTATAGCCTGCAAAAAACAAAATACAAGCAACTTTTAACTATTTTAAATGTGAAAGGAGATTTATCAGAGTACGGGCTTGAATGCTGGCTGCTTTCACACAAATCTATTGAAAAGCTAGAGCTCAATAACTGGATTCAGTTTAACTGGTATAGATCTCTTTATCTGCTGCTTAAAGAAGCAAAGTCACTTGGGGGAATTAATCAATCTGCCCGTGCAGACACAGCCTCTATTCCAAAGTGTTCCATATTGATGGTGTTCTCCTCCCCTCCATCCCATCCCCCAGCCAAGTTGGAAGTCACAGAGGCATTTAACTCTGAAAATCAACAGTCAAGTCTCACACCTACTCCAGGAGCCACCAGCCCATCACAGGTCCATCTCCACAATCCCAGAGGAGCACGGAGCACAGAAGGACACAGGACCAAAACTAAGGATTCAGAGGAAGGAGCACCTTGTCCAGATCCCTCCCAGCACTGTGAGGATACCCGCAGCTCTAGTGTCAAGGTGTGACACAGCCCACGATGGTCCATGGACACTGGATCACCTTTTGGACAGAGGGGTGTATCTGCCATGGGGTATGGGACACATTATGGGATGTAGGTGAAGAGCATTTTGGAAAAGCACAGGACTTATGGGTGTCTAAAAGAGGAAATCAGGTGATTTGGAGAGGAACAAGTGTGGAAAATGGATACAGAGACAAAAAGGGCCAGCCACATGTAAATAGATCAGAATGCTTGTCTGGCCATGTTCTCCACCTGATCAACAGGACCTGTTCTCTCCTGTTTTATATTATCATCCCGCACCCTTGGCCCATTATACTGTATTTGTGTAGGCTCTTGAGAGACATTTCAATGTATAATGGTCAACTTGTAGTCAAAATAATGTGGTCATCTAGTGATAAAAGCAAGAAAAATGTGTAGTGAGAGATAATGCAACTTGTTACGTGTATTTGGAAAAAGGAACATGCTTTTGGAAGCTTTTATTCATGTCTGAAACAAGCATAGCATAACAAATAAACTCAGAGCCCTTGTTACCAGCCTGCTTAGATTGCAGTATGCTCCATCTGATACAGAAATGCAAGAAAAGTCCTTGTTAGTCCCAGACCTTGTGTCTTCTTTTCCATACTTATATAGATTTGTCTAACAGAAGTTACTATCTGTCCTTATATTTCTGCATCACTTGTCATATTTACAATTGTCCTGTTTTTCTTCACTTTTTGAATGTTATGCATTTCACATAAAATGATGAATTTATAACTTGTCATGTCAAGCAATTTGATTTTTTGTAGTTTTTTTTCTATTTTTTTATTTATTCAATAGTGACAATAGTTTTATTATAACTTTTCCATACATACACTGCTGTTGTTCTTTGTGACTTCCAACCCTTTATAGATAGCAATTATAGCTCTGATATGGGAAAGATCTGTATCTGTGGGCTCATTTATCCTTACTTTGTCTTTTGCAAATAATTTCTATCGGTAGGAGCAGCCAAACTGGCATGAGATTGCGATATTATTTGTTACATTAACTATATTAATTTTACCAAATAATCACTGTGACATCTCACTTGTTCCGTGTTGATGAAGACCAACCATTATTTGATAAATAGCTTTTCTTCAGTGTTTCAGACACAAAGTAGCAAGCATTAGGTTATAACCTGACTAATAGAGACAATACTATTGTGTATCTTAAACAAAAGATGATTCATTTAAAATGCGTGCTTCTATGCCTTAATTTTTATGGGCCATTTCTTTCTATTACAGTAATTTCACAATGGTAAGCCGCAGCTTTTTCATTGAAGAATCCAGCCTACCCCGGCTAATCATCAAGTGCAGCTTATTTATAGACAAATCCCAGCCAAATGCCAATCTGGAAGTGAGAGCCGTCTGGGGAGGGTGCCTGGGGCTGCCTTTAAAGGCTTGGCTGGTCTATGAAAACTGTTTGCAACTTGAGCACCTGACACCAAACCCTGCGCTGGCGCGATTCTGTTACTAATTTGTTACTTTGTTGCATGTGGATCCTCGCTTAAAAAAAATAATAATAACGTGGCTCATATTCAGGTGTGGCTTATAATTTTGAAATTACTGTAAATTTATTATCTGGAGCACACATTTTGTCATAGTTAACAATTAAGTTTTCCGTTCTGCTTCTAAAAGAATTTACATTATTCTACCATTTTAATTAGACAAGATATCAGTATGTTCAAATATCTCCCAAAAGTATGGCTTTGATGCTGCTAGGGCAATCCATAAGGACACATCCATCCTCTACAGCACTGTGGCTCTCTTTGTCCCTTCTTCGTTTTAGACAATGTGATAAAGGGACCTCTCGCAACTCATTTTAAGTCTTCTGTTTGTGCTCAGTTTATTTCTATTCCTTCTAAATTATTAAGATACAGTTCAATAAAATAATTTTTCATATTTCAATAATAGTTTCTTATGTTGTTGGTGAATACCTTAGATTTATACTCAATCCTGCAAAGCTGAGTGCTCTTTCCTGTTTTGCTTGCTTATAGTGATGATCCAGAGAATTTTCTCTTTCCACTCAATAAAGTTGATTCTTTTCGTGCTTTCAAAGACTCCAGTTTTGTAGCCTAATAAAATGAATGAATTTCTGTACTTTCTCTTAATTTAGGCCCTCAATTTTTATGCAGTCTCTCAATTTAGAGACAATTAAATACAAACAGTTGCAGAAGAGCCACATTGAACAACTACAGGGAAAAAACATTAGATGATACTCATTGCTGACAGATGTAAATTGGGGTAGATTACAGAAACAGTCCTAGCCTTAAATACGAAATAGTGGGCTCTGACCTCACCACCAGCTTTCAAAGGAAGAGGTGTTGGAAATTTTAATAAGTATTTTCATGAATCTGCCAGTGTTCTCATAAAAGAAAATAGAATGGATGATTTGGTTAAGTAAGGGCAGAGAGTGAAACAGAAAAATGTCAAACATCACTGTATAAAGAAGTGGCATTATCACACTTTGACTATAGCACCTTAAATCAGCTCTGGACTCTTATTTGAAAGAGGATGTAGTGGAATGGAGAGGGAACAAAGAAATGCAGCTGGGATGAGTAGAGATGATGCAAATGAAGTCCCAGTGTACTTCTACTTTAAACTAGAAATTATTATACACGTACTCACCTCTTTTATTTGTGTACCATGGTTAGATGAAAACAGTTAAAACATAAATGTTAATCTACTGAAAATTTTGGAAATAAAAATTTTAAATAAGACTTAAATATGTACATGATATGACAAAAAACAACTTGATCATTGCTTAACATTTATTTGAAAAGGCACTTCATGTGCACCACTAAATAAGCTCAGAACCAGTGATTATTTTCTACATTTGGGTTGTTCAATTATTATTTCTTCCTCATTCACTGTTAGGGGAAAGAATACCTTGGATGTTCACACACAGGAATTTCTGACCTAAAACAATTATCATAATCAATGCTCAAGGAATAAAAGTCCTTCCTTTGACAATGTTAGTCAAAGTGACCTATTTCCTTTGCTTTATTATTTTCACTTCATCCTGTCTCCTGTTTCACAGCAAAAGACTTAGTAAATTTTAAATTGTCCTTCTTTTTGACGTGAAAAATTAATCAAATTATGGTACATGGTGGTATTTTTGCAATCCAGAAAGTACAGTAATTTCACGATTATAAGCCGCACCTTTTTCGTGGAAGAATCCAGTCTACCCCAGTAGTGCAGCTAATCATCAGGTGCTGCTTATTTATGGATAAATCCCAGTGAAATGCCAACCCGGAAGTGAGAGCCGGCCAGGGAGAGGGCGCCTGGGGCTGCCTTTAAAGGCTTTGCTGGTCTATGAAAACTGTTTGCAACTTGAGGACCCGACACCAAACCCCGTGCTGGCGCGATTCTGTTACTAACTCGTTACTTTGTTGCACATGGATCCTGGCTTTTAAAAAAAAAATTAAGTGTGGCTTATATTCAGGTGTGGCTTATAATTGTGAAATTACTGTATTCTTATTACACCACCTTAATATGCAAAATGTACAAAGTAATGCTTCTCTAAGCAGAGGAAAAAAGAAAACTGAGCTCTCACTTGAATCTCTCAGTTTTTCTCCAGATGATTCACTAAAACATGAGATTCTGCCTGGTGTTTCCCAGCTCCTCTGAATAAAGCTTCTTTCCTCTGTCTACCTTTCTCTGGCTGGAACTTTAATGAAACAATACATGGGAAGTGTGATCAGCTCAGCTATTCTTCACGTGTGATTGGATTTAGGGCTGTGTTTTTAGGTGGGGAGCTGGTGATTTGCAGTGTTTTACCTTCAAAACGTTCGACCTGTTTCTTACCACAGCTTCTATGAATGATAAAAACTGTGACCAATGCATGAAGAAAACATTTCTTACCATCACTGCAAAGGATGCCTGACCTTCCATACGGACACAAGCAAACGGCATCCCGCCTGGACTTTGGAAAACACGTAGCACCGTTTCCACACGGATTTTCATCACAAGTTGCAAACTGGCAGAGTTTTCCAGTGAAGAGTTTAGGGCATTCACAATACCAATTTTCTTCATCACTGACAAATTTAAATTAAAACAAACAAATAAGAAATTGTAAATACCAAAATGCACTCAAAACAAGCAGAATAGGATTTACACTTAGAGAAAATCTGTGGCATCTGACTTATGGTTGTGATAGATCTCTTTGTTTTTGCTGGAATTAGACATACCAGAAGGCCTTATTGCTGACTTGAGATGACAGTTTCTGTTGGGTTTAATATGATATTTTAACTTTTCTTTCTTTTGCTGGTGAAATATGTGACTTTTCGAAGCTCTCACTTGTTGTTTGTGCTGCTGTTTTCATAGCACAGTCAAAATAACTGCTACAGGAAAACAGATCTTCTATTACGTCTGTAAAAATGAAAGTATGTGAGAACATAAAATGAAAGTTACTAGTTTATCTTGCAAGTGGAAACATCATTTGTATATTCAGGTACTACATACATCTTGTATGTGTACAGTAGAATGCAAAAAATCCTGAAATATGAACACTTGCAGTAGGGATTTTATTGAACTTGATACAGAATAAACAGGTAATATCTCTGCTATCACAGAACTTACGTTCTCAGTCACAGAAAGAATATTAGAATAGGCAAGGATAAAAATGAGTTGTAAACAGTGTTGAGGGTTGTCAAAAGTGATGTTTAGAAATGTACATATTCTGGTTGTAATAATTTTTTTTATAGTATTCAAAGGTAGCACAATGACAGATATAGTAGGAAAACCAAAAACAGTTAGGAAAACAAAAGAGTGCAAGACATTCCCATCTATCACTTATTATAAATGTAATTTCACAAAAGGTCTTATTTGATTTTCCCTTATATTATGGCTAAAAATAGATGACAACGAGATGGGTCAGTTCATGTGATTGCCCAGTATCCATGTACATCCCCAATATTGAACAGAAACACGTCTGCCTTTTACTTGAAAAGGTCACATGTGCCTGTGGGTATGAATGCAGAAGCCATGGTGCATGTTGTATTGAATCACACTCACTGGGGATTTCCAGTAATAGTGTAATCATTAGGATGAGCACTGATAACATTTCAAATACATGCAGTTTCTAAAGATTCATTATCTGCTTATTATATCTATGCAATCAGGTTAACAAACCAATCTGGAGCTGAAAGACCTCCTGTATTTTTTAAAGCAGGGAAATAAGTAAGTCTTGTGACAATCCGTGCTCATAGCAGTTGATTAGTCTGTTCCTAAACTGACCACCTGCAGAGCTGGGGAGTAAGCTTGAGAGTCTACCAGAATGAATCTCATGAATAATGCCTCCAGATACCTCTGCGAAAGAAAATTGCTATCAGCTGCAATAATAAATTTCTGTGTGTAGCCTGTTCTATTTATAGATCTGCTGCAGACAGCAGGAGAAGAATCTCAATGAGCTACTGGATTGCTTTCATTTGTGCAGCATTGAGATCCCTGCTTTCAGAGGTTTAAATATCAACATTACACAGTTCAACTAATTTAAAAAAGCATCAATTAACTGAATTATTCCTGGAAATCTACAATTTTTGGTGATGAGTTTTAGTTATCAAATGTATTTTGGTTTGTTTATAGAAGAAAAGGTAGATCATTGTGCTGACTGCCATAAGACACAGACTTTAGCCTTCACTTTGAAGAAAAAAATTTCATACATTCTTTTAATGACCTGTATATGCCAACATTGGCCATTTCTTTTTATAATCTTACTTTTGCTGTTGTGGGGAAGATTGAAAATAGCAGGCTTCATAACAAATAGTGAGTAGTTTATGGCTAATGAAATGAGCAATGTTATGACATTTTGCTATCGGTGCTGTAACATTCTAACAACAACAAAAACAGTTTTTTAAAAGTTCCACAAAATAATATATTTTTTGAAAATATAAGAGCTAACCACAGAGAAAGAAAATTATCACATCAATTTCACAAGAATTAATATACAAAGCCCCGAATAAGTTCTTCTCTTTCAAAGGACACTCTAATTGTACTAGGTTAAGAGAAGTAATTCTACTGAATTAATCTCAGATGCAAGAAACACTTAATGCTTGAATGACCAAGAACTTCTTCCAGGTAGATTTCATAATTTCATGATGGCCTACTATCCTTTACAAATGCAAGAAGCAGATGAAAGGGAGCAGAAAATCAGAAGAGTAATATCTTTTGCCTGTGCTGTATACCTGTGAATGACTCCAAGAAAAACTTACTGGATAATTGCATACATGAGATGAAGAAAATGAAAAACAAGAAAAATATCAGAATATTGGAGCTGCAGAACAAGAAACAAATTTGTAGTGTTTTGTTGAAATGGCCATATTAGTCTTTGAGTTCAGATCCAGAACAGGCTTTTCAGAAAATCTCCTGGCTGCTCCCTGTTGAAATACTTTGTTCCACATTTTGTCTCTAGAGTACATGAACTGAATTTCTTTCTGATGAACCTGCACCAGAAGATTGTCTCACACCTCAGGTTGCTTCAGTTGTATGGACTTGGCATTCATTCCCAGACCAGGTCCAGTGTGAGTAAAAGCTTCCTGAAACATGAATAATGGGGCTGTTGGGTCCTCAGCACTAATTGACTGGACCTGCAAATCTGTGCCTAGTGAACTACCTTACCTACTAATATGGATCCAGATTTATAAGCCATCAAAAGAAAATCATGCAGCTATGGTAGATGTTATATGCCAAAAAAAAAAACCCCTCAAGATTTTACATTAGAACACTGACAAACTCCAGGAGTAGATAGAGAAAAGAACTCAAACAACCCAATCATTTGAAGGAAGAAAGACACAAACAGTGAGAGAAAATGGGAGAAAAGACAGAAGCAGTGTGGAAAAAGAGTGAAAGAGACAATAAGAATATTTCTAGAGCACCATCACCTCATGTCTCCAGGCTTATGATATAGGGAAAAAAGTGTGGGGAAAATGAACTATTCCCTGACATTCTTATAATCCTCTGACATGGTGAGGGACATACTTTGTATTACCATTTCCCGCGTTAAAATATTCCTTTGATCTTTGGTTTAGATACTAAATTGGAAAGAAAGTCACCAAGAAATATTTGCCTGACATAATACGGCTTTGGTAATTCAGTAATACAATGAATCAATGTTACATCAGCGACCTGATTTAGTGAAATCGAAGTTTTCTATAAGGTTGACAACTTTGGGATGCCAACAGAGATTGTGGTAACTTATTTATTTTAAATATTGCACGATACAGAGGAGACTAGATTTTAATACATTAGTAATCCAGTCACAGATGTATTTAACCATCCATTAAAATCCTGCTTTTGACTTAAACCAATTCTGTTTTTGAAAGAAAATATTAAAATCCCTCTTAACAATGTGTCACAGACATCATCTGTACTCTATTGACACAGTGTTGTGTTTGTCCAAAGCAGAGTATAATTTTCTATATTCCTGTGCTTTTTCCATCTCTAAAGTGGGAGTACAATGAAAGCACTATATGTGACCTTTGTGCAGTTTTATGCTAAAGGGCTCCCCTGAAAGGAAGCACACACAACAGCCTTTAATCATGATCTTTAAGGTCCCTTCCAGCACAAAGGGTTCTAGGATTCTATGATTGTCCTGTTTGTCACAATGGGTTCAATATTTAATAACATAGGTTCTTTTAGTGCCCTCATTATATTTTCTGTAATGAAGCTATGGAAATTGGAGGGAACAGCTCCTTCAGTCAATAAGTAGAAGATGTAATTCAGTTTATTTTCAAGTTGTTACTATTGTGTTTTCCTAGCACTCTTGTTTTAAATTACTGGAAAATGAAAGGACCATAATACTTGTTCAGTTCAAGCTTTAAGTTGAATTATGCTCCATGCAAAGATTCATTAAATTGCTTTCCAGAAAACACCAGCATAATGTAAAGGCAATTCCAATCTTCCTTTGAAAGCTTTGTGTAATAGACAAATCCACAGAAACTCACTGCAGCCAGAAGGAAAACCTTATCTCATCAATAATCTTAAACTATCAAAGGACAATATATAAAGGAGGAGTTTCTTCCTTGTGCACAGCAGGTGTTTTTTAATAATAATATACCTGCCAATCTTTCTGTCTATTATACAGCTCCTAAAATCAATTCAGCTTCCATGCTGCTTTAGTACTTTTCACTCAGGTTTCCTCAATTAAGTTACCTTGTCTACCTCTGAATTATTTTATTATCTTTACTGTTTGGAATAATTTCCCCCCTGTCTGGAAGCATTATTCTGCAAGTTCTGTCACTTCCCTTTAATTTGCTTTTCCTTTCACTGAAGGCATTTTTGTATTGGGTTTGTGTGGTCAGGTTTTGATAGTGGAAGGGACCTACAGGGGTTGACTCTGTGGGAAGCTGTCAGAAGCTTTCCCCATGTCCTACAGAGCCAGTGGCAGGTGGCTGTGAGATGGACCTGCCACTGGCCAAGGCCAGGTCCATCAGCAATGACTGCAATGCCCCTGGGATAATGTAGTTAAGAAGCAGGAAAGAGGCCCTGGGGCAGTGTGTGCTGGAGCAGATCTGGCAGGGCCATGGCTCCATGGAGAGAGGAGCCATGCTGAAGCACATTTGTTGGCAGGACTAGCGTCCCTGTGCCTTGGGACAGACACTGGAGCAGTTCCTGAAGCACTGCAGCCAATGGGCCTTCCCACAGTGAAGAGGTTCACTAAGGACTGTTTCATACAGGAGGAATTCCCACACTGGAGCAAAAGATTGGGGAACCCTCTCATTGAGGAGGAAGGAGCAGCTGAGGCTTGGGGTAAAATGACTGCAACCCACATTCCCCATGCCCCTGTGCCACTGTGGGGGTGGAGAATTCAGGAGGGAAGATGAGGCCAGAAAGAAGGAAGGGGTGAAGTGAAGGTGACTTAAGATTTGGTTTTATTTGTCTTTACCCTACTCTGATCAGATTGGTAATGAACTATTTTTTCCCCAAGTTAAGACTGTTTTGCCCATGACAACCTGACTCATGAGCCTTTCATTATATCTTCTTCTCCTGTTCAGCTGAGGAGAATAGAGCAGCTCTGGTGGGCACCAGCCAGGGTCAACCCACCAACATTTTCTAAACTGCTTTTCTTTATATGAAGGCTCTCTTTAAACCAAGACCAAATCACTTGCAAATTGGTTTAGAAAACTCATAGAGACAATGTTTTGAGATTGGTTGTGTGTGGTCATGGGGGAACTATTTGGTTTAAAATTTTCTTTGGGGCAGACTTAGAATTATACTGGTTCTATTGCAGACTAAATAGGCCCTCACTTTTAAATGATACTTCTGAATTATTTTATTCTGATTAAAAAATTGGAGTGGAAAGGTTACAATCCCCTTTCAAAAGGAGAACATGAGGGTCAAAAAGGTTCAAACATCTCACTTACCTCTTGTCAACATAGGAGAAAAAGACCATTGTATACAAACTGACTCAACTCTAGGAGAAAATTAATTGGTAGGAGAAAAAGACCCTTATATACAAACTGATTCAACTCTAGGAGAAAATTAATTGGTAGGACTCAAATCAATCTTTATCCATCCCAATCAGATAGCAGTGACCATCTGTTCTATCTTATCATTATGCATATGAGTTTCCTTGAGCACGAATACACTCTACACAATACCTTGATTGTAGAAAGTTCCCTGGAGTTTGATTTAGCTGTGATTTAGGAAGGACAGAATGTGATTTACGGAAATCATGAAGGAAGGGAAACTCTTGCTTATTGGCAGATTATCTATTTCACACCTTCAAGAATGCCATTATTTTCAGGAGTTCAGGATGGTTGTAATTGATTTTGCAATGTACTAATTGAATTTACAAATGCAGTACTAACTTTTCAGGATCATGAAGCCTATTCTGGGATCTTTTATAAACACTCTTTAGACTCCATTTTCCACTCCCTTGGTCAACATGCAGGATTCCATAACCATCACATGAAGGATATGTATCCATTAAAAGTTCTGCCTGGTAACATGTCAGTTAAGACCATTCCTGTCACAAGAGGATGCACAATTGTGGTGTCAAGCACTTCTAGATGCATAACACTTAAGTACAGATGGTTAAGGATCCCTCAGAAAAAGTACAGCAAGTAATGCTTTTTTTAAAAAAAAATAAATCTATCTGGTCAGAAATCCATTCCTTGGCCACATCTAGGAAGAGAAATAATGATCTGTCAGGCTGGATCCAGTGCAAGGGCTATAACTAGCTCTGATGTTACTCCTGTCCCCGATTTTGGTCTTTTCAGTTAAATCTACATTTTGTCCTTCCTTGTGTTTATGTGAAAAATTGTCAGTAGAAGTTGACATATGCTAAATGTATTAATAAAAATGATTTTTAAAAAAAGTTTAAAGCTATAATTTTGATAATAAAAAAATTAGCACTATGTGAAACATGCAGGGAAGCATATAAATGTTTTAAGGAGCATGAGGCTGAAGGCAGATCTCCACATGTTACTGAAATCATATGCAGCCTAAATTCTGTTTGTCCTTCAAAAATCTATCATAATTCTTTACCAAAGAAAATTTCCAATTTCTCCCAGCAGTCCCTAGGGCTCTAAACAGCCTTTGCTTCAATATCTCTACTATTTGCAGCTGGACTTGGGAGTACCATACCCAAAGCATTCAACATTGGTTTGCACCATATTGCTTGTTGCACTGCTTTCATTGAACTTGCATTGTGTACTATAAATTCTATCCGAAATTTAAAACAATCTTAAAGCACAAAACCATTAATTACTTCAATTTTAGATGAATTTATAGGTTGCAGAACTACACGACAGTATTCTCCAAGATCTTGGCTTCATTGTAGAGCAGCTGCAACTTGCTAGAGTAATCATGAGGAGACAGGTAATAAAATTGCAGGGCAAAATCTTTAATAGTTTAGAAAATAGCAGCATTTACTTTAAATACACGACATAATAACTCTGAATTATAATGGCTATATTCTAAATCCAGAACTCTCTGCCTTGGAAAGAGGGAAAAAATACAGCGCAAATCTAGGTGGTCATTATGCTTTTCTCTCTTTATCAGTTGCTTACTAAATTCTTTTCGTTTTTCTAAAAGAGGTTTTTTATTTATGTAGTTATTATTTTGAACTTCCATAGAGGCAAACAATTCCATTCTGAATTCAACTTACAGAAAGAAACATAACCAACTCTTGATGGCTTAGTCACTAGTTCTACCAATTTGCAATTCTAACAACCAGTGACTCAGCACGTCTTTCATGTCTATTTAGCACACATTACCTTTTCTGTTTTAAAAACATTCTGAATCAGGGGCTTGATCATCAGTACTTTCTTTTAAGCCTGGTCTATGCACAAGGCTGGAAGACACAAATCTCTTAAGAGTTCACATAAAAGCATAAGTTAAGCTTTGAACTTGCAGGGCATCATCACGTTCCTGTGGTGATTTTCCCTGTTCAACTAATTTCTTATACCTCTTGGTAACTCAAATGTCGAGCCTTCTGTTCAGTCCCAGGTACCTCCTCATGTTCTAGTTTCAACTCAGCCTCTGAGAGTTCTGGTTCTTGCTCAACAAAATTGAGATAATTTTACCCTATGTCATAATATAGTGCAATATTTACAGATAAGATTTTATGTTTATAAACATATAAAATGTATTCTAAGCTATGAATGAAAAGAGCAGTTACTAAAGTCTCTATGAAAAGTTGATGACATTGCAAGTCACCAAGTAAACCACAGCTGCTTCTAATAAAACATTTACCATTCACCTTGGATATTCCTTTTTCTAACTATCCTAAAAACACCACAAGAGAGAAATTCTGAAGGAATGAACTTCATGGAGGAAAACCTGAATAGAATCTTTCTTTCACGGTTCATCCTTCCACATTAAATCTTCAACTTTTTTTTCTCAATTATTGTTAAAATAACCTTTGTGCATTGCTTGTTCATTTCTTAATGGAAACACAAAACTGGGGGCACAGGCACGTGCTAAGCTTTTTCTCTGAACAGCTAACAGGGCCATGAGGTGGATCCAGAGCCAGAGCTTAGAAGGAGCAAGTCCCCATGGATGTTTTTTCATAGAATGACTATGAGTCATACTTTGACACAACATTTTAGCTGTAATGAGAAAGTTTTATCTCTCCACTTTGCCTGTAAATCTTGTACATAAATTTTAGTACAGTAA
>VRYO01002297.1:76450666-76499288 GCA_009812075.1 Sialia sialis | reverse complement strand
GAAATTACTGTATTTAAATTCTATTAGTTGTCTACCCATGGGCCTTGGGTGCTTTTTGGTTTTTTTCTGATTCTTTAAGTTAAAAAAGGAGAAGATAATATTCCTCCACACAAATCATGCCTCAAAGCCTCATTTGCCAACTAGCATCTGTGTTTGCACAGTGGCCAGTGAAATGTAACCCCTTGTTTCCTCTGACTGTGCATCACAGAAAATATGATTCTATAATAACATATACTAATACATATTAAAAAGTGGGCTGGTACCATTTCATGGTAGCTAACACATTAAAAACACACCACAGATCTAGTCAGTGAAAATAGCACTGCAGAACCCTGCCTGGACTTTCACACATTTTTTGAAAGAATTTGAGCTGTAGCTAAAAGTCATTTGTCTAAAGAAAATATTTTTTCAACCTCAAATGAAATGAATTGCTATCTATACAGCATACCAGACTGTAGCCTTTAAAAATCAAATCCTAGGAATGTTATAGGCTGAGTGAATTTCTATTAACACCTGAATCTAGACCTTATTATATTGTATTATGAAGCTTGAGGTGATACATGGATGACACAAGCAATTGCATTTGCCATATATTCTACAGATTTATTGCTTACAAAAGGTGGTAGATTTGCCAGAATTCCTTGGATTGTGCAAACTGGATAATATAAGTTTCCTTACCAATGACCAAGGTGATTTCTTTGCCTCAGAAGGTAATTCACATCTCTGTGCCTTTTCAATCTGTAGTTTCTTTGACTGTCCATAGCTTTAACTCTAATACAGACAAGTCCTAGAGATTTAAATAGGACTCTGGAAATTTCCCAAATCGCTTCTTACGCTTCAGACCACACATCATCAGTCACACAGTGACTGAATTGGCAGGTCATGTTTGAAGAACACTGTTTTTTAGGAATCACCTCACATATACCGGTACATAAAGTCGAGAATTAAATCTTAGCTCAGCCTAACAGTGGTGTTTCATCACTGGAGATGCATCTAATTACACTGTAAGCATTGAATGTGTGATACTGAAATCCAGAGGAGGAAAAAAAAAAAAATCTAAGTACCCTAGACCTTTGTGTTTCTTAGAACAAGACTAGTAAAAATTGGCCTCCATCTGGCACTGCAACCTGTGCTGAGTGTAGAATTAAGACTTCCTGCAAAAACAAAATAGCATTTTTCTTTAGTTCAAAAAACCCATCTCTTAAATCTTCTGGGTGTCTATCCCCTGTCTGCCTCTCTTATCTCTTTGAGATTCACTTTCTTCCCCATGTCGTTCAGGTATTTTCTTCTGCTGTCAGGAATAAAAGAGGAAAAGAAAGCCTCAACACTCTTTTCTTGTTCATCCTTTCTCTGGCACAGCACCAGCTCACAGAAGGAGCAAGAAATTCCTGCATCATAGGATTTTTGTTTATACTTTAACAGAAGTGTTGGAGGTTACGGAAGACTTCATAGATTCCATTTGCCCTTGGCTCTAAGCAAATTTTTACAATTACAGAAATTTCACAATTATAAGCTGCACCTGATTATAAGCCGCATGTCGGGGTAGCCGGGTAGACCACGGGATTTGTCCATATATAAGCCGCACCTGAATATAAGCCACAGGTTGGGTTTTTTTTGTTGTTGTTGGGGTTTGGTGTCAGGTGCTCAAGTTGCAAACAGTTTTCATAGACCAGCCAAGCCTTTAAAGGCAGTCCCAGGCACCCTCCCTGCCCAGCTCTCACTTCTGGGTTGGCATTTCACTGGGATTTGTCCATAAATAAGCCGCACCTGATGATTAGCCGCACTACTGTGGTAGGCTGGATTCTTCAATGAAAAAGGTGCGGCTTATAATCGTGAAATTACTGTAATTCAATCTAATCTATTTCTTTAAATGACATCAAAGGTAGGGCACAAAAGCTGAAAACAAAAAGCAGTTAGAAAAGTGTGTATGAAGAACCATACTTTGACCACTCTGTTGCAGTTTCTTCCTAATAAAATGAAAGGTAATGTGTAGGAGAGAGCTTTTACGAAAAGTAATTGCTTCAGATTGCACAACTAATTGAACATGAGAAGGACAAAAGAAGTACTGAGTACTAGAACTACTGAAAATATTGTCAGAAGTGAAAAGTTAGCAATCACTGTGTGCTTTCAATTTTGTTACAATATGCTCTTTATCAATAGCATGAGCTGTTCCATCTTGTAGGTTGACCTTTTACTTGATTGCTGCCTCAGCTCTGAATTTCACACATCCCCAGATGATGGCTGTGACTTCTGAAGGATATGAAATGCCCTAAAAACTGTAAAATCAAATGCTATGAAACTGACTGTTGGCATTTTTCAAATGTGTAAGAACTCTCACATTTGTCCTGTTGCTGAGAATTGGCACAGTTGGTGACACACCCAGAGAAAGTGATCCAAAGTGCAACAGAAGAAGTCTGATTTGCAGCTGATCTTTATAAATGGTACAAAAGGCCATTTGTGTACTATTTCCTCAAACAGACCTCTCTTTAAGTGCTATGAGATTAGTGTCTCTCTAGCTTCTACTCAAGAGGTCATTTGACTTATTTGCAGCAAAAGCTAAAACATTATCTTGAAAAAGTAAATTGCAGGAGGCTATACAATAGAGGGAAACAGTTGCATCGTGACATAATTAGCAGTACTTTTATTTGCTTCCAGATTCCCTTCAGAGAAACAACTCAGTTTCTTTTGATATCGTGATGCTGACCCATTTCTTTACATTTATGTAGGAGAATAACAGGAAGTTATTCTGTCAATCTGGGTCTATTGGCTATCTAACTTTGCAAATTTTGGGGAATGGAAATAAGCAGCTCTTTTAAGTCAGACACTTGAACTTACATATGAACAACTAAAATAAGCATAATTAAGATTAGTAGAGCATATGTAACAGTCTGCATTTAATCATGGAGGATTTTAGAGTAGTTTTGTCAGTAAAGCAGACAAAAGGTTTCATGTTATTTTCTGGATATAGAGTGTCTATAAATAAGATTTAGCAAGGCAGTGCCTGTGACAATATTAAGTTTTGAAGCCAAATGAGTTTCTTTACCTCTTCTGAACACTTTATTTTACAATGAGCATCAGTATGATGCCTGTCCATGTTACATGAAAGTCCTGGAAGAATTGCTACTAGCAATCTCATATAACACTGTCTCATTGTAATGTCTGAATATTTTACAAGTACTGGTCTTCACTGCTGGATGGAGTGAGTGGTGCTTCACCCTCTAATACATGCTGTATTCTTCTGAGCAAAACATTTATAATTCAGTAGCAATGATGGTGAGTTGAAAAGCATGTCCATATTTTTGGCATAAAGCTTTGATGTGTCTGTGTCTACATAGAAGAATGAAGAGATGATGGAAGTGAAATTAGACATATGTGACTTTATTCTAATTAGCATTGCTACCTCCTGCACTGAACACATGATGGGGTGTTGCATTCTGACTGCTAATTCCTCAAGGAAAAGAGTGCTTTTAAAAGTTTACTAGCATGTTTGATATTAGTACTCATTCTATCTTCATGAAAACAATCTTAGTTGTGCCTTTTCTGCAATCATTATGTCTTTATTTTGCTTTGTAGGGTTGTCTGCTATGTATCCATAGAAACAAGCACAGAATGAGCTGTGATGCCTTGTGGTCACATTTGTTTTGAAGTTACCACGTAAAGGAAGTAGGAGTGCAAGAGTGCCTTGCTAAAAAACAACAACAAAACAAACAAACAAAAAACCCCAGAGCTTTGATGCAGCAAGAGTATATTTTAACCCTTTCTGCTTCCTTCCTTTAATCAATTTCTAACAAATATGTTACACAGCCGTATTGGCTGCAATATTAATGATGGAATTCCTTCCTTCCATTCCTTCCTATTAATTGATATCAATGCTTCTATGAGTGAAATGCACCTTAAAGCTAGTAAGGGGAACTAACACCTCAGTTAAGCTGTGAAAGAAAAAAATCTACTTGTGGTTGCAGAATAGTTTAATAATTAGAGTAGGTGGTTGGAGTTTTCCCAGCCTTTCAGGTTGACTTGAGCAAATTATGACATCACTACTAAAAATTGCAATACAAATAGGCATAATTAAGATCAGAAATTTAATTTAAATTATCAGTTGAAAGAAGGTGCACAGGAATTCCATTCTCTACTTCTGGACTGCTTTGTATTAATATTAGAGCTTTATTGACAGAAAAGTAACCCTGGCGTATCAACCAAACCTCAGTTCTCCCAATTTCTGCTATATGCTTCTTCAAAGGTAGGGGCAGATTGCACCAATTATTCTGGTTATACTGATTATTCCTGGTTCAGAACAAGAGATTCTTTATGCTTCCACTGCTGGCTTCAACATTCTTAATTTCTAAAGAAAAGTGAAAAATTCTTCCAAGACACTTGGGTACTTAAGGCTAACCCCAAACAGCCTGCAGTCCAAAAGTTAATTCAGACCTGTACCATAAACATCCCTAGATTCCTGACAACTTGACAGAATTTCAGGTTAAGCAGAATTTTTATTTTACAAGTGGAAAATTTAAAAACATAAGTATCATCTGTGCTATCCAAATGTATTTACGCAACTCAAAAATGACAATATTTTCTTTGTTATCTGATTCCATTTTCTGATGTTCAGAAGCTTCCTATAGCCTTTAAAAAACATTCAGAACTGGAAGGTAGGTCCCTGGGGTTAAGGTCCTATCACATCTGAATAACTCTCACAACAAAGGATGTTTCTCTTGAAACCCCCACCTGTAACTGAGTTTCCAACAGAACAGTGTTTAGCATGTGGAAGGGTCAGACCATGGTGTGAATGTTCAGCTTGTCTGAACCAGATGACTGGTTTAATGAGGATCATAATCTTTAGCACTGTGGCAGATGCTTTAATGCAGACAATAATCTCTATGAAACCCCTTAGGAACTACAGAGGCTGGTAAAACAGCTGAATTTTTTGATGCATGGGCTTCGTCTCTTTGGAAAATAAGAAGAAAAAATAAAAAAGGGTTGTTGCTTTACGCAAGGTCATGTAATTCTAAAAAGTTAATATTAAAATATATACTGCTGTGTGACAAATCAGGATGTGATACAAATCAAATTACTGAAAATCAAAATAAGAAATAGATTTGCAAGCAGAGTTGATAATTACATTCTTTGTGTATTGTATATTGAAGAAAAGGGTGCTAGAAGGTGGGAAATTCTACTGGTGCACAGCTACCACTGAACTGTATACTCTGCCATACATAGCTTCTGTACTAAACTGATGGGCATTCCACAGCAGAAAAGCAGTAAATTAAATACTGCCATCAAAACCAAATACAGTTTTAAATTTGCTTTATTTAAAAATGTTTTAAATTAAATGTGTAAAATCCTAACTTCATTAACATTCACGAAGAACATTTCATATGGGATCAATGTAGTAGTGGAATATCATAAGCACTGATTTAAATAGGTCAGTTTGACATTGTATTATCTCTTAGAAAACGTCTTTAAGAGATCTTTCACTAGAACTGATATAAATCATTGTTGACTATAAACACTTATTAGTGTTTATTATTTTCTGCTGAACTATTTCAAAATAAAATCAACACTGGAATTAAATAGTATCTTCTATTATATGATGAGCAAATTCCTTTAAAATCTCACTTTCCTATTGTACCTACACTGTGATTTCTTTCTAAAGGTCTTAAAGAGATAAGTAACTGAACTATTTTAAAATATGTTAATATTAATAATATTTTCCTTTGTCACGCTGCAGTAAAAATTATCTCACAGCAATGTTTGTGGGATGGGGATTTCTGGCAGAGGTTTCTACTAATGCAGCTGAACAAAGAATATTTCCATTGGGATTGAATCTGCATCATAATTGGTAGAAAGCAGAGTAAGAACAGTTTGTGTTGCAGTTGCTGGCTTGAGTCCTCCAAGATTTTACAGTGCACAAAATCATTTCTGGAAGAAATTCCTGTAACTCATATGGCTGCCCTTAAGTGTATTTTCTGTGTGTAATATAATTCTATGTCTCCTAGTATTATCTAAAGCAGTGTTTGTGCCATTTATGTGCTTCCTGTGTTCCAGCACTTTCTGCTAGACTGGAAATTGTAGTACTGGGGGAATGGAGTGATTCATTGCTCGTGTGTTTCTATGGTAGGATTTTCTGCTCTGTAATTGTTCAGCTCCACAGGTGGTAGCTATGGCAGCATCACCTGTGCACAGAGAAAACCGTGCAGCTTCAGATGTTTTACAGGAGGTTAGTTTTTTTATTGTTAAAAGTATTATACAGCACATTACTTATATATTACATTAATTACACTGTTACTGTTAAAGATTAGCTCATTTAGCTCATGCACAATGGAATTATCTGTAATAAATGCTGAAACCAGAAAAATAGATATGGAGTGATTTTAGTAAACAAAGAATACTTGCAGCTATATGAATAGAAGGCATAAGTGAAAGATATATAAAAAATAGTTGATGTGGCTTTAAAAAGTATATAATATATGCAACAGCAAGAAAGATACTGGTATATTTTTCCACTTTATCTAAGGGTCACCTTTATCTCCAGTGTGGTGCAACTGTGCCCCAAAACAGAGAAGCTAATCTGTTTGACACAGGACTCCATAAATCTCAAATTTTAGGGAAGACAAGAAAACCAAGTTTTATGAAGCTCCTTCGGCACTCTATTTGTTATTTATCAAATATTTTTTTGTATACACAGCTAAGCCAATGTGATTCAATAAGATGCAAAGAGCAGTAGAACGATGAATTCATCTCTGAATCATGAGCATAAATCACACAGGATCACAAAAGGTACATTAATCACTCCTTCCTCCTACGTCACCACCTGCCAGGGGATGGCCACTAATGTGCACTCTCTCACTCTTAAGCAGTTGCAGGCAGTGCCTGAAATAGTATTATGTCCTATTTTATGAAGGTTAAGTGTGCTGGAGAAAACGCATCATCCTCTTACTACCCAAGCTATTAAAAAGCTTTGTCCCCCATTCATCATAATTTCAACAAATACTTTGCTCGGTAGTCACCGTGCGCTCCTGCCTGCCAGGAAATGCAGCCATCTGAAGACAAGAGTGTAACCTCAGCACGTTCCTACCACCTGTCATAGTGCAGCAGCAGAGCTTTGCAAATGCACACCAGAGACCCTGTGAGAAAGCCCCCAAACACAATTTATTGCAGCCAATCTGATGACAAGGAAAAAAAAAATCCCTTCCCACTGTCCCAGAAGAAATTAACTCAATGTTCACAGAGGCTTGCAGGATGAGCGGCTGTGCTCTGACCTGTCAATGAAAACCAGCGATCTCCCAGCAAGAGTTGCGACTGATGAGGCAGCATCACACACACTCTGCTTTATGAGATATGAAAAAGAACTGGTGATCTATCTGAGTAATTTCTGACATGTCTTATCAACTCTCTGGAGAAACTCAGAACCCTTCCTTCACGGAGGAAAAGCTATACTCCCTTTTAGCTTACGTGACATGCATTCTGGAAATGGAATATTTTTGCTTCAAAGAACTGACCTGTGGCCAAACAGGCTATGTCTTCTCCCCTGAATTAGTACAGGCTAGCAGAAGCACATACCATTTTTTTCTTTTATACACTGATCATGTTTCCTATTTTGCACTATTATGAGCAGCAAAGACAAAAGAGGTGAAAAGAGGTGTAACAGATCAGAGCATCAGGCTCTCAACATTTATTCCAGCTAGCTGTACTGGAAAGAGTTAATTTTCTGCAAAGCAGAAGGTGTGGTGGTGTTTAGTGGATTTGAGACTGAAACAATGTTAAGCTGTCAATGTCAATCTACAGCAAGCAGTGCTTGCACTGCATGAGGGTTTATGTTTTCTCACTCTGACAGGCTGGAAGTGGGCAAGAAGTTGGGAAGGGGCTCAGTAAGGACAGGTGACCTGAACTGGCCAAATGATATCCCATAATCCAAGGGACTGTGCTCAGCAGCGAAACCTGGGAGCTCATCTTTCCAAAGTAGCTGTTTCTTGGAGACTGGCTGGGCACTGATCTGCTGGGGGTAACTGATTGCTTTTGTATAATTTGGGTTTTTTTTCATTGTTTATCTTCATTTATAAAACTGTCTTTATTTCAACACACCAGTTTTCTTGGTTTTGTCTTTCCATTTACCCCATCCTTCTGGAGGTGAGTAACTGGGCTGCAGGTTACCTGCTGACCAGGGTGAACCTAACCCTACTGAGCAAGAGACAAATTCCAAATGTGTCTGGGGGCTGCCATGTCAGGAACTGCAATACAGGCACTCTGCAGAGGTTTGCATTTGTCTTGCTACTCAAGGACAAATGATCTGGCCCAAAGACTGGAAAATGTGGACTTTGCAAGGGACATTAACTTCCAGCAATTATTCTGTTTTGATAACAACAGACATTTGTCAGAGTGAGTTCACTAGCAGGTCAAGATTTGTGTGACAACCAGGCTGCAACACATTTAATCAAAAATAGAGAGTAAAAATGCTGCATATCCCTAAAGGCTTTCATACTCAGCTTTGTTCCTGCTGGTCCACAGCAGAATCCTTGCCCATGTTCTGTGATGGCAAAAGCAGAAAACCCACTCACTCCCCTGGAATCTGTACAAATCCCAGCAGCTTTCCTGCTGAGCTGTGAATACATCCTCGGAAGTGAGAGGGTCTGAGCAGTCCCCTTGGGTTGGAAATATCATGGAGATTTTTTTCTTTTTCCTGGTCTAGTCCTTGAAATTCAGGAAAAAGGACCACAAGGGAGTCAGGCTGAATGCTATCAAGGGATGCCATTATCCTGTCTCTGACAGTGGCCATCTCACAAGAAGGGATAGTTTTAATGCAACATTAAGTGACATTCATCATCTCATCACCTGCAGCAAAGGACATCTTGAGACAGATGTGTTGCACAGTCCTTAACATGTATTTTTCCTACATGAAAATGTCTGATCACTTTATAAACCTATGTCAATTTTGAGCACCTACATTGTGCTGCATTATGCCACTGCTTATGTATTAAATATTTCTTAGCATCTACCTCTGCTGTCTTTGAATTTTTACCTCCTTTTTTAACATGATGGATGCACGTTTCTCCATTAGAAAACAAATAATTAATGTCTGTTAGTTTTCTTATGTCACTCTTCAAAGATCTTTTTTCCACACCAGAAAACTTCAAAGTAATCTGGAAAAATTAAATTTCTTCCATAATCCTTCTCTTTTCTTTTCCTTTACCCTCATCACTAGTCTTTTTGAGAATAAAATGACAAAATTAATGAGAAGTAATGGAGCCTTATCAATTAATATTTATGCATCATGACTTTTTTCCCCCTCACCTTCTAAGGATTTACTCTTTATTCTTGTAATTGCTACTGAGCACAGAGCTGGAGCATTTAATTGATTATTCAGAATTTGTTTCAGAAAATATTAGAACCTGTAAAGTTCCAGAACATTTCCTGAAGGGTAGCTGCTGAGCCTACCCTTCCATTTGCACAGTTAAAATCTTGCCCTCTTTTTATGTGTTTTACTTCTCAGCATGATTTACTTTATAATAATTTTCCATACATAATTATTTATCATATTTATTATACCCAGTGTGGAACCTAGACGAGATCAACCTCTTGGTACTATGGGATCTTTCAAGAGTCTTTGAATTAATGAAACTTGTTGGCAATGGTACCTATGAATAGCACTTTTTTTTTCCAGTCAGAGAAGAGGAGGAAATGAGGACGTGTGAGGGAAAACCACATGGCGGCACCAAGATGAATGGAAAAAGAAGGAGAGGAGGTTCTCCAGGCATAGGAGATGAGATTCCCCTGCAGGCCATGGTGAGGACCATGGTGAAACAAACTGTCCCCTGTAATCCATGAAGTCCATGGGGTATGGAGAAATCCACTCACAGCCCATGAGAAAAGTGGAAGCCAAGTAAAGCTGTGGGAAACCTGGATAGACAGAGGGGACCCCTGCTTCCAGAAATAAAGTGCCTTACTTCCAAACTAGAGCAGCCTGTCCTTAAAAGACAGCATCCTGTGGAAAAGTGACCCACACCACTGCAGTTTGGAGAAGACTAGTTGCCCATGAGAGGGATGTCTCAGGACAAAAACTTCTCTCCCTGGGGGAAGAGATCTCAAGTGATGAACTGTCCAAAAGCCCCATGCCCTGTCTCCTTGCACTGTTGGTGGGAAGGAGGGAAGAGCTGCGGGAAAAAAAGGTGTTTTATTGGTTTATTTTACTTCTCATTATTCTCCTTGGCCTCGGTTGATAATAAATTTACTTTATACCTTTAAATTTGAACCTATTTTGCCCTTAATGTACTTCTCCTAATCTTTATATCAATTCATGAGTCCTTCATTAACTTTTCCCCCTCTCCACTGCCCAACTGTAGCAGAAGAGGGTGAGCAAACAACTTTAGCAAACAACTGTCATGGCCAGTGTCAAACTACAACTACCATGGGTCAGTCTTTAGAGGTAAAGGACTGGATAATATCAGCAAAATGTAATAGTGGACCTTGAACAGGACCAAGAACCACAGTGGAGCAGAAAATGTTGTAAGGATGACCTACTCATCATGAATTTTAGGAAAGATAGCAAACCTCTCTATGTAGTGAATCAACATCCTAATTCTTAGGCATAAGTGGAATAAGGGTGGGTTTGTTTTATTTTTTTAATACAGTAATTTCATGATTATAAGCCGCATCTTTTTCATTGAAGAATCCAGCCTACCACAGTAGTGCAGCTTATATTCAGGTGCGGCTTATTTATGGACAAATCCCAGCGAAATGCCAACCCGGAAGTGAGAGCCGGCTGGGGAGGGCGCCTGGGGCTGCTTTTAAAGGCTTCACTGGTCTATGAAAACCGTTTGCAACTTGAGCACCTGACACCAAACCCTGTGTGGGCATGATTCTGTTACTAACTCGCTACTTTGTCGCACGTGGATCCTCGCTTTAAAAAAGAAAAAAAAAAAAAAAAAAAAAAGGCGGCTTATATTCAGGTGCAGCTTATATATGGACAAATCCCGTTGGCTACCCGGCTACCGGGACGTGTGGCTTATAATCAGGTGCGTCTTATAATTGTGAAATTACTGTACTTCAAATTCTCAAATATGAAGGAAAACAAGCAAGAAATATTAATGCACCAGACACATGCTTATGCTAGGTTAAATGATGTCTCTGTTATAGTGTAGTTGCAATTTTGTAAGAATTAAGGAGCACAGTTTCCTGTCTCCAACGCTGTTAAGACCCCTGAAGGAGTTTACTGTAAGTGCAGAATGGAGCAACAGGACAGTGCTAACTTAAGGCCTGGCAAAAACAAGATCTGGTTAGCACATCCTGGTAATGCATCCAGACAAAAATTCCCACTGTGGCAAACTCTGCAACTTCTTGTAGGCCTGAAGTCAAAGAAAAATGACCCCAAGTTATGGGGCAGATGGCACCAGTGACCACTGAAGCCCCCTTGAATATGCCCCTCTGGATACCTGGAACAGTTCTTACTTAAGACACCACAATGGGAACTTGAGATAAGATAAAGGTACCATTGTCTGGATACTGTCTCAGATCTAGAGAGATTTTAGCAAAGCTGGGGGAGAAGAATTTATCACTGATAACAGGAAAAAAGAATGCAGAATTTAGAGGGCACAAGGAAAGTCAGCATGGAAACTGTGCTGAATCTTCTCTGCTCAATTACAAAGTAATCCCAGTGAGAGGAGATCATGACCAGCTCATGGCCTAGTGACATAATAATGAATGAATCAAGTTAAGAAAAGGCCACTTTCTACATAGTAAAAGCAATGAAAATTAAGTCTTGCTAATTATGTCATACCCTGCCTGTTTTACAAAGCTGCTAAGTATAATCTAAGATGCTTTGATGTAAATAGTGAATAAAATAATATTAGGTCTGTATTGATTGTTTTTCCATTCAAGGCAGATTAAAGCAATTTATCTCAAGGAGCTGTTGCGCAGAGATGATGAGGTTGCAAACATACCCTAATTGTAAAGGGCCATTGGCCATTTCTGTAATATTAAGGAAGACATTATTATCAGGCTCAAAAATGATGATAATAAAACATGACATTCACCTGGAATTTTGTACATGTGCATTTCCATCTATCACGTCATCTTTTTCTATGAATCAGATAATAGAGCTGCCAAGGCAGACAAAATTGATAATGTCTAACACAGAATTTTTGCTGTCTAGCCTCAAAGTGTCAGTAGCAATACATGCAGTATTAAAAATTTTCTGTAGGCAGAAGAATTTCTTGTTCTGATGACTGTGATATGTGTCATTTCTTATAGGGGTCAGTTGCCAATGAAAATTACTTTTTAAAACTGGTAAGAAAGCAAAGAATGCAAACTACCAAAAATTGGATGACTGCTGGTCATCTGCCTTTTAAAGAAATGCTTCTGAGGCTCATTTATGTTCACTTTCTGCTGTATGGATACAGAAGACAAATGTGCTTCAAGCTGTATGGGAAAAAATACTTGCTTTTGCCCAGATTTTCAGACCTAGGGCAAATCTCTTAGATGTTTTCACAAAAGAGAATACTTAAGACAGCAACAGCTTCACTATAACATGCCTCCTGCAGAGCAACCTGATGAGATCCCTCTTCTATCACTGCCAACTTGAGTTAAGAAAACACCAAATGAAAATTTTTCGTAGTAAAGGAATTCAAGTTAGAGGCTAAACACAACTTTGAATCTGAATAATTTTTCACCTAAGGGAAGACAGGGTTTTTCTCAATGCTAAGGCTCTTCAGCTGTGAAACTAGTATAATTTTGTTTTTCTGGGTGCATTAAGAAGATCAGCATGAAGCACTGTGGAACTGTGATCCAGATAAGCCCTTACTGCATATTTAGAACAAATTTCATTTTAACAACTTTTGTTGTTTGCTCATGGACCATCCAACACTAGTGATTCAGTGGAATGAACAAATACTTCTTCTTCCATTCAGCAACATTTACTTCTTGGCCTTAGTTTCGGAATCTTAGTGCACTGGCTGGAGAGAAACACTATTTTATTGTTTTCCAACAGGGAAAGATTTCTGTCTGGAATGAAAAGCTGAAAATCGCGGAATGCAAAATTACCCTTTTTATTCTGAATTAAGAAAATTACTGTAATTACTCTTGTATTTGTGTTTGAAGCCAGGCTCATAAATGTTAGCTTTCAGAAGCAAAACCAGTAATATTGTAGCATTCCTAAAGTTTTGTAAGGGAAACTTATTGAAGGTATTTTAATGCAAATAGATTGAAATATTGTGTGATTTCAGCTCCTTAGGTTGCTGAAAATGACCTTAATGCCAGCCAAACTAGCCAAACACCAGTAGTGTGATAATGGCTTCAGAACATTCTCTACAAGCCTGCCTGAGTTCTAAGTATGTTCTCACATTCCTAGAAAACTTTTTCTTAGAACTGTATTCCCTTCATTGAAGTTCATGCACAAGCTTTTCTAGCTTTGATGTGTCTACTTGTTTCGCCACAATAAACCCTTGTTTCAGAAGAAACATATTTTTTCCCTAAAAGAATAGGAACTGGAGTTATTATGAGCAATTTGAAAAAAAAATATCTTACATAGAACAAGATAATCCTGCTTACAAAAAAATCAAATGCAACTCTCCAATAGTCTAAGGCTTTTAACTTCGAGCCACTGCTGATATCTAGGTCAGGTCAGAAAGGACAAAAAGGACAATAAGTATTCGACGGTATCACTTTTACAAGCAGACACGTAAGATTATCAGAAACCCAAGCAGATGAACATAAGGCTACATATGATGATATACTGAATGTAACATCTTAGGAGAAAATTCTCTTCCACTGCTTTTTGAACAGCTGTCAGTCATTAAAAAAAACTCCCATGAGAGTAGTTGTTTGAAAAATGCCATAAATCCTGAATGCAGATGATAGCAAAGCCCCTATAAAAATAACTTGCAAATAAAGATTGACATCCAGCCAGTGGAATAAAAATGGTTACAGTAATTTCATGATTATAAGCCGCACCTTTTTCATTGAAGACTCCAGCCTACTCCAGTAGTGCAGCTAATCATCAGGTGCGGCTTATTTATGGACAAATCCCAGTGAAATGCCAACCCGGAAGTGAGAGCCGGCCAGGGAGGGCGCCTGGGGCTGCCTTTAAAGGCTTCTCTGGTCTATGAAAACTGTTTGCAACTTGAGCACCTGAAACCAAACCCCGCACTGGCGCGATTCTGTTACTAATTTGTTACTTTGTTGCACATGGATCCTTGCTTTAAAAAAAAAAGGGTGCGGCTTATATATGGACAAATCCCGTGGTCTACCCAGCTACCTGGATGTGCGGCTTATAATCGTGAAATCACTGTACTCCCCGAAAGGATACCAGAGTTTATCTTCCAAATGTCTTAATTGGGGAAATTCAAAGTAAAAATGCTGCTGAAAAATATTGGTTTAACAAATCTGCTTTCAAATTCTCAAAACTGACATAGAATTTGATGCGAAAGACTGTAAAGTCAACTAAAATCATTGCAATTTATATGGAAATGTCAGACTTCTAAATACCTCATTCCAGGTTTTCTGTTGAGTCCACATGAGGACCATTGGTACTGAGCCCATTTAATTCCTTCTGAGAAAACTGTGAGATGGTATGTGCTATAATAACAAATCCGCCTTGTAACAGGCTCTTAAAATTGATAAATATTATCTTTATGCCTTCATTTTCTTTATCCTTTCCCAGATTTAAAAAAAAACAAACAAACCCATGGCCCTTTCCCACTGAATCTGAAGTGATGTGTCCATGAGAGTGTGTTAATATTATAGGTTAATAATCACTCAGGCAGTGCTTTGTGGAATCATTGCGATTGGGTCCTGTTATAACAGGTATTTAAAATAGAGAAAGATTCAGTTCGGGCAATATAATGTCTGAAGACCATGTAATGGATCTATTTGTACAGTTGCTCAATTATGGGGATCTCAGTGACATAAACAGGAAGCCTGAATATGAAAATAGCGTGGTAGCTTTCACAGTTCTTGTGCTTCTTTCTCTGTTGGCTGGAAAGATGCAGGGATTCATATCTCACTGCTGGCCCACTCCTCAAATCTGTGTGTAAGCAGGAGTGACATACCTCACCCACACATTCCTTAACACAGCTCATACTGCTGAGCATTTTTTGCATTTCTTCCACAGCCCAAAAGGATCTGTACCTCTAGACCATGACCTGCAACATTAATTGCTGATGCTTAAATGGTTGAAAAGTTGAACAAGCCTGGCAATTTCACTGTAGATACAAATGCAGAATGAATGAATTTAGCAACTGAGAGTCTGCCCAGCATGCTACAAATGCTTTGTGCTTTTGCAATTTGTTATTCGAGTGTAAGTGACTGCTTCTGACTTTGGTATCCACAGCAGTAGGCCAAAGTACAAGGCAGCACAATTGAGAGCCTTCATCAATCAGGTTTCAGGATTGTGTTATGACAATTTACAATGTTTATGATCCTGGCAACCGTCTGTAATGTAAGCTCTGTGGTCATCTGAATAAAATAATGCTCTTATGCTAATATGATAAGGCAAAACTACTGTACAGAATTTATTACATATATGATGATGCCCTTGGTTTGGCATTATCTTAATGTACTTCACTGCAATAAGGCTCTGTACATTTGCAGTAATATACTGCAATTTTATACAGTTACATAAAAGCTTTATTGAAATAATACTGCACGGCTTTTTATGCAATTCCTAAAATAGCAGAGGCATAATGTAACACCAAAATCAGAGGCTGTTTAATAATGCATGAGATGTTGAAATTATGCCACTTTTGTATTTTAAACTGTCCATTTTTTCTTCTTCTCAGTGTCTCAGATGTTCCCTTCTACACTGTGCTACTTCACCCTTCTCTGATCTTAATGCAAAGAAGTATCATTTTGCAGCATACTAGTGTTATGTTTCTCCTACGAATCTGTAATGCATCATAAGAAGCTGTTAAAGAATAAAGGACTTCCTGTTGCCCCACTTCTCAAATTTCTTTACTTCCTTTGCAAACATCCTGAAAAATCTTGAGTAACCACCATGTTTATCTTCCTGAATGCTATTTCAGACCTTATAAAATCAAGGGAAGGATTTAGGAGTGGTGTCAATCTCATACATAGTTTTATTGTCCTTTGGACACCCTTAGATGTCAAAAGCTGTGTTTGTAGAAATTAGAGACTATCTGCAAGTCTAGGAGTCTGTTTTTCAGTCAGCATAAAGATATTGCTGACATCAGTGTTCACACAGCTTACCAATAAGAAATAACCTTTCCTCTTAACTCCTGGAGTAGTCAGGCATTGTCTTAATGGTAAAAGTTAAACAACATCCACAGGCATTTGTGATAAAGCCATACTAAGCTTATCTCCAGAATGCTTTTTTTTTCTAAGTGTGAAAAAGGCGCCTTTATGAAATCCTTTAATAGAAGTACCAGCCATTATAAAATGTTTAACTTATTAGACTGCTACTTAACCAGAATAATACACTTAACAAAAGTAGCTGTCAGATTCAGATTCCTTAAAAAAATAGAGGAACCCACATTGTACCAGTAGCAGATTTTATTGTTCAAAAAGGAGAAAATCTGAGAATGATTGAGGTTGGAATGACCTCCAGAGGTCGGTCAGTCCAACCCCTCTGCTCAGGGTCACCTACAGCCATTTCCCCAGGACTGTGTCCAGAAGGCTTTTGTGTTATCTCCAGGGATGGAGACTCTAAACCTCCCTGGGAAATGTGTACTAGGTGTACCTTAGCTAATGTGATACAAAGCAAATTATAATTTCAGAGTGTATTTTATTGCTCATTTTTCTCCTTATTAAGATAGCTATAAGGAAAGATCAAGAACGCTGGCAACCTGACAGACAATCACTTTAATTCCAAGAAAGATTTTAGCTATTAATAATTACAGCAGTCAGTCAAATGGAAGTTGCTTACACAGGTGAAATAACATTACATCAGGACAAATGGACAGTGAAGGATATTCTCTGCATTTTGAGTATTTTTAAAGATGAAAAAGCTTACTTTTCAGTTGGCTAACTGGCATTCATAATCAAATTTTCAGACTTGCTGTGCCTTGTAAACAAATGCCAAGCAAGATATGTTTTTCAGAATCTTGTGCTCTTGAACTGAATGCTTGTAATTTCTGAATGTTCCATTTTATGTTTATCAGATATTTCAAGTTATATTATTTTATGTCCTACAAGAAAATTTGAAGAATATCTGTAAATGTATACCTAACACCTGAAAAATTGCACAGATCACAGATTAATCTAATCTGCAACACTGAAATAAATTCTTTAGATGAGGCAAGTGATGCAGGGTCAAAAGAACTGAAAAATGCCAAGGAGATTATTCAGCACATAGAAAGAGGTATGCTACACAGGGAAAAATCTTTACAGTAAGAAAAAAATATTTTGCTATTACATTTTTAATGACAAATCTCAACACTTTGAATGGGGTGAACCCTTTTATAAGCATTTCCAGTTTAGTTTGGCTATAGGCTATGCAGTGCACTAGATGGCAGCAAAAAGTAAGAGAACAAATCCATAGTGTAAAGGTACACAGAGATGTGGCACAGCCAGCCTGAATGATTCCAATGCAGAGTGAAGGTGGAAGAAATTCCTTCATTCTTTGATTTGTGCTTTCTACTAAATAGTGCAATGCCTAAGCCAGTTGTCCATTGCAATTTTTATTAATCTATGTCAAAACTGAGATGTTCACAATTGCTTTTCAAAGGGGATGAAATGCAGAGTCAGTATGTGGCTCAGTGCAAAGAGGTGGGTAACAAACTCAGTGGTGTTCATAGGTGCACAAATGACTCTGTCATCTCAACACTTTGGGCCAAATATTTAAGTTAAAATGATACTCCATGTTTAAATATAAGAAAATGGCGAATACATATTCCAATATAAGATTTTTCTTTTACAAATTGTACTATTGCTTCGTCTTCAATATATGTGAGTTTCTATAATTAGGATTTAAAAATGTAGCCATTCAGAAGATTCTCAGAATACTTATGGATTGACCAACACAATCTGCTTAAAAGTGGATCTCTTCCCTAAAAAATAACAGACAACAAAAATCTACATAAAGCTGTAGCACCTAAACCTTGTTTAAAATGGTTGCTAGAATATTTGGAATAACGCAGAGGGCAGCTGTGATGACATTACACTCTGAAAAACATTTCAAAGCTGTCGTATTGTACTTGCCATAGTTCCCTTTAAGGCTAATTGCATACACTTAACTGATTGCTTGTCTATAGAAGAGATGCAAAAGTTACAGCTATTTAAAAAAATGAATGATATAGAGTAATTTCATGATTATAAGCCGCACCTTTTTCATTGAAGAATCCATCCTACCCCAGTAGTGCGGCTTATATTCAGGTGTGGCTTATATATGGACAAATCCCGTGGTCTACCTGGGTACCAGGATGTGCGGCTTATAATCATTTGAGCTTATAATTGTGAAAATACTGTAATTCTTGCTATTTCACAAGAGGCATTCCCTTAAAGATATTTCTCTACTGAAGAAAGCAGAAAACCTGCAAACAGAATAAAGGTTAAGAAGGAAGCAATACTAATGCAAATGCGTAAAGCAGAGAACTTGCTCATTGTACAGATTTTTATATTTTCATCTCCTCATATCTTCCCTTCTATCATGATACCACAGACAATGAACCATTTTCAGTAGCTCACAGTTTACATCCCAGCTTGCTCTCCTGAATACTCTTCTCCCACAGGGATGGCTTTGTTTAGGTGTGGAGGAATAGGGAAAGGAAAACAGAACAGGAGGCTCTGTCTAAAGAGCATGACAGCGGCTTATTGAATTTCAGTTTCTTCAGTATATACTGTAACAGGCATTAAATAATCTATTGAATAATTCAGGATCAGAATAGTAAATCTTAGTTGCAAATTTGTTTTATTTAGCAAATTCATCACGTGTAAAACCACAACAAATATATTGAAATGTTCCCTTTTGGTCACCACATAAAATTCTAATTAACCTGTAGACTGTAAATTTAAACTACAGAGTCTGATAATTATTCTGTCAAAAAGTAACAAGATTATAAGAAAAATTTTCAGTCCAAGTGTAAGTATAAATTAATAACTAATCTTACACATGACCTTTAATACTAAAGAACCAAAGTTTCAAACTCCCATTGGGCTGATGAAAGTAGATTTTCATATCAAAAGAGGAATTTATCCTCTATTTATCTATTGTAGCATTTTTCATCAACATATTCTGACCTTGAATACTGTGATTATCCATTTTTGTTTTCAGAAAGGTTGATAAAAATTTCCTACAATACAGACAAATCTGTTCTAATATGAACAGAATCAGATAGCTTCCAACATTTCTTTTTCCATGCGCATAGATATGTTCTCTGTTCCCTGAAGCTTTTATACCTTGTGCCATGAACAGAGCTTGCTATTCTCTCTTTCCCCTTCCCTCTATTTTCCCAGAAGGAATTTCTTTCTGGTGCAATTTTTGCTGAATTCAACAAGTTGAAATGATATTTCTGTTGAAATAAGTACACACACGTTTTTTTCTAAATGACTTCTAATTAAGATTCATTTTCATAAATTTTGTGCAGTACGAGCTGGCATTATTTAATTTTTCTTTCTGAAAATCTGGTTTTTCAGTAAGAGCTGAAATTTATAAAATTTTTTACAGAGAATTCCATGTGAAATTTTCCTATTTTGAAATGGTTTTTATATTTATCTGGATGAAGCTACACTCTCCTCTGGAGAGATGAAGATTACTTTTTCTGCCCTCAGCTACCATGAATGCAGAATCACTAAACACAGCAGATGATGGTAAATAAATTATTTGTGGATTTTGAAAAACAAGGAATTATTTCCTTCAGCTGAGGCTCAAAGGAAGAGAATCACAGCCAGTTACAAAAGGAAAAAAAAAAAATTATTACTACTTCTAAAGAGAAGTAACTCTTCAAACACAGTCAAGAAGGAAGATTTCAGCAAGTTTTATCTAGCTAAAAGGTTTTGGGGTATTTGGAAAAAATGCTCAAATACAACAAATTACACTTCTCAAAGATTCCATTTTAACTCCTTTAATTAATATATTTACTTTAAAAAGAAACCCAACAAAAGCCATCAAAAACTCCAACTGAGTAAACAAACAAGCAATTCATTTTTAAGAGCTCAATGTAGGGATACAAATTTGGTCATAAATTGTATTCTGACTGTATTCTATATAATAAACTGATTGTATAGTTAATGTGTGAAGCTCATCATGACTTAAGCCATGGAACACCAAAGCAAAATTCCTGAAGATAATAAATCAAATTGAAAAATATCCTTAAAGAATCCATTTTTCCACCACTGAAGGGTGGCTTTTTTTAGGAAGGAAAACAGTAGTGGCTGAATGAGAACTGAACATTTGGACAGGAAATGGTAATTTATTTGGGTGTGCAAGCAGAACTGCAACAATTTCTCTTATTTTTCAGACAGAAGGTGCTCATGTGTAAATCCACCTTATGTATTTTTGCATCTATCAAATTTATATCAAATTTCTAAAAGTTTAGCAACTAAGGCAACTAAGACTCATCCCAAAGTCTCATTTGAAAGAAAATTGCCATGTTCTTTGCTTAATCAATAATGATGATTTTTTGCCACCTGGGTCTTCTGAAGAGGTTTCATATCTGAACAGTACACCAGCATCACATAACTTAAGAGTTTTTACAGTTTTCCTGCAAAATATGTATGCCCTCAGAATACCTACATCTCTCATACTATCCTACAACCTTTCTTTCTAAAAGGCAACTTTTTTCTCTTCCTCTGCTTCCCCTTTTAGGTCATCTGGAACTTGTTAAGATCCATCACTGATATGGTATTGCAAACCACAATGTCTGCTCAGGTAAACACATTTATAAATGCAGCTTTAAAAATGCAATGTCAATTTTCCCCACATAATTCAGAGGCTTCCTTGGAAAGGAAGTATATAGACCTGAATTGAAGAAAATTTAGTTTTCTAATATAAAAAATAAATTGTAAGGAAGCTGTTAGGAATGATTTTATAATCATCCTTGAGGCAAAAACCATTTAGAGCAAAACTGGTGGCATGCAGGCTTCATAAAAACTCAAGAAAGCATTAGGAACATTTATGATTTTTGCAGCAGAAGTCCAATTTACATTGAGTTAATGGAATTACCAAGTATGCGTACAAGTTGAGCAGGTCAGAACAGGATCAGTGTCACACCTTTAGACACGTCAGATGTGATGTGTACTAATGTATTATTTAGAGGATTTTAATGAAAACTGAATCAGATGAAGTCAACTGTTTCTAATCTGATTTTCGCCGTATCAGACTCAGCCCTACTCTGAGATAACAAAGCCAATGAAAAATAAAGAAAAATAAATAAGCAATGATCAGCAGAGTGTAAAAACTTCAATCTGCAGGACCGAGAATCAAGCAATAGCTTTTTGTTATTAGTTGATTCCTTGCTTGCCAAAACATCGGCACTTTCAAGACAAATTAGCCATTGATAAAAAACAGCCACTTTTCTCCACCAAGAACTGTCAAGAGTTACAACCCCTAGTTAGGATTTCTCAAGCGGAATATGCATTATTACTTTCTTCTCATCATCAAATACTCCTTCAAACCTGGCACTTTTCATTTGTAATTAACAAGCAGAACACAAGGTAAAATGCCACAACTCTCAGTGGTGCAAATAATGATGTGAAATTGTTTCCACAACCTCCAGGTCCTTTGAGAGGTATAAAAAGGCTCCACTATATAACCCTCTCCAGACCATTTCAGACTCTAATCCTGCTTCTCTCCTACAACACAATCCTCTGGGGCACTGGAAGATCATGAATTAATAACATTGATTTCTTTTTGCAGTAGCCAGTTGATTCAGAAAACGGCATAAATCAAAATCAGTTTTTTTCCTATGGTGTGTTAGTAGTTCCACAGACATTTCAAGCAAGTTGCTGTGAAAAAAAAAATAGCCTCAAGAATGCAACTACATTATGCAGGGACTAATAAACTGGCATCTACAAAATAAAAGTATGTTTGCAAATGATTTATCATTTGGATTCTTTCAGCCAAGATAAAGGAATATTTTTACTTTATGTGACCTAGGGACTTCACAGACTGAGCAGTCTAGAAAGATTTTGCTAGAACTGATCACTGACCTTGACTGGTGAAGAACACACATTGATGGCATCATTCCTTGCAACATTTCATTTACTAGTGCTTTATTTTGAAACCTTTCTTGCTCGGTAAAGACAAGGTAAGAGTGAATAGTGTAGGTACCTCCAACTCTTAATGCCTTGTCTAGTCTTAGGAAGTATATTCAGAATGCTTCTAAATCATGAAGGAAACAAAATCCCTCAGTTTCCCAAGGGCTTCGGTTTATATTTTACAGTAATTAATCTTAGTTTTTCTAAGACCTTTCATTCTTATCTGTTATGCTGGCTTGTCATATTTCAGCATCTTCTCCCATCAGCCCCAGAGAAGCTGATACAATCCTCATGTTTTAGCAGGATGCTCTTTTAAATGTTGCAGCTGGTAACATGACTTCCAATTATTTTTATGCAAATGTATATGACAACAACCCATGTCTATCTTACTCACTAATTAGATTCTAAGTTTTTAAAAGAAGTTTCAGCTTTTTAAATTTTGCAACACGCCTGAAAATGTGTTATTTCTGTAACATTGCTCTTCTTCAAGCACTGCAACTCGATCTTTCTAATAGTTTCCAGATAATTCCTCCTTGACATATTTCTGCTATATGATATGTCTTTCCCTCTGGGCTTTTAAAGGAAAAATATTCTCTACAAGAAGCTCAGGAAGACATTTACTGCATAGCTGCAACTGCCAAAAAATTACTATTCTTATCATATTGCTGCTTCTACAGAAAGGGTATGGCACTTCTTTCTATAAACTCAGATGTGCCAGTTAAAACTTGAATGTCCAACTTCATTTTTACTTCATTATTTCATTTCTGTTTTGTTGTTCTTGGGTCCCAAGGTAAAGTTTGACCTTGTTCTACATATTGATGGATGCATATTATGTGCAGTGCCGTGAATCCTCAATGACTATGTAAAAAAAAAAATCTCATCAATGTTTCCAAACAATGGCAGAAATTATGTAACATTATATCTGTCTTATCCATAGTTTCCAAGAATATTTACAATATTCTAGGCACAGAAAAGACAATGAGGTGACTCAAGGCAGCCAGGATGTCTTTACTCAGGACAAATAATGCCTGACCAATTGGGTGGCCTTCTATGGCAGAGTGATAGCAACAGTTGACAAGGGAAGACTTACAGATGCCATCCATTTAGACTGCTGTAAGGTTTCTGAGACAGTCCTTACCTCCAATTGGAGAGATGTGTTTAGTGGGAAGGGATGCTACCAAAGCCTGTGGGTGACCTGGCTGACCCCAGCCAGGGCTGTGGACCATGGCTCTGTGTCAAGGTGGAAGCTGGTGAGCAGCAGTGTCCCTCAGGGCTCTGTCTTGGGACTCATGCTCTTCACTGTCTGCATCAGTGACACGGGCAGTGAGAATCTCATGAGGTTCAACAAGGCCAAGTGCTGCACCTGGGTCAGGGCAATTCCAGACACGAGTAGAGCCTGGGAGAAGAACTGCATGTGAACAGACCAGTTGGTTCTTGGGGGGTTCTCATGGATGGAAAGCGGGACATGAACCAGCAGTGTGTGATCACAGCCCAGAAGGCCAACTGCATCCTGGGCTTCATCAAAAGAGGAGTCACAGGGAGCAGGTCGAGGGAGCGGAGTTTACCCCTCTACTCTGCCCTCCTGAGACCCACCAGCAGTGCTGTGTCCAGCTCTGGGGTCCTCAGCACAAGAAAGACATGGATCTGTTTGAGTGGGTCCAGAGGAGGCCACAGGGATGACCAGAGATATTTCCCCTATGAAGACAGGCTGAGACAGTTGAGGTTGTTCAGCTTGCAAAAGAAAAGGCTTTGGGGAGACCTCACTGTGGCCTTCATGTGCATAAGAGGGCCTATAAAAAGGAGGAGAGTATCATTTTACATGGTCAAATAGTGACAAGGATAAGGGGCAATGGTTCTAAACTGAAAAAGGGCAGGTTTAGATTAGATGTAAGGAAGAAATGCATTACTCAGAGAATGGTCAAGAACTAAAACAGGTTGCCCAGTGAGGCTGCTCATACCCCATCCCTGGAAGTGTTTAAGGCCAGGTTGAACCAGGCCCTGAGCAACCTGGTCTGGTGAATAGCATTCCTGCCCATGACAGTGGGGTAGGAACTAAATGATCTTTATTGTCCCTTCCAACCCCTAACCATTGCGTGAGGTCCCTTCCAACCCTCACCATTGCATCATCTTGTGATTTCCAGGCTATACATATCCATTTGCACACAGAATTTAAACAGCTAGAGTCCAGCTTCAGAAAGCTATTTTCTGAAATATGCCATCTTATCTGTGTGCCTTGAAGAGGCCCTGTACATGTGTACTTGGATCAAAATCACCTGAAAATAAGTCACATCCCCTGTGATAAGTAGCTTGGGTTCTGATAATTGAGAAAGCAAAAATCACTGAAGGGATGTCAGTATGTATTAATGAAAACCAAAATTAATTACCCAATATTTTATTGATTTAATAAACTAAATCTATTCCACTAGGATGTAAATATTAAATGATGTTCAGGAATGCAGAAATAAATTCTTCCAGTTCCTGAGAAATTATATGGAGGTGTCCAGATTTTTTTCCATTATCAAGTACTAAAACTTACTGCAAAATGCAGAATCCATGAAGGTAAATTTAGGTTTTGCTTAACAAAATAGTAAGGTTTAACAATGAAGATAGAGCAATGACTCTGGAACTTGTTAAGAAGTGTAATTGTGAGTAATTCATCAGGCCACCAATTTACCCAACACTTAGCAATAGCAACTCAGCATGACCAGTGAGCATGTTTAAGGAAAAGATAAGAAATATCTCAGAATATTTCAAAATATACAAAGATGGCAGAAGAAAGGACTTCAACCCAATTAAGAAAAAAAATATTCTCTTTAGTTATTCACTGACCTCTGAAATCCAGTGCTCTCCTATACTTATGAGATGGAACACTCATTAATTTTAATTAATGAGCCAAAAGAGTGAGCAGCTATCAAACACAACACTGTTAGTGTGGTTCTGGCACTCATGCTCCAGCATAGAATGAAAAACTTTCTTAGAACTGTGCAAATGGTAAAGAAAGAACAGGATGCAGCTTGAAAAAAGGGCCATATGGAGGTGGGGCAGCAGTTTTCTGGGACATGCATCCTTTTTTGAGCTCCTGAAGAAAAGAACAGCACAGTACAGTTCAAGCACAGGAATGAGGTCAGAAAGTGGGCAGGACAGTGGGGAACAAGACCACCAAAAACCTCTGAAACCCATTTCCAGGAAGGTGTAGAAGAGTGTGTGCACGATAACTCAGCTGCATGGAATGTGAGAAAGCTAGCCTCAGAGTGGGGAAAACTTACCTATGAAAAGCCTTGGTGGCACCTCCTGGACCCTGGATACCTTGTTGGGCATATTGATGTTTGTCCCAGGACCAGGGATATCCTGATGTCTTTTACTCTGTCTTCCCTCTCTTAAAAAATTATTTTATTGCTACTACTACTAGAAGATAACATTCCAATTTCTGTGATGTGTATAATTTACTAATAAAACTTTGTAATAATTTTTTTGACCCTCTGACATTTGTTGTTCCTTTTCAACCATGGGCATTCACAAATCTTTAGTGCTCCCTTCCTCTCAGGAGTGGAACACCACAGACACGTAGATCAGAACAGTAGTTAATTTCATATCTGCTACTCTTTATCTTTCACAGTATATGAAGCAATACAAGACCATACTCATATGACACCCTTCTTCACATTTTACTTGAAAATAATTAAAAGTTATTGTCAGAAAGGAGGAAAACCAGCAAGACAGATGCAGTATTTCTTAACAGACACAAAACCTCCACTTTTAAATGCAATGCTGAATGGTATCTACCGAAGTCTGAAAGAAGAATGAAATGTGATGCATCATCAGGTTACACCCTTGGCTATACCAGGGCTCTGCCTTGAGAGAAGAGCGGCACTGCTCTGTCTCAGGAAAGACAGAGGCACATTAGTGAGTTTCAATGACTGCAAATATTACCAGTCAATGCCTTCTTGCTGCAAATGTGTCAGAAAGCGCAAATTACAGTAATTTCACAATTATAAACCGCACCTGATTATAAGCCGCATGCCCTGGTAGCCAGGTAGACCATGGGATCTGTCCATATATAAGCCGCACCTGAATATAAGCCGACACTTTATTTATTTATTTATTTATTTATTTATTTTAAAGGGAGGATCCATGTGCAACAAAGTAACAAATTAGTAACAGAATCGCACCAGTGCGGGATTTGCTGTCAGGAGCTCAAGTTGCAAACAGTTTCCATAGACCAGCGAAGCCTTTCAAGGCAGCCCCAGGCGCCCTCCCCGGCCAGCTCTCACTTCCGGGTTGACATTTCACTGGGATTTGTCCATAAATAAGCTGCACCTGATGATTAGCCGCACTACTGGAGTAGGCTGGATTCTTCAATGAAAAAGGTGCGGCTTATAATCGAGAAATTACTGTATATTGGAACAGTTAAAATAACTGAGGAAATTTCATAGGATATGCTACAGCTGAACCAATAATAATAATACTGAAAAAGCCTGATGAAAATCTCTGCTAAATCTTCCAAAAATCCCCAACAACTACAAGGGAAGGCAAAATACAGTCCTAGTTCTTTAATCTCTGGCATCATGTACTTCATTTTCAGTCAAATTGGCCAGCAGTAGCAACCCCTCAGTGTCAGTACCATCCCCTATTGGAGGCAACACCACCTCAGGACAATGTGTAGCGCAGAATGGGTGGCCATGGTTCAGTTGCTTCTCTGCACACCTCAGTACCTTAATACAAATCCACCTGGCTCACACTAAAATGCCAAACTGGGTGATGAGATGCAGGCATATATTCCTTCATCCAACACAGAAGTGGAACAGACAGCTTGAAGAGGCATTGCCAGCATTATCTGTCAGAGCTCTGAATGAATTCATCTAGAACTGGAAATTTATACCAGACAAGGGCAAGTTTATGTGACACCTTTCTTTTTGAACTCTGTGTGGGTATCTAATTGGGAAAACAAATATGACAGATACCTTAAATAGCCAAATAATGCTTATGCAAGTGTATTTGGCTACAGTTTGTCTTAGAAATGTTAAATTATCATTTTCTGCATGCTTTCTGCAGCTATACATACAAATTTGACATGCCAGACTATGTTTCTCTGGTCCTTCTTGTGGTAGTTTATTGCACTGTTATGCTATATGTGATGCTACAGAATTCTTTTTCAAAAAGATCCTTTAAAGTTATTTTTAAACAATGGACTGTGATGATCAGATTTGTTCATAACACTTGATCCTGTACATATTCAATTTAATGCCTATGAACAATTTTTGCAGCTCCTCTATTGATTGTTAAGTGCCGTTCTTTTTTTTTTTTGTTGTTGTTTTTTAAATAGCTGTCCAATCAGCAAGACAGTACTTCAAAACTGAATCAAATATTACCAAGATGCCTTGTATGTTTTCTATAGTGCACATGACCCGCTAAGACATTGATTCTCTCACTACATCCTCAAAAAAGGGTGGGAATTCTCTTTATTAATTTGAGTGGTCTGGAAGTTACAGAGTTAGACCAAGCCAATAATTCACCTATGTTGGACAGTCAAATAGGCAGAAGAGTTCTTCCAGAGAAGGATTTAGAATCACACAATGACCTGCATTGGACCTTGAAGAACTTCTGGTTCCAGCCCTCCTGCCATGTGCCAGGACCTTTTGCCAGCCCAGGTTGCCCAGAGCTCCATCCAGCCTGGCCTTGAATTCTTTCAGGGGTGGGACATCCATATCTTCTCTGTTTCAGGACCTCACTGTAAAGAATTTTTTTGCATATCTAATCTAAACATACTCTACTGAGGATTAAGGCTTGTCCCCCTTATTCTGTCACTATCTGCTCAGCATCCCCATCTCCCCTGGAGGCTCTGCATGTGGCAGACCCACATTTTTCAGAGTTTTCAAAACCCACGCTCCCTCTGAGGGACTGGGTGTGCACACTCTGTGTGTGGGTGTGCATAAATAAGTTATAGAAAGTTTCTTGGATATTTTTAGGTGTTTATTAACATTCTGCAGCGTCTGATATTGTGGTTTGTCAGTCGCATTGCTGATGTTGATCCTGAATTCTTAGTTCACTTATTGTCACTCTTCATTAATAAATCAATGATTGTACACAGTTAATAAATCAATAAATACCTTTATCCCAATTTAAACCTCATCAATTTAGCAGCTTTCCTCTGTGAAAAATACCTGCAAAAAATTGAAGATAGAAAAAGAACTGCCAGTATAGTCTGCATCTATCTTCTTATACTACATAATTCTGAATATGCACAGATTGTTGTGCTTATGCATTCAGGAAAATCCGCAGGTCAAAATGAAAGTACCTGCTAATTTTACACACCATTTGGAGCTGGGAAGTGATTGAAAGCCAGCAATCTGAATTACTGTCTGAGACAACCTAAAGTTTGCCTAAATTGAGATAATAGGTGGAGACAGAAAAAATTGCAAATGTTGACATCTGAATAATTATTAATATTGCACTGTGGCAAACTTGTTTCCAGCTGAGTCAAACACAGATGAAAGCACTTAATGGGAGAAAATCTTTGAAGCATTCAGGTGTCTAAAACCAGATGCAAAGGTTCCCTGTGTTGTTCTCAGTAGAATAAAGGAGAGCCCTCCCTTTTTCAGAGACTGACTTTTCAGACAGGACTAATTGGTTATTACATAAGATTTCTGTTCTCTGAAAACAATCAAGCCACATTATTTTTTTTTCTTGAAAGAGAGTTCTAGTGAAACCAGAGAGAATCAGGCAAACATAATGCTATTTGCCAGTAGCTATGGTGACTGCTTGTAGGAAAAGGTAAATGTTCATAGATGAAAGAAAAAACTCTCACTGTCCCTTCTGTAGGATAAAACCGAGCAAACCAAAGCCATTTAATTTGTTAATATATGTTTCTGTACCCAAGTAAGCAAAGTGGGAAGGAAATTAGCTTCCTATAGTTTAATGCTTTATTTGGAAAATAGTTCTAGAAAGAGTGTTTTAACACTTCTGGAATGCTATCATTATATCATCTCTCTGTGCTAAAGACCACTGTAATAGCTGAAAGCTTTGCAATAATTAACTCCTTCCAGAAAGCAGGAAGATAGTGAGAGGGGAAAATATTAATAATTCATGAAAAAATCAGGATTATTGACACACTATCATTATAAATAATTGAATCAAGTAAGTCTCCTCTCTGTAACATATCCTTGAGGTACTGGATATCTTGTACATATTGATGTGGCTCTGGGACATAATATTGATTTAATCATCCTTATTAAATTATTAAGACAGATTAGGGAAACAGGCCAATTTTATACTCCTCTATGTGTTCATTCTTGAGTAGGGAGACCTGAAAATGTTTATTTGCCCTCTTTGCACTGCACTTATTCAGAAGCCATTTTGAGCTGGAGCACAAAAGTGCTGGATTGCTTAATTGTGAGCTAATATGTATTCAGCAACAGTGGGCTCTGAGGAGCACATCAAAGCATTGTACTTCAGTGCTTTAAATACATATTAATACCTAAAATATTGGAAAACAAATGCAACCAAAGTGGCTTTATATTAGTTTACAGCTTACAGCCTGTGCCTTCTGTTGTTCATCAGGCTTGCATGGATCCCTTAACCACTCTATAGTAAGGGTTGCAATGTCATCTCATGATGAAAATACAGTAATTTCACAATTATAAGCTGCACCTGATTATAAGCCACACATCCAGGTAGCTGGGTAGACCACAGGATTTGTCCATATATAAGCTGCACCCAAATATAAGCTGCCTTTTTTTTTTTTTTTAAGCGAGAATCCATGTGCAACAAAGTAATGAGTTAGTAACAGAATCACGCCAGGGCGGGGTTTGGTGTCAGGTGCTCAAGTTGCAAACAGTTTTCATAGACCAGCCAAGCCCTTAAAGGCAGCCCCAGGCGCCCTCCCCGGCCGGCTCTCACTTCTGGGTTGGTATTTCATTGGGATTTGTCCATAAATAAGCCGCACCTGATGATTAGCCATACTACTGGGGTAGGCTGGATTCTTCAATGAAAAAGGTGCGGCTTATAATCGTGAAATTACTGTACTTTTTTTTCCAAAGGATGAATTCCCAGACTTCTTAGCAACACATACATTTAACTATGACTGCCATTACTAGAGGTAGAACAGGTTTTGATCTTTTCTTTGTTCTAGAAGTGGGAGGCAAGTGAATCTCTCTTTTTCCTCGTGTCACTTTATGTTGGCATCCACTGGAATGACACTCACACCAGTAGCAGCAAGCTAGTGACACCGCAGCAATTTCTGTCTTACAGAGAATTAAACTAGCAGACAAATCATACATTAATGCAATTCTAGCAGGCTATACTTCTCTAAAAGAAATAATTAAAGTTGGACAAATTTTTAATCAAGAGGACAGTAGTGGTTTGGGTGGTATCCGCCTCTATCCCAACTCTTTACCTTCTATCCATAGAAATGACTTTAAAAGCTCAAGACATTTTTTTGCATGATTCTGACTGCAGATTCTTCATTGATTTCTGAGGATGATCAAGTCAAGTATGGCAATGCAACAAGCACCTTAAGAACTTTTACTAGGTTCTAATGGAGATGCTGTTTTTCAGATTTCTCTCCTGTTGTCTTCTGTTCAGTTCTATAATGCAGATCAGTAAAATTCAAAGTTATTCTGGGTGAAAAAAAGAATTGTTGAATGTATCCAGCTGTGGGACATGATCACATTTTCATTTCAGTAGTATAGATCAGGGTCATTCCACATAAGGCAAGGAGATCTCAGTGCTCTCAAATGATGTAATCTCAGATGTAAAACCAGAACCAAATTCCATTTTTATACTTTTTCCACTGGCAGTGCTACATCCCAATCCTGCATCAGGAGATTAAACTACTTTGTATGTAAACACAGAATTGTACGATTACTAATTATTAACTAACGGAATATTTAGATGGAGAGGAATATGGACTTAACATCTGCTGTCAAGAAAGGTAATTGGAGATGCACCCTGAAAGAATATCAGCCTCTGTGACTCAGGTATCAGTGCATAATTCCTGTTAAAATAAAGGTAATTTTCTCAAGAAATGCTGATTGCAGGCATAAGTTAGCTCAAACAAAAGGGAGGCTGGAGGATGAAGCATGGCTGAAATATGTCAATTTTATTTTTTTAATAGCATAATGTGTTCCTGCAGTTTATTCTTATGCTTATTCTGCTTTCAAAAATGAAAACCAGCTGTCAAGCTTAATTTCAATATTATAAACACAAGATAAAAAACTCTGTTTTCTGCACTGCAAATCAAAATACAGTAGCAGTGCTGTGCAGGCTCTTGCCTGTGTGCTTGCACATCTCTCTATAAAAGGATACTTCCATGAACACAGCATTTCTCCTAAAGTACATAATTTGCTAAATCTCACTGGGACTATCTGCATAAGAAATCCTTTATGGCAGTGAAGTAGTCTGAATGGTCCACATAGAGCACTCTTCTTCCTTGTTGCATTGAAAGTGAAATGAAATCACGAGAGCACAGGGAAAAAGCCCTCAGATACCACAGTAGTAGTGAACAAAGAGGATATACTCAAATGGAAACAAACAATAATTTCCCATCCTTCCCATGAACACAGAGTTTCTCATGCCAATGTTTACTAGGTTAAGCAGAACAAAACAATGTTTAGATGGAAGCAACCCTGTATTTTTCTTATTGAAAAAAATACTGCAATAAAGCTCAGAATAAAAAGTGTTGGAGCAGTAACAGAAAATGACACACCACTTCTGGGCATTATTATTCCTGCTCTCCTGAGGTCTTAATCTAGAGAGTGTTTTTTTTTTGTTTTTCTTTTTAACAGCTGGAGATATATAAATGCAAGGGGGGGAGGGATGGAAGTTATAGGAGACAACATTCTAAGCATCTTAAAATATTTGCAACACAGAAATCACAGTGACTAAATATATTGCAAGAGTACAGTAAATCTTTCTTTTTTTTTTCTTTTTTCTTTTTATTTCTGGTAAATCTCAGAGCATTTCAAATGTTCACTGACACGAGGTTTGTCAGAAGCTGAGTATTTTTTGTCCTCTCTATGAAATTTATATCTGCAAGCTACTGCCAGTAGGAAGATGCTTTTATGAGAAGCAAAATGCTGCTGCGGGATTTACTTTCTCTGTACCCCTAGTTTTATTTAAATGTCATAAAGAGCTGGCAAAACCCAATTACTACCAGCTCTGCAGAGTCCTCCTTCAGCTCACTTCTGTGATGTGCTGCATTTTGTCCGGAGGGGCTTTAGTGCCAGGTCCATTTCTCCGGCAGGGAACCAGTGGCTCTCCAGCTGTAGGTGGCAGCAGCCCCCAGCTCTTCTCTCTCACAGCCTGGTGGAAGCTTTAAACCAGCCCGGAGACACAGAGCAGTGTTTCACTCGAGAGGTGGCAGAACAAAATATGGAAAATAAGGATTTTTCGCAGCCAGGGACTGCAGGATTTTCTTGGCAAAGAAAAGCAGTTTCTGAAACACTCAATTACTTAAGATTTTGTTTGTTGATTTGTTTGTTGTGTTTTATTTTTCTTTTTTAAATTTTTTTTTTAATTTTTTTTTTAGGAAAGCATCATTTTGCATACACAGGCTCATGGACAGTGCATAATTGTATAATCAAATGTCTCCAGAGCACAAAGATGAGATTTGGCACAAAAATGTTTCTCATTTTGCATTCAATTTTATTTTTGTAAGTTGGAGCATTCTGTGGTGAGTGGCCTTGGGATGCTCTGTTTTTTGGGTTTGTGGCTCAGGTTGCAGTGTTCTGGTCTAAGGAAAGCTAATTGCACATGTACCTGGCTTTGCACTGTAACCTGACACATTACATATGCAATCAGTGTCAAGGTTATGAGAAATATGTGTATATCACCCAAGTTACTAAAAACATATATTATCAAGGCTAGCTTACAGAAAATGCTTGTCAATTTAAACATCCAGGAAGTAGGAACTGCCTAGTTCATGCTAAAAAAAGCCCACCCAAAAATATGGTCAAAAACATCCTGATAAACAAAATCAATATATATGCATACATACCAATTTTCCTATGAATACACCTTATAAATATATTTTCTGCTATATACATATTATAAAGATCTAATAATATCCAACTGGTTTTGCTACTACTCAAATATTTGCCCTTAAAACATCGATCCAAACTGAGGTTTAACTTATCTTAGTTGGCAGACAAAATTAAAAGGATATGTTCATTTCAATTACCAATTTTTACATAACCTGCTATTCTGCACCTAGCAAGATAAGTTCTTACCACAAATGCCATCATGTTCATATTAAATCATAGCATTTTACCATCAAAGTACAGAACAAATATCCTCTCATTTTACAACTACAGAAATTTCACAATTACAATTATAAGCCGCAACTGACTATAAGCCGCACATCCGGGTAGCTGGGTAAACCACGGGATTTGTCCATATATAAGCCGCACCCGAATATGAGCCGCTTTTTAAAATTTTTTTTTAAGCAAGGATCCATGTGTGAAAAAGTAACGAGTTAGTAACAGAATCGCGCCAACGCGGGATTTGGTGTCAGGTGCTCAAGTTGCAAACAGTTTTCATAGACCAGCAAAACCTTTAAAGGCAGCCCCAGGCGCCCTCCCCGGCCGGCTCTCACTTCCGGGTTGGCACTTTGCCTGGATTTGTCCATAAATAAGCCACACCTGATGATTAACCGCACTACTGGGGTAGGCTGGATTCTTCAACGAAAAAGGTGCAGCTTATAATCGTGAAATTACTTTAAGTGTTGTAACTCCACATCTGCTCTTAAATCACCACCTTAGCTTTAAAAACCTGATTGAACACAAACAAGCAACTGTCCATAAATAGTGTGCAGATATTGAATCCTTCTCCATCTCAGTATTGACTCCTGCCTTGCAGTAGCGTCTATGTAGAACATGCTCTCCTACAGATGGAATTCACTCGTCCTTGCTATTAAGTGAAACACAGCAGGACCCAGAGAGCATTTGCTGAAGCTGAAAACCGACGTTAGAATTCAGCCCTGAATTTTGAGCTGGAATAACTACCACCTTATAAATTTGGATGCTGAACTGCTGATTGCTTTGTCTTTTTCACTGCAGTTTCAGCATACATACTGAAGTTACCTTTCAGTGTTAAAAATGTTCTTCCACACAAAGAATTTTAGTTCCTGACAATTAAATAGGTATCTATGAAACAGTTTTTCTACCTCATTGTTCTTTAAAGCAGGGAAATAGTAAGGATACTCGAAGACTGCAGCAGTATTTTAAACATGAGTGGCTACTTTTAACTTACTGTGAAACAAAATGCATGTTTATATATTTCGTTCTTGCTCTATCATCCCTGAAACAGTGACAAAGCAATGAGCTGTTTACTGTGTCCTGAGTCCCACTTCAACTGTGCTTCCAGAGTTTAAGTGAATCTCAAGTAGGCAAATTCCACCCTAGGGAAGATGAGAGTAAAAGAATTACACTGGCTGAATCAGAAACCTAGAGAAAGCATCAGGAAAAGGAAATGGTTTGTAACTCTTTTTCTGCGTATTCTCCAAGCTGTGGAGTGCTGACATTGAGACCTTCTGCCTAATTTACAGGTTTGATATTAATCACCAGGTAGGTTTGTGGGTTTTTAATTGGTTTTGGCCTTTTTTTTTTTTTTTTTTTTTTTTTTTTTAATTTTGAATCCCATTGTTTGGAAAATAGGAGAAAAGGGTTGTATTAAGCATGACCTGAAGGGAAAAATGAATTCATGAAATTATCAGCTCTAAATGTATCATAAAATTTGGAGTAAAACCACCTGTGTGCCTGAAGGAGCAGAATGGGAGATTTGGCAAACCATTTGGCAAATTTTCACTTTAATTTCTCCATTAAATCTGCCTGAGGAAAAGCTAAAAATAGTTTAAAAAAGGTAATCACCTTTACAATACACAATTTATTTGTTAATGGTTCTTAACTGCAAATGATTTTCAGTTCAATTTACCCTAGGTTTTTCTAAACAGTTTGTTCTCTCCACTACATTAGTATTTTTTTCCAGGTGTGACTCTGATCCATGTAACAATATCGTGAATACTAATGAATGTAAAGAAAAAAAAATCTGGCTTGAATAAAATGATAACATGATGAAAATGAGCTTAGTGTGAATTTTGGGATTTAAACCAATCTCTGAATGTTTTGGTAAGGTATGATGTTCATAATTAATCCCTGGAGATATCTAGGAAAGTGCTTAAATCTGGGTTAATGAACTATCATGCTTAGTTTCCAATCTAGAAGTACAATGCACTATTTCTTGAAATGGTTTGCAGAATGGAAAAATGAATGATTTATTGGGTAAGTCTGACAACTGAAATAAAATCATCCTATACTAACATATTTCTGTCAAAAATAATAATTATTGGATATTATCCAGGCTACAGATAGTAGTCTTCACATTATATTTTAAGAATTGTGCTCAAAATGCTAACCATTTGTAACTAAACCTCCTTGCTGTGAAGAATTTGTTTAGATTGAACATCTCTTAATTGATGATATACCCTTCTCTAGCATATTTCTGTGTATTTTCCTTTTCCATACCCCATTATATAAATAAGCCAGATGACAAAAATTTAATTAAAAGTTGTGAATAGAAGCCCAGGTAGCCAAGAAGGCAAATGGCATCCTGGTCTGCATCAGCAACAGTGTGGGGAGCAGGACCAGAACAGTGATTGTCTCCCTGTATTTGGCACTGGTGAAGCTGCACCTTTGAGTGCTGGGCTCAGTTCTGGACCCCTCCCTCAAATCAAGAAGGACATTGAGGTGCTGGTGTGTGTCCAGGGAAGGACAACCATCTGGTGAAGAGTTGTTGTAGACAGTAAATCATAGGAAGATCAGCTGTGGTAGCTGGGGTTTCTTATCCTGGAGAAATGGAATCTCAGGGAGACCTTATTGCTCCCTAGAACTCCCCTAAAGGAGGCTGTTGTCAGGTGAGGGTTGGCCTCATCTCACAGGTAGCAAGTGACAGGACAAGAGGAGATGACCTTAAGCTCAGGAGAGGTTCAAGTTGGACATCTGGAAGAATTTCTTCACTAGAAGAGTGGTTAAGCACAGGAAGAGGCAGCCCAGGAAAGTGGTAGAGTCATCGCTGCCAGTGTTCAGGAAATAACTGGAGATGACACTTAGTTCTATGATTTAGCTGACAAGGTGGAGATTGGTCCAAGGTTGAACTAGATGATATTGGTCTTTTCCAACCTTAATGATTCTATGATTCTAATTGCTACAACTGTTACTGAGAAATATAGGAAAAAACGACAGTAATTTCACAATTATAAGCCGCACCTGATTATAAGCCGCACATCCGGGTAGCAGGGAAGACCACGGAAATTGTCCATAAATAAGCCACACCGGTTGATAAGCCGCATTTTTTGTTGATTTATTTTTATTTATTTTTATTTTTTTCCACGTGGCAGAGGGGGCGGGGCGCTCCCCGTGCTGCCTGCTCGCTCCACCCGTTTGCCAGTGGCAGGGGCCAGGCTGCGCCCGTGCACTCCCCATTCCTGGTGGCCCCCTCACTCCTGATGGCTCCTGGCGGCCCCCCGGCCCGCCAACTCCCAGCAGCTCACAGTGGCCCCCGGCCCCATGCGGGACTGCGACTGGGGGCGGCCCCGACCCGGCTCGGCTCAGGATTGCTGCAGGCTAGCACTACTGGGTTGCATTTCGCCAGAATTTGTCCATAAATAAGCTGCACCGGGTGAAAACCCGCACTTCCAGGGTAGCTTCAAAACTTTAGTCAAAAAGGTGCGGCTTATAAGCGTGAAATTACTGTATTTTATTTGAAGGACTCAAGGATCTTGAACAATTGCTGGTTTATTTATATTTCATAAATAAAAGTAACTCCCGATATACTCCAGTTCATGTGTCTTTCGCAGATTTAGCCTATTTTCTCAGTGTTCTCATCTCTGCAATTGGGGTGAGATGTGAAATTTTAAAAAATCGTCCTAAGAACCCTTACCAACAATATACTGTAAAACTCAGAAGTATAATGAAGACAGGATGATTTTACAGAAAGGAACAATACATACAGCACAGCTATAGCCAGCATACAGTTTGAGTGCATATGTATCCACGTGTTTGTATCTGTGTTCTCACACAGATAATTATCTCACACTTCACAAATTCCTCATGATTACAGCGAAGCTCGTGACTTGATGACTAAATAATGAATTTTCATATCCTATTAGTAGCTTCAAAGGTTGTTTGGAAATAGAAAATTGATAGAATGACCAGAGTTTCTGAAACTGAAGGCTTACACATCCCTCTGCAATCCTGAGAAAATTTGCTGGGGAATGCAGAAAGAGAGATCTAATTTAAGTAACAGTGATCCAAGTGATCAGTGATAAATGTGCTGAACCAGAACAGGGATGACTCATCCAAACTCAGTTGTGTGGAGATTCCTGATATGTTCCTCCCTGCAAAGCCAGTCTTGCTGCTGAGCTCCTCCTCAATTCCCAGCAGATGGCTGAACTTGGCCAGAGGCTCGGATGGTCGTGGGGCATGGTTTTGATCTGACCAGTGCAGAGACCCACCACTAGATCAGAAATGAAAGTGTCTTCTGTCTCCAGAGCCATGACTCACCATCACACCCCAGCACTGCACTGGGGCCAGCTTGCCAGTGGATCCCTTATGACTGGAAGTATCAATAACTATTTAAAACAAAACTTCTGGCTCTGAGTAACTGGTTTCCATCTAGGATTTTCACCTTGATGATTCCTGAGGTTCTCACTCCCACTGAAATTTTTAAAAACTTGATCTCATTTCTATTATAACCTATTCAAATTATCCATGAGTGTGAAAACCTGCTAGCAAATATGCGTTTAGATACACAGCAAAGTAAAGTATCCATTAAAGTACTCTATGTGTTATCATATACTGAAGTGTTCTAGGTACAAACATGAGTAGGATGTCCAAAAACTCATATAACCATGACAACATATACATGAAATATATATTCCATATTATCATCATGATGATCATTATCATCAGCTTTCAAGGTGCAGAGGTGCAGTGATTTCTATTGTTCCACAACCAGTTTACAACAATGCTAGATGTCTCCACTAATTATGGAGGGAACAAATGACCCAGGTATTGTTCTGACCTCTTCTACTCTGAAGCAATCTGAGGGAGGACCTGGTAAAGGACGAAAGGGTTTTTGTGGTTCTAGGGTCCTTTTACCTTCATATTTCCAAAGATAGAGATTTCAGAAAACTAGTCTTCAAAAGCGGTAGTTTCATACATATATTTTTTCCTGAAGAGGAATTTACTAATTTTCTAGCAGGACACAAGGTAATTCTTAAATCTCTGGATGCTTTGAGAATAAAATAACATTTTTATCTTTTATGTTCCCCTTCACTTCAGAGTAACACCCAACTTCAATAAATCTTCTCTAGTTTAAAAAAAAAAGTCCCTTCTTCACAACATGCAAGACTAATATATAATCTGATACAACTGAAGCCATTTGCGAGGTAGAGTGTGTGAGCACCGTGGGTATTGGCCCAATGCAATGGGCAGTGAGAAAAAAAAGTGAGGTACCGCTGAGGTTACCTTTGCCTTTGAGTAGTCAGCTGGACACTTATGGATCTTTAGGCAGAAAGTCTCCTCTATTCCTGTCTTTCTGCTTCTGAAAAGCTGTCTTTTAGCTAGGTTTGGCTATTTAAAAGGCACCTAATCTAAATTCATTATATGCATACACATGATTATTGGGGTACCAGTATTTCTATTTATCTCTTCAGATGATCACAAAATTGGTTGGTTTTATTAAATAAAAAAAACCCAAAACCAACATGGTTTCCCATTAAGAAAAAAAATTAATTTATTATAATTCTTAAAGACAAACTTAAATAAGTGCTTTGTGAGAAAGAAATAAAGTACAAAACTAAACCTGGCATCATGATAACCTTCTATATCAAGATGATACTTCATATCCAGACTCCTCAAAGTCTCAAATTCTGTTTGAATACTAAGCATGTTTCTTGAAGCTAAAAAGACACCAAAGGCAAAGGAAGTTTCTCCAAAGCATAATCAAAACCTGATCTGTTATGTGACTTCTGATAAGCTTGTTTCCTTTCAGTGATAAGCTCCCAAATAAAGTCTCAGAACAAAGAAGTTTTAACCCATTCAACCTCCATCAACCACATTAGTGTCTCTCTGTTATGTAATTTTCAATATTTGGAGTGTAGAAATCTGTAACTAGGTGTGTATGTTAGGTCAGCAGAAGAGGAAGAAATGTTCTGACATATATTACAGATAATGCAGACTATCTAGTGGTTTGACCACTTCCCTGGACAATGTGTTCCAATATATAAACTATCTGGTTAATTGTTTCCTCTTAATATTCAATCTAAATCTCTAAACCTGCAGTAACCTGAGGACATTTCCTGTAGTTCTGTCACTTATTACTCAGGAGAAGAGGGAAACACTCACCTTGTCACAACCTACTCTCAGGTTGTAGAGCATTGCATTTCACTGACCAACATATGTTTGCTTCCATTGACCTGTGGATCTGACCAACAGGAAAGAGATCCTATTACCTGACCCCTAGACCACCCCCCTTCCCCTGTAAGGCTTTATAACCCTGTGTACCATGTGCTCGTTCTCTTCCCTTGTGCACTCCCTTTCAAGAATAAACCTTGGAACTAAGCCAAGAAGGGAAGAGCCCTCTTTTTTGCCTATTCATGGCACAGGGCCTCTCCCCATCCCTAATTAGCTAGCTGGGAATATTGGGGAAAGGGATAGGGCTGTGTCAGTAGAGAGCAATGAGATCCCCCCTGAGACTACTTCTCTCCAGGCTGGACAAATCCACCTCCACTGCCCTTCTCTGGACACAGCCCAGCACCTCACAGTCTTTCTTGTAATGAGGGCTCAAAACTGAACAGAGGGTTTGAGGTGTGGCCTCACCAGTGCTGAGTCCAGGGGGACCATCACAGCCCTGCTCCTGCTGGCCACACTGTTGCTGATCCAGGCCAGGGTGCCGCTGGCCTTCTTGGCCACCTGGGCACACTCTGGTCATGTTCACTGCTGTCACCAGCACCCCGGTAGCTCTGCATGGGGTTGTTGTGACCCAGCTGCAGACCTGACTCTTGGTGTTGTTGAACCTCACACAAGTGGCCTCAGACCATGGATCCAGCCTGCCCAGGTGCCTCTGCACAGCCTTCCTGACTTCGGCAGATCACACTCCCACCCAACTTGAAGTTCTGTGAATTCACTGAGGGTGCACATGATCCCCTCATCTAGATCATCAATACAGATATTAAACAGGACTAGGCCCAACACTGACTTTGGGGAATCTCACTACTGACTGGGTGTAACTCCTTTCACCACCACTGAGTTTTGGTCCTTAAAAAAAAATAAATTATACTGAAGAGATTAGCTATGTGGAGTTTTGGAAAATTATTAGTACAATGAATATGACGCACTAGTGGTTTTCCATACATGTTCTACATGATGTACCTTATAGCAAACAGTCTGAGCTCTACTATTTGTCAGGATTCATAGAATGAATGATATGAAATTAAATTCTTACTAAGAATCTTCACAATACTTCTCCAATTGCAGGAATTTTTATGAATAGCATTTTGAGTCTTTCTGTTTATGTGTAAATATCTCACTTTCCTTGGAAAAAGTATTCAATTAATTTTGCTGCTGTATTGTATTCTAAAGCTTCAAAATAGATACCCCTTCTAGAATTAAAGCTATCAGAAATGCTGATTTGGTTGTGCTGTAATTCTCAGAAATAATGCTGCATGAATGTCTATGCATTCAGTCAAAACATTCCAAGATGATTGGTATAATAATGGCATTTACTGCTATTTCAATACCACCACTAAAATGTTAGCAATGGTAGCTTCTCTGATTTAAGTAAAATTCAATAGAGATTATATATAACATGATGTGTAAAAAAAATTTGTGCAGAGCTTGCACATTATCTAAAGAGTCATGAATTTGAAGCCCTATTTATTTCGAATTCTTGGTTTTCTTACATGCGCTGTTTTCAGTGTGCCCCTTTTCATGCTAATTGAATACTAGATCTGTGACTCTGTGAACATAAAATTTGATTTCCCAACAAACATTTTTAATGGAATCACCACAATACTGCCTAAATTAGAGGCAGAATGCTTTATGGTTTGAATATCACTTTTTCTAACTTCCTTGTTTTGATTATTTTTCAATTGCCAGAATTTATTATTGCAACAATATTTCAAAGAAAATGTTATGTTCTGAAACAAATAAATTCTGCAGAAATAAGCTCATTTTAATCACTAGTAAAAAGTTCAATATTTTAAAAATGTTTATTTAAAAAGAACAACAATTCAATACTAGTATATCCAATAAAATTGTTGATTTTATATTTTGCTATGTCCCCATACATTATCATAATACAATTTCCTGAGGTCTTAGAGATGTTTTGTTTAAAATCTAAAATACCATCACTTAATGATGTCAGCTTAGTGGAACATGATTTTTTCTGATTTCTTTGTCAAATCTCTCCTCCATACTACTATAATCTGAGGAATATACTGCCCAAGAAATTAAATATGATAAAATGGGAATCTGTTCCTGATGCCAAGAGTGAGACACACCTTATTCAATTAATTCAGTCTTGAAAGAGATATCCCAACAAAACTGTAGATTAGAACAATTTACTGTCTAATCTTCAAGGGCTAGAAGGCATTAAAATTTACTTTTCTCTTCTGATTTAAGTAAAACTAAAGTAGGAGAAATGCAGATTTTATTCAGAAAAAAATTGTGCTGAGTTTTTATATATGGGACTTAAGCCAAATGAATTCCTTCTACCAAAAAGGTTATTCTAGGTAAATGAATTCTCTGTTAATACTTACTGCCAGGAAAATTGCAAATTAAATTTTGTCTTTTGTTTTTTTGACTTTCTTGTAAAAATATGACGCAACAAACACATATCCAAACATCCAACAGGATTTTTGGTCATTATAGAACCATCTTTCATCCTTCTCAAGTATGACTTTTTTCATAATAAGAATGGCATAAACTTTTCCAAAGATCCTGAGGAACCTAAAAAAATGAACATCTCTCTTCCAGAAAAAGAAAATAGCTTGGAAATAAATCTAAATTAATTCCTTTCTTCTCCAAAATAAAATTTGAAGTTAGCAATTAAAAAAAAAAAAAAAGATTCCCAAATGTGAATGTCTTTCTTAAGTACTAAACTCCCACTATAATATCTAATCTTATTAAAAGAACAGGACCCCAAAAAATAAAGTCCCCAAAGTACTCTTCCTAAATAATGGTGTGTATAAGCATGAATCATCATCATCATCATCACAACAACAACACAAGTTTCTGGAGTTGTAAAATTTGAGCACCTTTGGTATTGAGAGATCTGCCTAAAAAGCACCCCTTTAAGGGGATTTGTACTTTATGCAAATCAGCACTGCATAAGTGCATTTGTTGCAAATTCTGAAAAGGTGTGATAATAAATAACTCTCATCTGGAAATTTTCTTAATTCGAAAATCAACTCAGATGAAATTTAATCCCTTTGGTTTATCTTTCTACAAAACCTGAACACAGTGGAACTTCTAATATTAGTTCTGAAATTAAAATGCATGTAAACTATGATTAAGATTTGTAAAAAAACCCAACAAACTGTTGTTCTAGATCATATGCTGGCCTGAATCTCTTAGCCTACAAAACATAGTATAACTTAGTATATAAAATCTATAGAAAGTTTATTGATATATGACCAATTCTGATATTTCTGACTAGCTGGTACATTTCTTACCCAGAAACATCTGCACCTAAAGCAGTGAGAGAAAATCCATGATCAATTCTAAAAACTTCGTCTGCAATACTCTTGCTAGTTTTGGAGAAATTCCTTTGTTTGAAAATGGACACTTGCTCATTCTAGGGTAACGATTCTATCTTTAGGTCAAGAAACACACAAACCAGATTTTGCAATGTGGAAGCAGACTGCAGCTCTGTGCTAAAAATGTGGGAAAAGAATTAATAAAGGCATACAAGCCTACTTTTGGATTCATACCTTCAGCTGAAGCCTGCCATAACAGGCAGTTTTGGCTTATGGGAACAAGCAAGCAAAAATGCATTTTTTGGCATATGGCTAGGAAAGGATCAACAGGATTAGCTTTGAAATGGAAAATGAGGTTTAAAAAATGTTGAAGAGAACATTTTAGTCTTTTCAAGCTTCAGCTCTTTAATTTTTCTCCTAAAAATTCACATTCATACTTACTCTTTCTGCTGTTTAATTAATATTCAGGATATACTAAAAGGACACCACAAAATTTGTTAATTCACTTCACCTGGTCTCCTCAGCATCTATACATCATAAGATGTCTAAGTCTATCACTTAACCAAGTTCAACTGTAAAATTATTATGCACTTACAAGCTAATATAACCTTGAACTCATTTTCGAATTTTTTTTTTTCTAGAAGATGTTCAAAATGTTATCAGATGAACTTTAGAAAAGAGTTTGAATGGAAATTTTCATTTAGTGATCTGTTCTTAAAGGCTTAAGGGGAATGGCATGATTTCTGAGAATGCAGAAAACAGACAATTTCTGATGCATGAATTTAAATATTTTTCTATTTATAGCTAAAAAGGGATTATTCAAATGAGATCTACATGTTTGAGAAGGTATCTCTTACATTGTCAGGAGATGAAAATTGAGAATTTAAATTCCTCTTATATTTTTGTTGATTAAAGCATACATGGCAGTCGAAATCTGAAGACAAGTGTCTCTCTATTGAAATTTATTGCTAATTGAGTTTGATTTTTCAGTCTTGGTTAATTGATTAACATTAATGGACCCATCTGCTGCATCAATACATGGGGAATAACAACAGTAAGAATAATCACCGAGAGAATACTTTGAGACACTGCAAACATGGTTGTGGGAGCAATTAACTTCAAGATTGTACTCTACATATAAAAACTAAACTTGTGTATGTTTAATTTACATTTTTTGAGTCTTTATACAATTTAAAACAAATGCATTGATCAACTGCTACTAGTGTAGTGGCTGACATAATTGTCAAATCATTGGCGGGGTAATTTGGTGAGTTTATTTCCCACACACAGATGTGTCTTCTTAATTAACACTAAGCTTGGTTTGCAACATCTGGCTCATATGATCAGGGGGCCACAGAGAATATTAAGAGTTTCATAGGTTAATCTTTCCATACCCATTTCAAACACATCCAAATCCAATGAGCTTTGAATTCCATAGAGCTATGTGGCATCAAACTCTTAAATTTACTGAATAGTTGTCATTTTTTCCATTTTGAAATGTACCAGTCTCTGGAATTCCATGTTAATATAAATTTAAAGTGCAGTAAAAGAGCTAGGGAACTTGAAAATTTGATTTTTAAAGGAGTAGAGCATTTACATAGGAGACTATTTTGTTTTTTAATCTAATTCGCAATGACTACATATAAAGAATTAAAAATTTAGATTTCTATTGAAGCATTAATCAGATGCAGCATTTGTTTATATACATTTGAAGCCAATGTTTTTTTTTCTGTTGTGCAGGCTTTGGCTGGGATAGAGTTAATGTGTTTTACATTTGTGCTGAGCACTGTCAAGGCATTTCTGCTCCTCGCCCCACCACACCAGCACAGAGGCTGGGGCAGCACAAGGACTTGGGAGGAGACACAGCCGGGACAGATGACCCAATGATATCCCAGACCACATAGCATCATGTCAGCATATCAAGCAGAGGGTAAGAAAGAGGAAGTGGGGCACATTTCAAGTTACAGTAACTTCACAATTATAAGCCACACCTGATTATAAGCCTCACTATTTATTATTATAATTTTTTTTTTTTAAAGTGAGGGTCCATGTGTAACAAAGTAACAAATTAGTAACAAAATCACACCAGCGCCAGCGCAGGGTTTGGTGTCACATGCTCAAGTTGCAAACAATTTTCATAGACCAGCGAAGCCTTTAAAGGCAGCCCCAGGCAACCTCCCTGGCTGGCTCTCACTTCCAGGTTGGCATTTCACTGGGATTTGTCCATAAATAAACCGCAACTGATGATTAGCCACACTAGTGGGGTAGGCTGGATTCTTCAATGAAAAGGGTGCGGTTTATAATCGTGAAATTACTGTACATTGTCTGCCTTCCCAAGTCCCCATTTCACAAGCTGAAGCTGTTTTTCTGTCACTGTTGCCCCGCCTAAACAATTTAGGCTGTGTCTGGCCCTTGTTTCCCATTCTGAGCTTGATCCTGATCCCTCACCAGTGAACTGATGTCTCAGTCCTGCCTCAGCATGTTGCTATACTCAGGGATGTCCCCAGTCCAAGGGCTGGGTCTGTCCTGATGTCCCACCTGGTGCCAAACCCTGCCCTGGCATGCCTCTGGGTGTAACCAGTGACCAGAACACAGGATCTGCTGCATCTTGAAATTTTTTGTCTGAAAACCAGATACATTCTAATCCCTGTCTTCTTCTGCTAAAAATACAAAGATGTTTTTTTCTCTTTCGAATAGATTTCTTTTGCATAATCATTGTAATTAATAGACTGAACACTACAGTAGTATTTTTGTACTCTTATGATTAGAAAAGGCAAGTAACTTTCTTTTAAGAGCAACTGTAAAACACTTTTCTTAAGAAACATTCCTGTCCATACTCGGCAATATGCATTGATAAACTTCAGTCTTCCTTTCAAAAACATGGCAGAGATATTTGCTATGCAATACTTCATGGTCTTTCAGAAGGAAACCCACTAATCGCTTGCCAAGCACTTCAAGAATATAATGCAATTAATTTTTTTTTTCTTTTTGCCTCTAAGCAGTGTAATTGAAGCACCTGGCAAAAATCTTGCTATGACATCAGATAGTTCCCTCATCACTCATTTGATTCCCATTAGACCCCATGCAGATATGTCCAACTGATTTAAAAGTTCCCTAATCTGATCCTCCAAGTATAAACCTTCCTTTCTTCATACTTTCTCCTACAGGAGAGGAATAGGATTCCTGGAGCCCAGTTATCAATAAAGACTAAGGCAAAGACGGCACATCAGTCTTTCCTGAATCCTTTGTCACCAGAATTTTTCCCCATTCAGCAACAGGCCTGCCATTTTCTAGGTCTTCCTTCTGCTGCTGATATCCTTGTATAAGCTTTTGGTTTTGCCTTGCATGTCCCTGCCAGATTAATCTCCAGATGGGCTTTGACTTGTTCCATATCTATGTAGCTGGATTTTTTCTCTGTACTCTGCCCAGATCACCTGGCTGTGCATCTCTCTCTTGTATACTTCCTTTTAATGTTTTGTCAAGAATCATCTTATTAATCTATTCAGGCTTGCTGACAGTTGATTTCCTGCTTATTAGATTTAATCATTCTTGGGTTTGGAGGAGGTGATCCCTGAAAATCAGTAGGCTGTTGTAGAAAATAATGAAAATTGTGCTACTGCGCAGCCATTTATCCCTGGTTTGCACATGGCCAGTTTTCCATGATGCCTCTGGACAGAATAGAAGCAACCTATTTCAAAACAAAACATTTCTGAAAAGGGCCCAGGCCAGCAGTTGGAAAGCAGAAAGGTAGGAAAAAAATCCAATCCTCATGAATTATTCAGGATACAAATTCAAATGAAACTCTATTCCATAATGGCTGCTGACAGGCCAAGCAGTAGAATGGCAGAGATACAGGAAAGACCAACAGAGAAAAAAGAGATTCATTACTCCAAAGTACACACTCAGTTTCACCAAACTTGTAGGCAAATTGTGTGTTTTCATAAAACTGCCTTGCTTTCATTTGTGCTCTAGTCAAACAAGACTCAGAGATCGAAGACCTGTTTGGTGTTTGTGTGCTCATATAAATCAAGAGAAGTCCCTCAAAAATTTGTTCAAGACCTCCTCAATATGAGAATAAACACAGACTATCAAAAGAACTTTAGACTGTTTTGTTCAGCATTTGCCTTGAAGTGAAGTACAATTTTTAAAAAATTTGGCAGCTACTTCACGAATTCTATCATTTCTAAACAGAAATGTGTTTCTAAATGCTGTGTTCCTTAGATAATTATCAAGTTGCTATGGCTTAAAAAGTTACTGTGCTCCTATGGAATTCAACTGAAATGAGCCATCATTCTCTGTTCTTTTAACTCATGTCTCTTTCAGACTCCATTTCCTCTTTCATCATGATGCACCTTAACTTTCAAAGGCTCTTAGGCAATACTTTTTCACATATGCTGAAGGTGAACAGGAAAGTCACTTTTTAGTGTTTTCATAGCATGATGATGAACATTTGCACCCAGGAACACACCATGAAGGTGTGTGAGGATACATGACTGAGTAAGATACAGAGTTGTTAGGCAAAAGAATGACATCCTCTGTCCAAACTGTTTATACAAAGGTTCAGATTTAGTTTTGTAGCAGTACTGATGTGGTTGGTTGCAATGGAATTCTGGCTTCAACAAAATATATATCCTGTGGACAATGTCATTATATTTTATATTACTTTTCATGCAAGCAAATAAAGTATAACATCTCTCTGGCTGGCATGAAGATGTTGCATTTTCTATTTGAAATTATCAGGACAAAAATTGGTGATTATTTCATTACAGAGAAAGTCCTAGTAATTTTCCATCAAGAATGAATGATAAAATGGGTAAAGAAATACCTCTTACCTAGTGCAGGTCCCACCATTGTGACATGGATGATAATCACATATTGGGACATTGCAGTTCTCAACATTCCTTCCTTCAAGAGCCTCATCTATGATGAACAACTCTTTGTGGTTAACTTGAAAATCCCTAATGCATCCTTTAAAGCCATATATCTGCCCAGCACATCGATGAACCTCCTCCTGAACAGGAACATTTCCAAGGAAGATTGATCCAAAGGTGATCTGCAGAAACAAAAAGAGATTCAACAAATGTGTAAACAATGAAAGAATAATAGATAGCGATAAAGGAAATAATCCTTATTTGAAGATGGTCAAAACCTCTGATGCTTTCTGACACAATTATTTTTAAAAATGTTATTCTCTCTCTATTTTTTAAAAAATAATCTTTACAAAGAGGATGGTTTAATGTGTTTTCACATTTTCAAATACGTAAGACAACATACATCCCATGAAACACAAATTGTCACTCCCAGCCTTAACCCCAGTGAACATAGTAAGTTTTTTGCACAAATGCCCTCATCCTGTCTGATGAGTTGCACATTCATGGTTAAAGTTTGGTGCAGGAACACAGGAGAAGCTGTAGACTTGAAGACATTTTCCATAGAACTTGGGACCGATGGGACACGAAGATATGGGGAAGACAGAAAAATATTTCAGTTTTTTATGAATGACAGAAAATAGCCTGCTATACTGAGGCCCAAGGGGTAGGCGGGGGAGTTGGTGGGGGGTGGGGTGGGAGTGGGAAGAAATTTTCAAGTTTTCAAAAGCCTAGAAAATCTCTATAAAGATGCAAAGAAGCAGCTGCAACTTTTTCACACAGGGTCTGACCAAATCATATTAGTGTTCACAATGGCAATTCCTAGGATTCAAGCCCTTAATTCTAAGGAATTGGGGGAAAA